>JAPDEJ010000047.1:0-390665 GCA_027569045.1 Aspergillus biplanus
GATCCTCACCACTATCCACTTCCTTTTCGCCTTCATCTTCGGTCAAAGGGTTCGACTCGCTTCCTGAATTCCCGCAATCTCCACGATGGTCGCTATCGTCAGTGCGGTACCCATCACCCTCACTACCTGTATCGGAATACTCTGACGCTTCCACATAATCTACATCACTTTCCGAACCTGTCGTTTGATCCTCACCACTATCCACTTCCTTTTCGCCTTCATCTTCGGTCAAAGGGTTCGACTCGCTTCCTGAATTCCCGCAATCTCCACGATGGTCGCTATCGTCAGTGCGGTACCCATCACCCTCACTACCCGTATCGGAATAATCCGACTCACCATTCCTCAGGTCCCGGGCCGATTCACCAAGTAGCAATGCTAGACTCGGAAATACTGGGGGACGACGCTCTTCAGGTGAAATGAGCCCCTCGAACCACCAAGGCTCAGACCCCGGACGATTGTCATCGAAATGTGTGGAGCCAGTAAAGTACTTCCCTCTGAGGACGGTATAATGGTAGTGAACGTTCTTGAAACCCTGCTTCTCATGTCTGGTTAAGAAGTGCGCAATATTAGCGGTGTTCAAATTATTCAAGTCCCTAAAGACAAATAGACACAGTCGGGGTGCCCTGTTGCGTGGGCCTATATGTTGCCAGTCGCGCTCATCCGTCTCCCCAAAGACCAGGCAATTCTCATGAGCTTTCGCCAGAATAGTAGATTGAGAACCATGCCATATCTTCAGGAAGCTTTCCGAGGGCTCCTTCCGACCAACTTGGTACATTCTAAGTATCTCCTGAAACGCCTTGTCACAGCTGGGCACGGAAACAGGTGCCCACTGCAGGTTGTGCTTTGGAGTGGAGCCAAGCCAACAATGCCATCGCTTTACTGCCTCTGTAATATTGCTCCCGCCGTCGCGGGGCTTGCGCCCATCGCGGAGCTTAGCTAGAAACTTCTCCTCAGGGATTCGGTGTCGGACCATGTCAATTTCGTCTGACCGTTGCTTCGGATACCGTGTGCGCCTGAAGAGCTCCGGGATGCTATCCTTGGTAACGGCCAAGAAAATTAATTTTCTCGTTGGCTGCCAGTCAGTGTTGAAATAGGCGTAAACCTCCAACTGCACGTATATCGGTACGTCAGGACTTTGTTGTCTGTGCTCCTTTTCGCCTGTCCATACTTCTCTGACCTTGTCTAAGATCAACTCACTTGGAAACTGCCACGCCTCTTTGCTAAACAACGCCCAAATCATCCGCGCAAATCGTTTTGCATGATCTGGGTGCTCGAAATTATCAAAAACATCCGCGATGTTGGTTTGGGTGATCGTGAGCCCTTCTCCTGAGATCAAGACTCTTCTTCCGTCACGTATCCATGCGTGCTTGAATTTGAGGACGTCCTCCTGGGTGTCCTCATAGATGGTGTCTAGGGTTCCAATCCTGGGGTCAATGGTATCTGAGATACCTAGCCCTCCAAGGCTCTCGGATAAGTCGGAGACGCTGGGCGCCATACGGGAAGGGGGGATTCTGGGGTTGGGAGCCACCATCGATTGCAGCGACTCGAAGATATCGAGTCGGTATATATCCAATGCCCAATCAAAGATACAGTCCATCAGCAATACCAGCTTTAGAGCATCCCATTTTCCAGACACGTCACCACTCCATACATTGTAAATATTCTATAAGTTTCAGCATACACCTAGAAAGATCGTGTCATGGCCCGTGTTGCCGGTGCTGGGCTACTTACGTACGTGGCGTCACCATCGTCATCCTTTCCCATAGTGGCAACGTATAGCCTCCAAACCTGGGCCTTGAAACTGACAAGCCATACGCGTGGTAGTCTATCGTTCCTCCCTAAAACTGTCGATTTCCCAAGGAGCCGGTTCTGTGCCCGTAACATCTCATACACCGGAAAGGCCATTTGCCGTTCCATATCCTCTAGGCTATCCCGTGCCCTTGCTCGTTTTGCTTCCAGAACAAGAAAGGGGAAGATCATTACACTATCGTCCTGGACAAAGATGTCGGCTTTCACAAGATCCCCGACACGCTTTGTGGGGTCGGATCTGGATGGGGCGTCGAGGAGTGTGGTCAATTTGGGGCCATTAAACAAGCCCACGACTAGGTCAGGACGGATTCCCTTTGCGATTCGATCTCGGAGGCCCGGGTCGTACCGAACCGTACTTCCTGGCAGGCTCTCAAAGACGCGGTCTTTGATTTGACCATCCCTAGAAGACCAGACAAGCATAAGCAGAAGATACCGGTCAGGATTGTATCACTCACATTACGATGCGGCTCTTGCAAGCACATTTCTCGCGCCTGTATCGTCGCCTGCGGAGATTCTCCCACCTTTCCCCCTGCTCGTCGCTGATGGGAAACTCGAAATCCGCTTGCCATAATCGCTTTCCGCACTGGGGGCTGTACAAGGGTAAGTAATTTGGCGGACACTGGGTATATTGAGAACTTGAAATAAAAATCAAGATTTCGGATGGTTAGTCGTACGCACCAGGAATGGCGTTGGGTGAGGGGGTTGATAATCTTAGTTCCAACCTCGTATCGCCATTTGTCTTCATTGTTTTCATTTTTGAGGCACCACCTGACTGCCTCATAGATCTTCCCCACTCGTTTCTTCGTGATCTGTGAGCTGCGATCCCAAATCTCCTCATTTGTGGCGCTTGTGATCGCCTGCACCGCCGCACCCTCGCGCTGTAGGCTTGCGGGGAGCCGATCGCTGATCTGATGGAAATGTATTTTATGCTGCTTGATGAGCTGGACTAACGGGATTTTTTGTTTGACAGGCTTCTGACGCGGGGTTGGGGTTGTTGATGTCATGGTGAAAGCATTGAGTCGATATTTCCCAGTTAGCGAAAGAAAAAGGGGCGAGAAGATGGGCGCGGAGAAGGGAGTAAGTCAACCACATCTTCATTACAAGACCGCCCGTAGTTCGATTCGCAATCAGTTGGGCCTAGTCCTTGTTAGTATAGGGCTCTGCACCTCGCGAGATTTCGGTTGGATTTCAACAGGGATGAGGATCCCGAAATGCGACCCCTTTTTGAGGCCTTGGCTCGGCGCCGATGAACATGAATACGTAGCCTCACATTCGGGCCCCGGAGGATTTTGGCATGTAATGATGTGATAGAGGCTCAATTTCTTCTCACGCGCGTCGCAGTTCCCAGGGTTCCACCGAGTCATGGCTCAATCCGCGATTATAATCAGGGGTCCGTCACGAAGACGCGTGGTTAATGGGAAAGGATGCGATGGGAGCTGACATCACGGTACCACCTAGGTTGAGAAGGCCCAGGCCCGTACGAAGGTATCTACCGGGGTAGTTGAACGTTTCCGGAAGACGTGCAGGGTGCCCGGCCCGGGCTGCTCGACAGCCATCCCACTTAGATCATAACTGGAATCATAGCTACCGGGAAGGGAGTTGCCCCAAAATCAAGTGTATGGAGAGGACACTACGTGACACAACAGCCCAAACCATAATACAATACAGGCAAAACCATGAATCGGATCAAAAAGTCCCGTACTTGCCAACCTGTAAGCCGACATCCTAGCAGTTGTGGTTTTGCTATTATGTTGGTCGGATTATTCTCCTTGTAAAAAATCAAAGTAAGATTAGTGCATGATTGAATACATCAAGCTCTAACCACTAGTTTGGAATGAGAGATGTTACTCATTTCATTAGTGCAAATTTCCTAAGTCCATAGATCTCTGCAGGAATCCTAGCTTGGGCAGATAATTCCGCTAGTGGCATCTCGCCAACACTCCTCCGGGTCCTGACCTTCACACTATGAAAAAGGAAATGACTGAGTGAGTTATAATAATCTAGATCTAAGGAGGTTCCCATATCTTACCGAGCCAACAGGGAACATCGGATTTGTAGATGTTACGATCTGACTGGTTAGGTCGCCTCCACCGTGGCGCAATGATCGGCATCAGGGCTTACCGACGTGCCACAACATTCCCAAGAGCCTCCGGGTACCTTGGGGTTTGGACGTGGCTTGATCCCCAGGAGAAAAAAGCAAAAGCCAAAACCAACACCAACAAATGGAACGTTACGGAAGAAGGGCGGACTGTTGGACTATGGGTAGGTAACACGAACACTTCTCATGGCTAATAGGAGCTGATCATCGCATGATTACTGCACTTTTTATGCAGGCGTCACGAGCTCTTATCTTCTAAATATTTTTCTTCCTTTGTGATAACGACAAAGGATCAAATCATTCTCTATATATACTACGATTACCCTCTTCTGAGAACAGTTGGATGGTAGTTTTTGAGGCGGTTAAATTAACACATCAACACAGGTCTGCTGGAGCCATGCAGCAGGAAGTATTGGATTTGACAGAGTGAATAACAGAAATTCCGGCTGTGGTCAAATGCCTCGAGTATTCCCAATACTAATGGGATATTTCTCATCACTGAAGAGGCAGGAATCAGCAGCCCCGACGTTTCTAGGAGTGACGCTAATCATCGTATGACAAGGTTAACAGTCCAATTCACAACAACTGAGGAGTACATACATTATACTGTTTTGGCCACAGCTGCTTGCTTCGATTCCTCCAGTGGAGTATCGAGAGTAAGGGGTGTTGTATGGATAGTTCTTCCTGTAGTCTCCGACCAGTTTCATTACGAAATAGGGCTTGATCTATCTCTATGGTTCTCTATGTACATTGTCTTCGCGTCAACAACAAACACGCAAAAAAGAAAAGGAAAACATCTATGAAAGCTTCGCCGGACGGGGTGACCGAAACATAGCATCCTGCATTGTCGTCGCAATCAACGCCCCGGACGGCCCCCAAATGCGACTTTCAATGACTCCCCGCCCTGCAGCGCCCCGACTACTCGACATCTCCTGAATAAACCACCCCTTATCATCCATCTTCATCTCCTCCGGATCAACATGGAAAATCATCTTATGGTTCAGACTCCCCGCCACACCAAGCTCATTCACTCCGAACGCATGAACCAACACATTCAACCCCGCGCGATCCGAAGCATATGCATGCGCCGACGGTCCCAAATTCGTATCCAGCCCCTTCTCCCCATGAACCCGATACAAATGCAACCGTCGATGATCCGTCCCCGGATTCCGCCGACTATACTCCGCTAGATCTGGCGTGCGAACATCCATACTCGGGAAATCCGCCAACTTGATCTTGCCCACTTTATTCGGTCCAGGCAGGAAGACATGCTGAGGATGCTCAAGCGGATCGCGCTTCAGGAGATCGCCGTATTTCTCCCCATCAAAGGGGATATAGTACCCGGGTCCTTCCTCCTTTGCTTTAAATGAGCAGGTGAGCACAAACGCCACGGGTCCCAATTCCTTCGACGCGTCGGAGATCGGAAACGGGCAGTCATCGGATGGGGTGGTGGGTTGGCGCGCGGTGACTTCTCGGAGCGCAAAGGATCGGGTTTGTGAGAGGGTCTTGACCTCGAAGAGGATGGGGCGGTTGGCGTGGCCTGCTTGCGTCCAGTAGCCGTTTGCTTCGTGGATGCGCAGTCCCGAGGTTTGGAGGGTTTGGCTCGCGGCCCAGATGGCTTGTGCGTAGGCGTGTCCTCCGTATGAGCGCTGTAAGCTTAATGGCTTCCCGGGCGCGAAATCGTAGGCGAGGGCGGGGAAGGTGCTCATGTATGTCTCATCTTTGCCGGGGACTTTGGCGAGATGAAGCGCTTGGGCGAAGGTTGGGGGCTCCGCGGGGGCGATGGCAGGCATCTTGTTTTCGGCACTTGCTGAGCTCTGTGCGGTCGAAGGGCGAAGAATTGGCGCGCTGGGGATGAGGGAGATCTTGACGGACTGCTGCTTATTACGCGCAATGTCTGGGGATCTGGATCTTGGTACGGAGAGGTCGCAACATCGGCCTCGTCTGGACTCCTGAGCCCCTCGTAAATATAGCAGGGATGTGGAGGGTTAATCCGGTTGCCGAGGCACATGGCGGGTCCACCTCCGCTTCGGAGGCCCTGCCGAGGTTTCTCCCGATCATTGATCATGCATTTAACCGCATCCCAACAGTGGAGGTGGAGGACCCTGAGACAAAGCCCTAATCGAACTTTATTTTCAGTTTATTTTCTTGAACAGTATGTCAGACTACCGTAGAGAGTACTGCAATATTCAATTTTTGCGACCTCGTAAACGAAGATGTGCCCACAGAACCTGTTGCACACTCGCAGGTCGTCGCTTATTCAGCTGCACAGCATAACTAAGTAATGTAAATTATGCAGCTCGTATCATCCTCTGTCCTCTTTTGACTGCAGGCTCCAATCCGCAAACAACACGCAAAATGGTAGTATCAGCTTCTCGGAAAGGGTTTGTACTCCTAAATCCCTTTTGCCACATGTAGAGATGTAATATGTCTTCCCAGTGCCCTTGCAACCCTCCCCGCGGATTGTTGGCTGTTGATCCTGAACCACCTTACAACTCACGACCTCGCATCGCTGGCAAGAACATCCCGAGCTTTCAGGCCATTAGTAGTGCCACTATTATACCAAGAAATAATTTGGGATTGGACCGATCCGCCGTTCTCACGCCTCCTACAATTACTTCGCACTGTCCTCACCCGGCGACACCTTGCCCCCTTCATTCACCACGTCAGCTTCCTCTCGAAAAAGTACCCATGGGAAACCCCCTGCCCAGATATCATCTGGGAAAAAGAATCATCCCCTTATCGTGATGTCATCCAGCTATCCATTCGCCTCGTGAAGGACACTTCCTTCCCCAACATCAAACTATGGAGCTCCGCATTGAAACGGGGAGATCACCGCGCATACGCCACCATCCTCCTCTCCCAACTCCAGCACCTTCAATCCCTTAAGTTAGACTACTCTCTCGTCTGGCCCTCCGGATTCCCCGCCCGAATGCTTAGACATGCCCTCTCCCCCACACGACCGGTTAACGCCCTATCCAAATTCCTCCTCCTCGAAGACGTCGATTACGGGACCAATGTCGGTCCCTCGGCAGACCACTTCCTGGAAATGCGCGACCAGGGGATTGAATACGCCGCGGAACACAACTCGGACCAGTTCACGGTTTGGCTTCGTCTTCCTTCTCTACGCAGACTGGGTATCTGGCCTCGCGCTCTTGACGGCCTACCAGAAGGGGCGGAGATTGCACCCCTCGAAAGCCTAACTCTCGCTCGGACACCACTATTGGACTGCCAAGTCCAGCACCTCCTATCCCAAATGCCACATTTAAATGCTCTTACTTTGGGCCTGTCGTACTACTGGGGCGAACGCTTAACCCTCCCCAACGCAGCCTCAGTCCTGAAAACAATCCGCTCCCTCAGAACCAGATTCGACAACCTATCCCTAGTCCTGGAATTCTGCCCCCGCTGGGAAAAACGCCCCTTTATCCGGCCCTCAGACCCAGAATGGATAGCAGGACCCTTCCGGGACTTTCAGCGCCGGTTCCCGGATCTCAAATCCATCGAGGTCCCGATGTCGATGGTATTTGGGTTAGAGGCACGGAATGGGAGGCGTGAGAAACTCACGCTTGCCCCGGGTCCAAATGACGAGTTTGCCCGGGATTATTTAGGGCGGTTTGAATGGGATGACCATGATTTTAACTTTCTGGTTGCGGCGTTTATGGCGGAGTGCTATGTGCATACGCTGTCTTTGTATGCGATCTCGGTGCGGTTGTGGGATAGGGGGTATTTAGGGGATGTTAGATCGTGGGATGGGGGTTTGGAGGCGCAGGGGGAGGAGGCGGGGAGTCGGTTCCGGATATTGTATGATGATGTGAGAGAGAGGTTGTTTATTCGTGAGCGTGGGCGGTAGCAATAATTACCACACTATTTGTGTTACTTGTATTACATCAGAGAGAGATAAAACGGAGGAAGGATATAGTAGTATTTTTCAATCAAACGATGGCGGTCATTAATATCAAGTTTAATTACACAGGTAGCACGCCAGTATCTAGGTCCAGCCATAAATTGCCAAATAGTCGACAGACAGAGTTGTTGTGAATTGTGGGATATCTATAGGCCCACAGTCGACAGACAGAGTTGTTGTGAATGGTGGGATATCTATTGGCCCACAGGAGTGATCCGGCGTGGGAGATGGTGTTGGTGTGGAGCTGGGTGAAGGCCGAGAGGATGGACTGCTGGATGGTGTGGGGGTGAGCCTAGAGCTAGGTCTGCTGGACGACTGTCTGCTGGAAGGTGTATGGGACGGTCTGGTGGAGGATGTAGATGATGACTTGCTGGAGGGTGTAGGGGATGGGCTAGTGCTGGGGCGGGTAGAGGGAGGCGAAGAGGAAGGTGAAGATGTGGGAGATGGTGTGGGGGACGACGATGGTGTTGAAGATGACGAAGACGATGGAGATGGAGATGTTGTGGAGGAGGGTGTAGAAGAGGGCGTATTTTTGGGAGAGGATGTAGGGGTTGACGAGACAGAAGGCGAGGGGGATGATGAAGAGGTAGAGGATGGTGTAGGTGTGGGAGACTCTACAGGGGGTGATGAAACTGACGAGGATGAAGAGGATGATGAAGACGAAGAAGACGGCGAAGACGATGGAGATGTAGAAGAGGTGGAGGAGGTAGAAGTTGTAGAAGTTGTGGAAATTGTAGAAGATGTAGAGCTAGAGGTAGTGGAGGTAGACGAGGTAGTAGCAGTGGAGTCAGGGGAATCCGGCGAGCCAAGAGAGGTAGAGGTAGACGTGGTGGAGGTGGAGGTGGAGGTGGAGGTGGAACTTGTAGTACCAGAAGTAGAGGATATAGTAGGATCGTTATTATCACCTTCGACCTCTGACGGGCTTGGATAAAGATCCGGAGTCAACCATGAGGGCACTGGCCCGGAAATGTTAGGGATGACCATGTTTCCAGCCGAATCGATCAAGCCCATAACACCATGGGCAATTCCACCGCCAATCCCACCAAAAAGACTGCCAAAAAGACCCCCCAGCAGCCCACCGCCGGGAATGCCGGGGAGACTGGCTTTTATACCATCTGGAAGCGGCATTTTAATCATTGGAACCGACTCGTCGGGATTGTTGGGGTTTACAACCGCCCCCGCTGATGTGGGGTGGTCCGGAAGTGTGATGGTGACTGATGGCAAGTCGATGGTAGTGAATGGGAAGGGGGCAAGCGGAGGGGCACCAGAGGAGCTGGGCGAGGGGGTAGTAGTATGAGAAATGGGTGGAGTGGATACAGACGATGACGCCGTCGATCCAGGAGGGTTGGTTTGGCTTGGCCCAGAAGCCGTGGGTTGGGTCGATCCAGGCTGGGTAGTTTGAGGAGTTCCCGAGGGTAGGTTTGAGGTCGATTCGGGGGGAATAGGCCGCGTGGACTCAGATGGTGCAGGGTGGGTTGATCCAGAGGGCGGAATCGTGGTTGATGTAGGAGGTATGAGTTGGGGAGGCTCCGAGGATGCTGATTGTGTCGCTCCCGAGCTTGACGGTCCTCTCACTCCGCCCGATGATGATGAGATGGTAATGATCAAAGGGGGGATAAGCGAAGGGGTCGACGAGGGCGATGGAGAGGTTACAAAGGTTGAGCTCGGGTGGGGACGGGAAGAGCCTCCGGGGCCTACTCCCCCGACTGGTGTTGACGACGTTTCATTGCGTTTATGGCCCAAGTAAAGCGCGGAGGTGGTTTGCAGCTGCAGCAGGCCGATGCAGACCTGTAAGCAAAGGGAAGGCTTCATTGTCTGGAAGGATAGGGTAAGCAAATGGCGCACAGAAGAAGGACGATGCCAGTCGAGACGAATGACGAGGACGTTATACTATATATCCATGAGCAAAACATTATCAATTCATGTTGTTAAATTTAGCCCCCGCCCTGGATTAAAGGCTACATCGTCTATCCTGAAAGTGAGGTTACACAGGAACAAGGCCTATGTACAAGAGCCTTAATGCCTCACCGAGCACTGCGCCTGGGGCGAAGTAGATTTAACCCAATAACGAGAGCTTTTATGCCGGGTATGCACGCAAGAGGCTGAAGATCAACAATCGCTGAACTATTTATAAGACTTTCACAGACTGTCTCACCACGCGGGTGAAATAGATTTGATCCAATAGCCAAGCTTCTTACCCCGAGACTAACGCGCGCGAAAGGCTAAAGCTGGGGGAAACTAGCCTTTGTAGGAATTATGAAAGGCCTGCAGGCACTGCCTCGTTCAGTGACAGGGGCCTGAACCAATAACCAACGACCTTAAACCGAAGCTCCGCGCGAAAGGCTGCAGGCGGCTGCCGCTCCACACGCCAGAGGCTGCCACAACGCTGATCTTTCACAAAGGAAAAGATGCGCAAGAAACCGCCCCCAGGTGTCATTCAGGGCGTATGATGGTTACTTTATCGAGCAAACAATCCTGGCCTCTTCGTACTCCTGCACAGCCCCCTCGATATGGGACATGCCCGAGCCTTGCGAGCCCTGGGTTGCGGGTCGCATTCCCAGTTAGAGACAATCCGAATTCAAAAGGAGTCAAATAGCCCCGTCCGACACGAGTGAAATGTAGTTCATTTTGGATGACCATTCTCCTGAATGTCACTTCAATCTTATCCTTCATTCCTGATCCCTCCTCCGCACCCCTCCGTTTATCATCGCATACGACAACATGCTATTCAAGACATCTTTTCTCCTCTTGAGCCTATTGCTGGTCGTTGCAGCACTTATAGATGATGCAGACCACTGGGTGCACAAGGATGACAGCATGACCATGCACCACGCAGACGAGCATGGGAATCTTATCACCGACGCGGAAGGGGACCCTATTACCGACCCAAGCCACTCTTGGTATGGCTGGACGGGTATCCTGCACTTCGATGAAGGCGTGGATCTTAGCCATAGCCAGCTCGCCGCCATCGCCGAGAAGGCGTATGATGACATGAAGCAAGATGTGAGGGTTGATAAGTCATTGTCAAAAAAAGACCGACCCAAGGTCATGACAGCCCTTGCGTTCGGGAACAAGGTTTACTTGGGTTCCTCGATCAAGGGCGGGGTGGGGAACTCTTACGTGTATATACAGCATGCTACTATCCGGGACGACATCCAAGAAATCATTCAGGACCATCTGAACCAGTGTCGTGTCCGGGGGCATGAGGGAGATGGTGAGGAGGGTGAGGAAGCAGATGAAGGGGAAGTTGGCATCCCACATAAAAATGGGGCAGCCTGCGGTGAAATCTCGGCGCTCTATCAACTTTTTCTCGAACACGAGGGGATCGATCTCCGCCCACAACTAAAGGGCAGTAAGGTTGTGGCATGGAATGGGGACCGTAGGGAGGGGGTGGTGGTAGACCCCTGTGGTGGCCCTGGAGGATGGGGATGCAACGTCGTCGTGGGGCAGCTGCATTTGGATGCAGGTCCTTCCGACACCACCACGGATGACAATATCCCACGGTATACAATAAAGGAGCCTCGGCCACTCTTCGTCTGCAGAACAAGACAGCCTCGAAACATCCAACTCGAGAACCGCGGGGTATAATGTTTTTTGGCCAAGCCTCGGTTTATTTGATGTGAGAAACTGGATTGGTTATGGTTTAGGAGTTAGAAATGTATATAATGCTACTTTGGATTGTCAAAACGCGGCATGACTCCCAGAAATGAGTGTACCCATAGAAGATTAATAAAATTTCCACAGCAAAATTATGGAGGGTTGATGAGAGCTAGAAAGTTCCCTGGTATTGAGAATGCTTATGAGAGAAGGCCAGCATAGTTCGATAGTTGATGGTATTTGGTCAAACCCCGCGTTTTTAGCCATTTCTCCTCCTAGTACAACTATAGGGGTCTGCTCAATAATTGTCTTCGTGGCACCACCAACGAGTTCACACTGGGCTTAGAGTTGGATGGATGAGATACTATGATCATTTAAAAAGGCAGAAAGCGGCTCAATAACCCATAAATCTGCGTGAAAGGGTTATACCCCCCAGAGACAGCACCAGCCGAACCACGATTCTCCATATCCTCCTCCCTGGGTGCCAGGGAATTCATCTCCGCCAGCTCCGGCCCAGCCTTGACATACGTGAACTTCGAGCCAATAATCGGGGCGTCATCCGTCGGCCGAATGTACCGAGCCAGGTCCGCGTCCGGCGTGCTCTCCAGCCTCGTCATCCCGTTCCCCAGATAGCCAAACCGGTTCCCAAAGTATCGGAACTTGAAATCTTCATATCGAACCTCACTGAGCGTCTCGTTGTAGTGGAGCGTGCTCCCGGGCCAGAGGGCGATGATCTTGCCATCTGCTGTGTTGCCCTTGTACCAGGACCGGCAGTCCTCGTCCCATACCATATCCTTCATGTACTGATCTTTGTGGTCGATGAAATCGTCGACAGCTTCCTGTGTGACTTCGATCGACTTGATGCCGTGCTGTTGGAGGCGGGTTATGTGTTTGCAGATGTAATCCGCTTGTGCTGTTTTACTTGTCAGCTGGGAATGGAAGTGGAAACAGCAGTAACGGGTCTAAATACCCTCAATCCCAATGAGAACCGGCCCGTTGCCAATGGGACTGTTTGGTCCGAGGAACATGTAATAATTGGGGAATCCTGAGATCGCGACTCCCAAGTAACTACGCGGTTCTTCTTTCCAGGCTTCGGACAGCTCCTTACCCTGGGAGCCAGTGAGCGGGAAACGGGGCTTAAATGTAGTGTCGAAGCCAGTCTAAAGCAGCTGTATTAGCAAGACATCCCAAATGTTGTGATTTACCGTCGTCTCACTTACCGCGCATACAAGAACGTCCACCGGGAACTCTTCCCCATCCTCCATCAAACATCCTTTCGGGGTTATTTTGGCAATCTCGCCATATACGACCGACGTCTTTGGGTCTCTGAGTGCCTCGAGGTATCCGACGCCCGGCGTTAACCTAAATTCACACCGTCAGCGGCCACTAATGATCGGATCCGAAGGGTGCACTCTAACCGTCTACAACCAACTGCCCACTCAGGAATAATCTTTTTCGCGAGCTCCGGATCACCAAGTGCATTCTCCATAGACGCCACAAACTGCTCGCGAACCGCTTGCTGCACATCAGAATTCGACATAAACAGGCGAAACGCCCTGTTCGCATTATGTTCCAACCAGCGTCTAAACGTCTGCAGTGCCTCTGGGTCATTCGCAAATTTCTCTCGCTCCTCGCGTTCATATTTCCTCGCCTGGAACCCAGCAAACCCCGTCACAGCAACCCAGGTCGGCTCTCGGATGAAAGTCGTGAGCTTAGCAACCTGGGGCAGAACCGCTGGAAGGATCTGGATACCGGATGATCTACTAACAGTTAGTATATCCCGAACCCCTAGCAAAGGTATTGTATCTCACCCATTCCCAATCAAACCAACATGCTTCCCCGTCAAATCCAGATCTTTATCCCACGCTGCACTGTGCACGAGCTTTCCCTTAAAGTCATGCAACCCCGGAATGGCAGGATAGCGCCAGGCGTTCAGAATACCTCCCGCGTTCACCAGCACGTCGCACGAATCATGCAGTGTTTTTTTCCTTGCATCCTCAATATCCACATTCCATTTGCCGGCTTGCTCGTCCCACTTGGCTCCCACTACCCGGTGTGACACTTTGGTTTTCTCTCCTAGATTGTAGCGCGATTGGAACCGTTTGAAGTACTCGAAGATTTCGGTGGATGAGGGGTAGGTGCTTGTCCAGCCGGGGTTTGGGTCGAAGGACTACAGTCAGAGTAAAGTTAGAACCGGTTTAATTGACAATGTGAGATCTGGACTGGAAACACGAAATACCCACCCAAACGTATGTATGCGATGGATTGTCACAGGCGCAACCCGGGTATCGATTCTCCAACCAGGTCCCGCCAATATCGGCATTCTTTTCGTAAATCTGGAAGTCTACATCGTCGAAGTTCCGCTGCAGTTTATAGGCCATCAAGAGGCCACTCGCTCCGGCCCCGATGATGATGACCCTGATCGGTCGATTCGCGTTAAGATGAGTCGACATATCGTCGAAATTTCAAAATACCTATACTCTAAAATTCAAATAAAGACCAGAGGTCTCAGACGAGTTGTAGGGCACCAGAAAGCAACCCGGAAAGACATCGAGCCTTTATGTGCTTGGAGGTAACTTGCGAACGATCGCCTCGGCCCACTAGGCAAAGTACCCGGGAAATATAGCGGAGGGGAGCAAAGCTTTAGGTTCGCGAGAGGGGAAATCGCGAGGATCCCTGTCAAGTGGTTCCAGTCCCCCGTCCGTGCCGATCCATCGAGCGGGGGTGGCACCCATCTTCATGATTCATACGAGTAGACCCGATCTCCGATTGGTTTATGCGGGCGAGGCACAACCTAGGTCTGCGCGACCGGTCACAATGCAGATTCAATGAAAGTTTCAAAGGCAGCCAGATGCCTGCAGGAAGGGTGCCATTATTGGTGAATGTAGCCACTGTTAATGCTGGAGGATGTGGACGCCTGTCATGTCCGCGGCCCAGGTGTGACTGGGGTTGTGAAACGCTGACTCGTGCTATGCGTGTCTCCCGAGGGATTGCTGTTATTGGTGCGCTACTTGGGGCGTCTCCATCAAGGTTAAAGTATAAATTGAGGCCAGTAACTGTCGCCATTATTATTTCGAAGTTAAAGTTGCAGGAAATAGGGTACGTCGGGCACGTGTCAATCCCTTATTGCGGGGAGAGCAGTTGGTGACCAGACTGTATCCTCACTCCCTCCCAAGCTATAAGAACCCAACCAAGCGTACGGTGAGGCTCTTCTGCCTATGGATTTCTTTTTTTCCTGGCATGGCGAAGGGCTTCCCTCGGCGACAAAGGGAAAGGTCATAAATGCGGTCGGAATCCTGAGCACAGACATCGTGAGAAGCTCATGGAGGGAGCAACGATCTTTGCCTTGGCTATAACGAACAGATAGACCGACCCGAGCCTCCAAATGACTCGTGCGACCGCGCAGACCAGCCCCGAACAAGGCCAGAGATGAGTGGCCTAGGTATAGCTTCCACTCTTTCCCTAAACCAAGCCAATAATTGTGAACTGGGCTGCAGCTTAAATACTGTCGATCGGTGACCCGTCACTCACTCCGAAGTACGCGACTACGCCATTGCCTCATGAATCCACATAGGACAAGGCACCTCCCCCTAACCCCAACAAGACGCAGTGTATCGCATTACTCCGGACCCATGCATCACCAACCACAAACCGTCATTTTCTAGAGTTATCAAAAGAGAAATAGCCCAACATATTCCTCCTAACGCATCTCGTACCTAATAAAGCTCTTGCCATAAAGCTCGTACCTACTCCAGCCCTTTCCGCAAAGCTCAGGCATCGGACGCTCGTTGGCCTCAAGCCGGACAACCGGCCGCTCGCTGGGCGCCAACCTCGGCCAATCAAAACCATCATCAAAATCAACAGATTTAGGCCTTGTCTTCCGTCGCTGACGAGAAACAAAAACCCCCATGCCAGCAAGAAAGAGTACCCCGGCCGCAATTCCAACTCCAACCCCAATGCCCACCATCGCCCCTGTCGATAGAGCCCCCCCAACACCACCTTGTTCCGAGTCCCCCTCCGACATCTGCGCAGGCGAATCCGCCTGCTCCCCAGTCGGAGTCGCCGTCACGGGAACTACATGCGGTTTTGCAGTCGCCATCAAATCATCAACACCTACACCCACGACGAAGCACTGGAACAGTACTTCTCCGCCCCACAATACCGCCAAAACAATATGTACGTCTCCGAAGTCGTTGTGGGCGTGGACGCGGACGCGGGTGCAGTCAACACAAGATTTGGCATTCTAATCCAAAGGTCTGGATCTGACTGATCGATCCACGCCCAAAACTCAACAGTCGTCGTCCTCTTGCCGTCCGTCAACAAGGGTGGTGGTAACTGGCTAGGCTCTATGGAGGTAGAGCTGTCCGATGCCCAGGCGGTATAAGCACAGGGCAAGTAACCATTGCTGGCGTAGGTGAGGCCGAAGGTGATACGACGATTGGAGTATAGGGAGTCACATTGCCAGGAGATTGTGAGGGCGTCTGTTCCGACAGGAACAATGTTCTTAGGGTATATAACGGAGAAGGGTGTCGCTGGAAGGATGTTAATCAGTAGATAGATAGATGGATACATAAATAGCTGAGATCATGCGGGGAGTTACCAGGTGTTGTTAACTCTGCGAATGATGCGAATGCAGAAGAAGAGTAAGCATATTTGCATAATAAGAAAGAAAAGAAATTGTGGAAGTTGCGATGACAACTTGAAGAGGGGAAGGAGAGAAAGATATCATCGATCAAACTGAACCAGCCCTTTCTCTAAAGACCCCAATATGACGTCCTGGAACCCGAGGAGAACCAATCCTTCCAGCTTGGGTTAGCACATCCTCAAGACTTATATGCCTAGTCCATTCTGGGCTTGGCGGCCTGCCTAAAACAGAAATAGTCTCCATATTAATTGGCGAGATAGTATAATTCCAAGGATGTTAAATAAAGACGACTCTAAAATAATCCTAATATAGTATAATTTTAATGATTCTAGGCCAAAAGACAGTAAATCCTACCTCTATCCTCGATATAACCCCACAAGCCCCTACTGGGGAGGAACACCATCAGTAACACTTCCATACGGCCCTACCTTCCAATCACCATTACAAGAGTACTCGAACTGAGCCTTCTTCAAGCTCCCCTTCTGCACCTTCACAAAGGTTTCGAGCTCACACCACCCATCATCACGATACTCACACTCCTTAAAGCTGGCATGCAGGGGCACAGTTCTCCCATTAAGCAAGAAATGGACATACTTCGTCTTACCAGTACGAGGACCATAAGCGCTCCCCCAGTCCCCTCGGGGCCCCTTCGCCTGCACAGCATGCGGGGCATCGATAATCTCAATATTCAGACGGCCCGCGAAGGGTGTAATCTTAGACGCAACGAACTGCTGGTGACGGGGGGGTCCGGAGGCAGGTAAAAAGTCAGCGAATTGAGTAATACCAAACGCTGTTAATGCGGCGAGGATGCTGGCGTCGTGACCAAAGTCAAGATAGAGGGATTGGTCGAGGGGGAAAGTAACAGGGTTGGTGTCGAGGGTTAGGTTTGCGCTGGTGAGCCCGGGGGCTACGTTGACCAGACGACCCTCAACGCGGGCCAGGAATTCCTCGACCCAGGCGATACCGCTGGCGCGACTGATCGGGCTGCCGAAGCCCATGAGGGAGGAGGACATGATGGACATGGCGTAGGAGAAGCCCTCCCATTCCTCGTAGTCGAAGAGGGCGCAGAAGGGGCTGTAGCCGAAGCTGACGGTCTCGTAGGCGCAGAGGGACTGGGCGTCATAGCTGTCGGAAATGGTCCAGTCGAAGTTTCCGGACAGCTTACGTAGACGGCGGGTTTTGTCCTTGAGGTAGATGTTTTGCCATTTGATCATGGCGTCGTTTTCTAGGGAGGCGAAGATCTTGGCGGAGTTTGCGCACACGCTCATTCCGGTTAAGGAGCTGTTGAAGCCCCCACCGGAGATGAGGGTCAGGATGTTGGCGTGATCTTTCCAGTCGAGTCCGAAGAAGCCGGCCAGGAAGTTCTCGGCGCTCTTTAGGGCTCGATCGACGGTGGTGGCGCGCACCACGAGCTTCTTGGAGGTGTCTTTGTATAGAGCGCCGTAGTTGTAGTAGTGTAGGACACCACTGTCGTAGAGCTCCCGGCGGCCCTCGGGGACTAGAACGTTAACGCCCTCCCTCCAGGAGAAGTCGTTGAGGAAGGCCAGATCGCCGGTGAACTTGGTTCCCTTGGCGGTGGCGTTACTGATACGTTGAGCGAACGTCGCCACGGTCTCTTGGTCAGAGGGATAACGGGATCCGTGGCGGTGGATGAGGTGCACCTGGGAGACCTCTGAGCCGTCAGGCAGCGGGTGCTCGTTTACTCCAAACCCATCTTCAGGGGTGAAGTAGGGACTATCACTGGGTTAGTATGGAAGGCATGAATTGGGTGTTAACGACATACCTAAGGTTACCCATGAGGTGGAAGATGTTGCGACCCCGCGCGCCCTCAATGGGCTCGGAGGTTTGCAGTGGCGCATTGGGGACATAGGTCTTCTGTCCAAAGGGCGCCGGGTTGGTCTCAGCCAACATAGGCGCAGACCCCGTCACAGTTATACCTATAAGAAAGCTACAGTAAGCTCATGGTCCTCACGCCAGAACCACTCGCATCTCTCACCTTGATAAGTCTGAGGCCTCGTCTGAAACCAATCAGGCTCCGTAGTGGTGGCCGACGGGGCCGCCGTAGTCGTGCGAGCATCAAGGACAGCAGCCTCAACGCCAGCAGCAGCCGCAAGCAACGAAAGAGTGTTCCAGCGCATTTTTCCTATCGTTCCCAGTAATACAACCTGCTAAAACAACATCCCAGAATCCAGCACGAGCCCGCCCCCCTGCCCTTCTTATACCCCCTGTCCCCGACAAACGCCAAGGCTCGTCCCTCCGTACGCGGAGAGGAAGACCAGTGTCGAGTAAAGCCCATGGTGCCGGTTCCCTCAGTTCCCGACTCGCTTAGAGGCTGGTCATTTCGCTGGTGTGGCTGTTGACTCCAGATATCGCTGCTTCCTGGCGCACGTGTGCCGCCAACGGGTGGAGCCCCACGATTCAGGCACCAATCCAGCCAATCACAGCGTCACCACCAAACAGCCCATACACGCCTCGACAACAGCAACAATTATCGTAATTAAATACGATGCTGCTAATGCTGATGCGACCGCCGTTTGCCGTCGTTTGCTAGCTAGTCGGCCGGGTGCCCGGAATGTTTTTCTCCCAGTTGTTGGCACGCGGACATTTTATGCGGAGTTGGATATGCGGCAAGAGAGGGTCGAGACTCTTGGACCCTGGATAACGGATGTTGTGCATCAAGTCGAGAGCCCTTGGCTAGGGCGCCACCGTCTGGTGTACTTTATTGTGTTTAAATTGCCTCACTGGCACGTTTTGTCCCAGGTTCATGGTTCCTGGGTTTAGCACATTATCCCGGTGTGCCTGAGCTGGCATTAAGATTCGATGCTATCTTTGGGAAAAGCTCCGGTCCTATGTATCTCATGTTTTTCATTGCGTACTGGCCACCCCTACGGGCAAGTTTACAGATACTAAATAAGACAATTAGATCTTATCTTTTAGTTAACATAACTTTACCGCTTCCACTCCATCGCCCATAAGGTAACTGCAGCAATCTTAAATTAGCTATCTAGGTTCTAAAACAAATTAAAGAAAATTCCTTCCATGATCCGCTGTGTAATAAGATAATACGATCATTTGCAGACTTTCTTATCCATTGATCACCCGAGAAGCGACTGTGTTTACATGTCATGCCACCGATGCAAGCCTGATAGTTCACAAATATATATTGTTTACCGCTTGGGATGTTCGAGGTGGTTCCCTCCACACCATTCTCCACGCAATAGCTCTGGGTATAGTTTTCCATAGTTTGCTCCTGACCCTCATGCCAGATATGCATTTGTATGTATTTTCTTTCCTTTTTTCTTCTCCGAAGTGTTTTCTGCAGGCCCGTCACTACGAAACGGGTGCCGGAATTACAGTATTTCCGCCACGAGCAAGACAATTCAACCGTGAAAGGTTTTCCCGGGCCCGGACCCTTTATGGGTTTCCCATCTGGCGCTAGTGTGGAGTAATCTCGGGAAAATAGATTCTCCGGTCTTATGCACGTTATGCTCGAAATCTATGACTAATCAATAGTTCAGCTGCATATTCTCTGCACATTTTCCCCAGATAAACGCAAGATAAGGGCTGGGCTTTCGGCTCCGCAGTCCGTGGTGGACGTTGGAACTCGGACGCGAAAACCCGGCTAGGGGCTCAAAACTGCTCTCACCCCAGAAAACTTGTTTCCATTAAACCAGGTTGGGAAGTATCAATTCCGGCTTCGAACGGGGGCAGAAACAGCCCCAAACACCTGCATAGTTGGGTAGGCAGATGAATGAAGAGTCGTGGAGATGATATACTGGGCTTCGCGTGGACGAGTTGCCTCCTGATTGTGGTGCTTTTGATCCTGGTTTGACTGGCTGGACCGCATAATAATAAGGTTGGGTGCTCGTTATCTAAAGAAGGTCAAGAGGCCCCGGGAATCCTTTGGAGTAGCGTACTGGAATCTTGTATATATCCTAAGCCAACTCAAGGGGACCTGGCCCCTATCTTCCTCAACTCCAGTTGTCTACCCTGTTTACCTCCAGCTGTTTATGTTGTACATTTGGCTCCTTGCTGGACTATTTACCGTCTTTCATATCCCTGCGCTGAAATCTATATCATCATGGCAGACGGTGCGGGATCCCGTCCTTCAGCTGAGATGACCATAGCGGACAAGAACGAAAAGCAGAACAATCCCACCCTCCAGAAAACCCTCACCATTTCCGAGGCCGTGATACAAACTTCCGAAGGAGACATGATTGCATGCACAGATGGGTACCCCGTCACACGGATGAAGAGGGAGATGACCTGGCTCGGCATCCTAGCAGCAGGCTACAACATGAGCAACAGCTGGCTGGTGTTTGCTGCCACCATGGTTATCTCCCTGATCTACGGCCCAATGGTTACTATATGGACCCTGCTGTGCATTCCGCTCATCTACGTTCCCATTGGAGTCACCATCGCA
This sequence comes from Aspergillus biplanus, assembly GCA_027569045.1. Taxonomy (NCBI): domain Eukaryota; kingdom Fungi; phylum Ascomycota; class Eurotiomycetes; order Eurotiales; family Aspergillaceae; genus Aspergillus; species Aspergillus biplanus. Next base: position 20,477 of record JAPDEJ010000047.1, read on the forward strand.
GAGCTAATTTCGGCCTACCCGACTACGGGGGGGCAGTATCATTGGGCGTCGCTTTTGGCGCCTAAGTCGGTGAATCGAGAAGTCGTAAGGGAGCTGTCCCTTAGGAATGTTCTGCTTACTGACTTCGGTGCAGAGCTACTTCACCGGCTTCTTTAACTGGTTCTCGTGGCTTGCGATGGCGGCTTCTAGTCAGGGAGCGGTCTGCCAGTGTGTTTTTGCCCTTATTTACAATGCCAACCCGGCATTCGTGGCTCGACCATGGCATAGTTTCCTGCTCTATCAGTCCATGAATACCCTCTCATTGGCGGCTAATCTCTTTGGACATCGGGGGCTGCCTAAATTCTATTCACTCGGATGTAAGTTGTGAATTAAAACATAACCCCTTTAGATTGCGGGAGATGCTAACAGATTACTTCCACCATCTAGTTGTACTTAGCCTTGCGTCCTTTTTCGCAATCATGATTACATGCCTAGCTAGGGCATCTGTGAAGCAAAGCTCCAGTTTTGTTTGGACAATGTACCTAGAAGAGATGGGCTGGCCGATTGGGGTGGAGTTCCTGATCGCTCTCACTGCCCCAATTATCGTGTTTTGCCCAATCAATGGCTCAGTGCATCTAGTCGAGGAAGTCGTCAACGCTTCAGTTGTCGTCCCCAAGACATTCCTCTCCGCGTTGGTGATCTCCTTCGTGACAACCCTTGCATTCGCCCTCTCCACCTTGTACTGTATCGCTGACCTCGAGGCGGTCCTCACAACGGACACCGGATTCCTGCTATTTGAGATCTGGCAACAGGCAACGGCGTCCAATACATGCAGCATTATCTTCACTATACTTATCTTGGTCCTGCTCCCATTTGGCAGTATTGCATGCACGCAGGTCGCCTCAATCATGACAATGAGTCTCGGCCGTGACCAGGGATTAGCTTATGCCTCCAAACTAAGCCACATCAACCCGAAGCTAGGCGTGCCAATGTGGTCTATCCTGCTCAACTTTGTCCTCATGTTCTTGATTGGGGTCCTGTATCTAATTTCCTCTCTCGGTGAGTGAAACGGCTCTTTTCCCTGGGTAAGGAGATATTGTCTCTGTCCTAACCCTAGTGCTGCTGCTAGCATTCAACGCGACGATCGGAGTCGCAGCCATATTTCAGCAGGTTACCATCTCCGTCCCGCCGTTATTGCTACTCATACGTGGCCGCTCGGACGCAACACTGCCATCTACGCGGGCCTTTAGGGTCCCGAATTGGCTGGGCTATGTTTGCAATGCTGGAACTGTGCTTTTCGGGGTTGTCACGGCCGTTTTCTTTCAGTTTCCTGCTGCTGCGCCTGTTCGTCAAAGTACTGATATGAGTAAGAGACTCCCTTCCATCTAGATTATGGTTATGGGAAGTGAATTAACCGAAGTGCAGATTATGCGTGCGTTGTTGAGGGCGCTGTTGGGTTGTTGGCGATTGTGAATTGGTTTTGGTATGCGAGGCGCCATTATAATGGGCCAGCGACAATCGAGCTTCATCACTAGGGGTACGCAGGTAGAGTCATACGTTCTTATTCCATTGAATGGTTGTGTGGATTCTTATTATGTCAAGTGAGCGTGAAGCGGTGGCCGTGGTTACGGGTTGGTAGGCCTCCGCTATTAAGTTGGTTCGCATCGTGTGGGATATGTCTCTGATACAATTCACTTAAACTGGGGATTATCAAACAAGGAACTAGTACCACATCACTATCCACTGTACTGGTCCGGAGATTGCCTGGGGTGTATCGTAATACCTGGGGAGCCAGAATGGACCGCGCTTCGTTGAGGGGTTGTGAGCTGGCCAGAGTAGTGGATGGCCTATACTCAGGATTACCCCGAACCTGGGCCGTTTTCCCGGTCGGTCTTTCGGGCCCGGCTAGATTTCTTATTGACTCAGCTCCATCTTGGTTATTTCGTTAGTTTCTTGTTCGAGGGATTGTTCCATAGATAACAGTGGTGGCCCTACACCCGGTTGAGAACTTGATAGGCTAATCTGGTCCACCAACTGTGGAATTTCACTCAAACCACCCATCACGCTTTATCAACATAACCAAATCACTATGGCTATTATTGCGGTAGCGGGCGGGTCAGGGGACCTTGGTCGAACAATTGTCGACGTGTTCGTCCAGCAAGAGCGACATACGGCCTACATTATGTCTCGCCAGGGTATTGCGTTGTTTCCTAGCCTTGCCGTCCATCCTTAGACCCGTATTTTCATGTCTACATTTACTAATACATGATTGAGCAACCTAGGGAGCCATTCGAAACTCGAGTCTAGCCGGAGCGGGGCCACAGCGATGCCGGTCGACTACAGCAACGTGGCGGCAATAGCTTCCACTCTTCGCAAGCACCAGGTTGACACGGTAATCTCGGTCATCAATCTATTCTGGTCAAACGCATGCCAGTCGCAGTTAAACCTCATCCAAGCGGCCGTGGATTCAGGCGTTGTCACGCGGTTCATACCGAGTGAGTTCAACATAGATTACAACGTCCCAGAGGAGTAAGTACTACACATCCCTTCGCGTTGATTCCGACTAAAGCAATGTATAGACATATGCCCTATCCCCCAAGGGAGAGCCACCTCGAAGCTGTCAGATTGCTAGATAAAAACCCTTCTATAACGTATACCTGTATCAGGAACGGTTTATTCATGGACTATTTGGGCCTGCCACACGTGGAGACCAATCTTCTTCCGTTGCATATCCTTATTGACCTCCCCGCTCGTAAAGCGGTTATTCCTGGGAATGGAGAGCGGACTATCGTGTTCACCCAGACCCAAGATGTGGCTAAGGGGGTGGCTGCCCTTGTTGATCTGCCGGCTGAGTGTTGGCCGCGCGAAACGGCCATCAAAGGGGATAGGATTTCGCTGAACGAGCTAGTGCGTGTTCTGGAGAGGGTTACTGGTTCGTCTTCTCTGGCTCCCTGCTCCAGCGGGGTCATACGCTAATAGTGAATCGCGGACAGGTGAAGCATTTCATACTACTTACGTATCGGTAGAGGAGATTTCCAAGAACATGTCGGAGGAGTTACCGTCCAATCAAGAGGTGTACCGGATGTTTCCTGGCGGGAAGGAAGACCTGAATACAGTTATATGTACACAGATGATTGGCATGGCATATGGGGTGTTTGATATTCCTGGAACTGACATCACCGAACTGGTACAGTCCCTGAAGATGGAGAGCTTGGAGCCTTTCCTTACGAGGTGTTGGAATAAAGCAAAACAGTCTTATGCTGTTACGGTTCCCTACTGATAGTTCTGAAAACTATGGAATATATAACATAGGAATCAATCCTAGCTAACAACCTCTTGGCATTTGGGATGTCCTGAAATATGACGTGTATACGATTTGGTTGTGGTGACTCCGTATGATTCGAGCAATAGATTGTGGGCGCCGATCAACTCTCATAGTTGGTGCAACTATCGGGCTATCTTACCTTGGGCGGGCAATTGGATACGTTTTTTTCATCCACGAAGCTAATAAGAAGACCTCTCGGGCTTTGAACTGTCGAGAGTTGGAGTAAACCCAGGGAGAGGGGTAGGGTAGGAGTAAGAAGCGTTGCCGGCATGGAGCCCGGATTCCCGCCTCTCCGGACATCGGGTCCGGCAGCCTAGACGCGCCACATTGACTTTTTACCAAGCGCATTGGTGAAGGACCTTGTAGAAAATAGATTTAATGGTGATGCGGATGACTGTACCGCATCAACGACCTGGAAATACCAATAGGAAAACAACTTCACGATGACGATCGAAGATAGCAGTAGCGACCCGAAACACGTATTCTGCGCCATCATTGGGGCAGGAATGTGCGGCGTGTCCTTGGGCTCCCAATTGCTCAAAACCAAGACCCTTACTGGTAGCGAGATAGTCATCTTCGACCGGAATGAGGACTTTGGTGGCGTGTGGCAAAGTAATCGGTACCCTGGCGCGGCGTGTGATATTCCAAGCCACGCGTATGTGATGCCTACATTTCTGAATCCGAGTGAGTCTACCTCTCCCACTGATATGCATATGGTCATTGGATGTATGTGTTAATATTTTTCATTCCCTAGATTGGTCGAAGAAGTTTTCCGAAGGGGCGGAGATTCAACGGTACTACGCCCACTACGCTGACCGTTCTAACCTGCGACCATCCACAGTTTTCAATGTGGAGGTCCTCGAGGCCCGATGGAGTGAAGAGACATTTCTCTGGAAGGTCGTTGTTCAAGACCGACTGACTGGCCAGCGAATGTGCTGGACGGCGAATGTACTCTTCGACAACGGTGGCGGGTTTCATCGCCCCAAGTACGCGGCTATTCCCGGTCGCCAGGACTTCAAGGGGGACCAATTCCATACAGCCCAGTGGCCAAAGGGATATGACCTGCAAGGAAAGCGCGTGGCTCTCATTGGAACTGGGCCTAGCGCAGCTCAGGTAGGGCCGAAGATCCAGCCTGTAGTCGATCAGTTGTATATGTACCAGCGGAGCGCGGGTCATGTCCTACCACGCAATAATCATGATATCCCACGTTGGAAGCGCGCATTGTTCTGGATGTTTCCACCCTTGCTGCGTTTCTATCATAATTGGTGGTGCCGATTTGTAAGTATCCCATGACCCAGTGGCTGGGGTTGCCTAGGGACTAACGAAAGGACCAGTTCGATCAAACGAAAGACATGTGGATGAGCGGAACAGCCAAAAATAAAGAAATGCATGAAGCTTCCATGCAATTCCTGAACCGCGAAGTACGCGACCCAGACGTACGACGCAAGCTTCTCCCAACTGGTACATTTGGCTGCAAACGGGTTCTATTCCTCGACGACTGGTACGCGATGTACAACCAGCCGAATGTGGAGCTCGTCACAGAGAAGCCAGTGAGAATCAGCGAGCGTGGCATTGTGTCCGTCGACACCGCAAACCCTGATAAGGAGGTCGAGCGCGAGATAGACGTGCTGATATGGGGGACTGGTTTCGATATGAACGACTCGGGGGGCCATTTCCAGGTTTACGGGGAGGGAGGAGCGAACCTCTCCAAGACCTGGCGGGACTATCCGGAGACCTATTGGAGTATGTACTCTCCCTTGCCTAATGTTGAAAATACACCAGATTAACAGGTTGTTTACCCCCGACAGGCGTCGCAGTGACCGGGTTCCCCAACTTCTTCCTCACCCTCGGCCCGAATTCAATCAACTACTGGTCCAACGTCACTACGGCCGTTGAGATCCAGCTCCAGTACCACTGCGCGATGGTGAGGCATATTGAGCGCCAGCAGGAAACGGCCCGCTATGCCTTGTATCCTGATCCTCTGGCGCAAAAGCGCCACAATGACTGGCTACGAGAGAACCGAGGGACTCCCTCCTTCCTTGAGCCTGGCTGCGCCACGTATCATAGGGTAATTACTTGGCCCCCAAGATTGCATGAAAAGGGCAATATGCTAACCAATATAGACTCCCTCCGGCGCAACCCCAATGTACAACCACTACCGAGTATGGCAATACCGTCGTCGTATGTCGTCCCTTCTATTAAGTGACTTCGTTGAAGTACGGAAACCGCGACCCGATTTGATCCGTGTAGGATTTTGAGGGTGTATTCTAGGGGGATTAGAGCGTGTCTTGTGTTCCTAGAGTATGCTAGGGTACGATGTATGTATAGATTTAGGACAAATAATATCTAGAGATCGTAAGAAACGCGCAAGAAACTGCCAGCTGCTCGGACAGCCCGGGCCCGATTTCCGGTGACTCCATTTATGACCCGCAGAAGACATTAGATAAGAATAGACAGGGAGCCACGGGGATAGAAGTCTACTAGACCAAAAGACATTCCCCTACTTAAATTTGCCGCCATTGTTTCGCACAACATGTTCTCCTTCCTACGAGCCCCCTTCCCCCCAAAGACCTCAAGGGCAAACGACAACCCGATCTACTACGAGGACGGCGCCTCCTCACTCGAGTTCAAGGCAGCCAGATCCGACTACCTCCTCCGAAACGTACACCCACCCTGGGATCCCAACCACCCATCCATCGTGATCCCCCCACTCCACTGGCACATCCACCAGGCCGAACACTTCCACATTATCTCCGGCACTTGCCACCTATTCAAAGACCACGCAGCCACTCCCTGGCTCACCCTCTCCGCCACAGACCCCGATCTACCCACCAAGGCCGTGATCCCGAAGCAGGTCTACCACACCATCCACAACGCCTCTGCCACGGAACCACTGGTTCTAGATGTTAATCTGACCCCGGAAGACTACGAGGGCGAACAGCGCTTTTTCCGCAATTTCTTTGGATACCTAGATGATTGTCGCAAGGCCGGGGTGCCGCCGAGTCCATTCCAGCTATTTGTTTTCTTATATGCGGCGGATACGCCACTGGCAATACCTATGCCGACGAGATGGATGGGCTTGCTTGCAGGACAGGTGTTTTTGTGGGCGATGGGGTTTTGGGGGCGCTGGGTGCTGGGGTATAAACCCAGTTACCCGGAGTATTACACTGAGAGAAAACAGGTTTAGGTGTACATGAACAGTTATAATTACCATCCAATGTCAATATTATTCTTTATATCTATAACTAAATAGCTACTACTAGTAATAGTACCACTGTCTAAGGAGCAAGTAACACATACTCCCCAGGATTAGTATTCTCCGCCGCAGCCGTAAAAGCCTCCTCCCAACAATCCAAGGCGAAAGAACCCGTCAATGAAGCCCCAATCTGTGCCCCCAGAGGAACCACACCCGTCTCAATCATCTGCAATAGACCTCGAACGTCATCGCGCTCATACATCCACCGGCCCCGGATAGTCAAGTTCCGGTGCATAACCGCATAATACGGCAAGGCAATATCCTCCACCAGACCCCCCATCAGACAAGCCCGCCCAGTCATGCCCAGCGCCATCAACCCGCTCCGGAAATGCGTCGACCGCGCAGCCATCGGCGGCGAGATATCCAGGTATGCGTGCACGGGGCCGCAACGACGGAGCGCGATCGTATCCACATCCTCCCCTCCGTCCGAACCCGTAATGGGAACAACAAAAATACGATCCTTGTACGGACCGTCCCGGAACCGGGCAAGCTTTTCCTCATCACGCCCGAATGCAATAACCCTAACTCCCATCGCAGCGGCCAGATAGACGGCCGCGCTACCGAAACTGCCCGTCGCCGGAGAGATAATCACTGTCTCTCCCGGGCGGATATCCAAGGCCCGGAGCCCGCCGTACGGAATCGCTAAGCGGGGGATATACCCCAGGTCATCGAGAGAGTATCCCAATGATCCAAGGAGGATGTCCTCATTCAGGGGGAAGAGATTCTCGAGCGGGACCTTGGCGTACTGCGCGTATGTCGAGTCGCGCCATTCCCCTTGCATTAGGCGGCGGGTTTCGGCGTCAAACCCTTCGTGGATTCCGAAGACGGAGGCTTTGGTTGGATCGTCGCGAGAGCGTAGGGTGACGTCCACGAAGACGAGGAGGCCGGGGCTTAGGGTGGTGGAGTCCGGGCCAAGGGTGACGATGCGGCCGATGGCGTGGTTTCCTGGGATCATGGGGGTGGGGAGGGGGTAGTTGCGTGTGCCGTCTCCGGCGAATACGGAGTGTAGGTAGGCTACCACGCTCGTGCGGAGGATGCGGACTATTGCGCTTCCGGGGGTGGCGAGTGGAGTGGCTCGCGATTCGTATAGGAGACGTTGGCCCGGGGCTGGGAAGACTAAGGCCGGGGCGGATTCCGGGAGAGAGATGGTGGAGGGCATGGCTGGGGGTGATACCGATAGAGCTCGAAGATATGGACTGGATAGCTAGGTGGAAATGCGTCCTTATGAAGGCTTTCATCTCCACTGGCTATGGGATCGGGCTGGAATCACGGCTTCCGGGAGTCCGGGAGCTTTCCTCTACTATCGTGGCTGGTTTACACTTGTTTGTTTCATTCCTTGCTGTCTAACGGTATCTTGGATGCAGATGGACGGCTTAATTACATAGCTCGGCAAAGTTAGATAGATCTATCCAAGAACCCCCGGGCAGCCATTCTCACTCTGTCCAGCCCTCCAATATAGTGCGCCAACAGAAAGAACCCGACTCGACGCCCGCTGCCCTCCCCCACCGCTGAAACAACATCGCGCGTCTTCCCCTTCGCACTAGGCCCGTATGTAATCACCTTCCCATCCCGTTGATACTCGGGGAACCGCTTCGGATCCGACCCCCCGTACATAAACGCTATAATATCGGACGCAAATGTCTCCGCAATAGCTCTCGCAGCAGGCGGTAGGACAGGATTGTAGTTCTGCCACAGGAAAGCCGTGTCGAGCAGATGGCTGGCCTCGCTTTGGTGGATACCAGGCCAGGGATTGCCTTCGTTGAAGTGGGCCACGACGGAACCTGGACGATGTTGCCCGATCATTGCAGCCGGTGCGTAGAAGAGAGTATCGGACAGGAAGCAGACCACTGCGCTCATAGTTTCTGAGTCGGTCGATTTTGGGTTGATGTGATAGAAGGTTAAAAGCTTGCGGGCGTCGTCCACCCCAAGATAAGCGTCCATGGTGCCTATAAATGAGGCCGTCATTCCGTCGAGCCGGGCTTGGAGATTCACATGCGCGAGGATGGTGGCCTGGTGCAATTATCTCTGTCAGTTCAGCCTAATCGTAAGGAGCCATCCTATTAGATATGTGAGAGGTAACGTACATCTAGCTGGAGATCGACTAGCATCAACTTGCATCTTCCATTTTCTTTCCCAGTGGCTCCGCTTAGGGCTCCGAATGTCGGGGGTTCTGGGATGACCTTTGCGTCTATCATAGGCCCCATGGGCACTTGCAAGGGAATACCACCCAAGGACTCAGCGGTACAATGGTGGGTGAGCGCCTGGATACGTTCCTCCGGTGCTTTCCCACTGAGCCCAAGGAGAGCCAAGGCTCTTCTATAGCTTACCTCCGCACTTTCCTCGGTGGCAGGAGGCATCAAGAACGCAGTCCCTGAGAGCAGCACCGCGTTCCGGAAAAGAGCCTCCCCCGAAGCCAGATGGTAATGGACGGAAGCTAGCCTAATTAGCGGGGAAATGGCAATTGATGGGCAACTGGAGGCGTACCTGCTCCCGCACTTTGGCCTACAACAGTGACACTGGCCGGATCCCCTCCAAAACCGGCGATATATCGTTGGACCCATCTCAAGGCCACCTTCTGATCCTGTAGGCCGTTATTCGGCTGGTATCCTGCGCTCCGCAGTTCCGCAGAGGTTAGGAACCCCGGGATTCCGAGTCGGTAGCTGTTTATGCACCATCTCTGGTTATTCTTGGAAGCTCATTATACGCAAAGGGAATTGAAGCGGCTCACTTGATATTGATCGCGATAATAGGCGACCCACGCGCCGCAGCTTGTCGCACGACCTCCACCTGGTCGTAATGCGGATACGTGCTGGAACCAAAGACAAACCCTCCCCCGTGGATGTACACCAGTACAGGTAGTCCTTCCCACTGTGGTAAAGTACAAGGCACGGTGATGTTGAGGTTGAGCCCGCCGAGACCCGATGGCGGCGGGATAGGGTTTGGGGGGAGACTTTGCTGGATGAAGCTCATCTCGATGTCGAGTGATTCTGGTGGCGAGATCACAGGGGGTCTGCCGCCCGTCTCTCATTAACATTCGTCTACACAGTGTGACAATATTGCTGGACAGGGCCCATACCCATACTTCGTCGCATCCACCACCCTGTTAGGCGATGGTTGGACCAACTGTGCCGGGGACAGTCGATCTCGTAGCGTTGCGTATGGAATTCCTAGGAATTGGATTACTCCGTCCTGCTGCTTCCCGTATACCTGGCCCAGTAAAGGGTGCTGGATTGATGGACCGTCCATGTTCGACTGCTATGGCGGAGGATGAGTCGTAGTGCAGTGTTAGACTAGGCACAGTCAGCTACCTCCATCGTAGGCTCCCATATATCCTCCTATGAAACCTTCATCATTACGACCATTACGGCCTAGCCCGTGAAAATAAAGAACAGGAAAAAAAAGAAAGGAATTGGCCTGGGTCAACCGGATCCCGAATCTCCGAAACGGACCCGACAAAACCTCGGACCTGGGGATGGACGACTATAAAATGCTTTTATTGGTTAATTAATACGGAGGTATGATAACAATTGGGGATTAATACTGAGCTATGGCATATGAAAACCCGAAGACCTGGCTATCGCTGGGCGAAGCCGACCCCCAACTCGTCGAGGCAAGTACCCCCCACCACCAAGCGCAAGCGCACAACTGTTAATGAATAGCCCGATTCAGTTAATTGCCAATGGCATCGGCCCCCACTTTGACAAGGATTACAAGGTCGAGAGCATCGCACCGACCCGCCGACAATGGGATCCGATCTACAAAAAAGCAGCCAGGAAGGCGTTAGAAAGCCCACAGGCCACCAATGTCAAACACTCCACCATCGAGATTCCGCTGCGCGATGGGACCAAGGCACGAGCCCTGCTATATCAGCCTAAACAACAGCCTGAAGGTGGTAGTCCTCTGGTCGTGCTCTTTCACGGCGGAGGCTTCTGTTTTGGCTGTGCGGAGATGGAAGCACGGAACTGTATTAATGCGGTGCAGCTCTACGGGGCCGTCGCGCTGAGTGTTGACTACCGTCTGGCACCAGAGCATCGCTTTCCCACTGCTGTTGAGGATTCGTGGGATGCGTTGCAATGGGTGAGTTCCCTCTTTGCCCGCTGCCTCTTCTTTTTATGTCTGTTTAACTGGAAGGTCAGATCGCTACCAACACCAGTTACCTGAACGTCGATCCTACGAGCGGATTCATCATCGGCGGTACCTCAGCTGGTGGAAACATCGCAGCCGTCCTATCGCATCTCGCCCGCGACGAAGGGCTAAGCTCTCCCCTGACCGGGGTCTGGCTTAATATACCCTTGCTGCTCAACCCAGAAGTGGTTCCGGAGGAATACCGATCGCTGTATCTCAGCAGGGAACAGAATAAGGAGGCGCCAGTACTTCCCCAAGCTGCTATGGCAATGTATGGCGAGGCGTACCAGCCAGATCTGGCATCGCATCTGTGGTCTCCCTTTAACTGGCCCACTGGACATGCTAATATGCCCCGGACCTACTTCCAGGTGTGCGGGATGGATGTACTCAGGGATGAAGCATTGATCTACGAGCGAGTGCTACGAACAGAGCATGGAATTGCTACGCGAGTGGATTTGTATCCGGGGTTACCGCATGTTTTTTACGCGAATTTCCCGCAGCATCCTCGGAGTGGCCAGTATGCGGATGACGCCGCGAGAGGGTTTGGGTGGCTGTTGGGGGACTCATAAATCTGTCCATATCTTCATGCAATATACCTCGAGTCGTATTCGGCATCGTATTCCACAGCGTATTATTCCGTATCCGTTGTATTAGTGCTATTGCACTACAGGCCTAGCGGTCACATTCATTTCCCGTATCTTTCAGCGTTCCGATGGCTCCGATGCCATTGGTTTCCAACGATAACAGACCCATCCTAGAGTGCGGGGAAAACGTGGAAACCATGGAAGATGCTGGGAGATTCGGACGAGTCGAGGAGTGCGGAGTCAAATACGACAGCTTGGAGATAAGCTCGAGCTCCCAAGGCTTGGTTCTGCGTCTTTCATAAGCTCCTGCATGGCCGGGTTTGCACCCTGAAGCTATCCCCGCAGCTATCAATGCCACCTCCTATACACAATGCAAGCTCATCGATTACCACCCGCGGTAAGAGGACTCCCCCATTTACTTCCCGCGATCACGCTCATCGGCTGATATTATCGTAGTGCGACTTGTGCCACTTAAAGAAGATCCGATGCGACCGGAGAAGCCCATGTGCCAACTGTACTCTCGCGAAGACCGCGTGTCTTCGTGAGAGGCCCAAGAATGCGGTGCCGGTGAATCGATTTGATAGGTGGGTTTACGAAAAGAACAGTGCAAAGACGGCAGGTACTGATAAACGAGCTTATAGTACCAGAATGGATGAGATGATAGAAAGAATGTCGCAGCTAGAGAAGTCAATCCGACAGGCAAGCTCCGGGGGACTCGAATCGCATCGGGTTAAAAGCACAACCGAGAAACAAGCAAGCATCCTAGCCCCGGACCCGTCAAGTGTGTATTTCTCCCCTCGTGATGCCTCACGGGGCTCAGTGCAAGAAGACGTGCAAGACGAGGAACATCGGGGCCAGGAACAGCCCAACCCATCACCCGAGACCGTCCTCCGAGAGGGGTCTTCAGAAGACAGAGTGAGAGGGCCGGGCAAGCGACGCGCACATTCCATGCTGAGCTCACAAAGCAAGTACTCAAGGATCGAAAAGGGCGATGTCAGCGATGAAAGTGAATCGCCCGAATGCCAGGCTTTAGCCTCGGTGGATCTACAACGGTATTTCTGCAATAACCCGGGCAGCGCGAAGGAGCTCGCCCGGGAGCGCCAGATTGTCCTCGAATCTGCCATCCGGCTCGCGAAGCAGGTTGCTAGCATTGAACCGAAACTAGAGGGATCCGATGAGGTTGACCAGGGCCAGTCCGCGTTCTATAATCCCAAAATGTACCCTGTCGTAGAGTTCCTACAAACGGCACTCGATAGTATGTTTCCTTCCTGGTGCAACACCCGCCCATATTTTCTCTAACAAGCATAATAATGTTTCTAGACGAGACGCGTAATGTGGCCACGGCTTACTTCCTCGAGTTCAACGAAACCGTGTCGAGAGAATGTCTGGAGCACATGGGCCTGAGCTTAATCGAGTGCAGCGTGCATGGCCAACTACGCCTGCGGTACATCATCTGTGTCAATTACCTGGCCTATGCGTTCTTAACTGCCATGGACTCAAGCAGCAACAGTAACAAGATGTACACGCACCTACGACGGGCACGGGCACGATACCGACGCAACGTACTCGCCGCGCTCAAACACCTGGACACTCAGGCTGAACCAGAGCTGTCCCTCCTCCAGGCCTTGGTCTCTGCTGTGAGCCTCACTAATTCCATCCCTAGGGCTAGATATTAAGACTAACGAGCGATGACGTCTACAGGCCATGTTGATGCAGGATATCGGTAATATGCGAGGCTGTTGGCGTCTGAATAGGATCGCCTGCCGGGTCTGCGCATCTCTCAACCAGGGCCCTTTGCGGGACTCGATCCCCGAGCAGGACTGGAACGAAATCCGCATGATCTCCATCAAATGCTACGTCTTTGACAAAGCCCTATCCGCGCATGTATACCAACCAGCGTGCTCAGATATCCTCGAAGTCGATTCCACAATTTTAATCCCTACCCGGCCCGGGCACGCAATGCTTTTAACCCTTCTCGAAATCGCCTCCGTGCAAGACGCCATCGTGCGCGAGACCCGACACTGGAATTCCCTCTCCCAAGCCCCGTCAACAGCCCAGGATCGCGTAGTCAAGCTCCAGCAGCGGATGGTACGCATCGCAAAGAAAATCCAACTCTACCGCTCCCAGGCCCCGTGCTGCGATAATGAGTTCCTGTCCTTCGAGTGGCTGAACCTAGAATTCATCTACTACTCGATGATGACGTCGGTTGTGCGACTGAGTATGAAAGGCTCTGATCCCAAGTCGCACCGGGAATGTCTCCTGAATGCACGCAGCGCTCTCGCGACGCTCACTGTGATGCTCGAATTCAGCTCGCGCCCGTCGTCCTTTGCTGATAAATGCGTGAATTCTCTTGCGTGGGTCGTACCGCTGTTCCCGCTGCGCCCGATTTACTTCGTTTTCAGTAATCTGGTCAACACGTCTGATGCGTATGATTTGAAACTGCTGCAGGATGTTTCCAAGGGGCTGGCGGCGATCAACCAGTCCCATTATTCGCTGATGGAAATTAAGCGCTTATGTGACTCGCTTGTTGAGTTGTATATTCAATTCCTGGAACGGATGAGGTATGGCAGGAATATGGGCCGGTGGCAGTTAGGAGGCAGGGGACTTGCGGGGGAGAACTCACCTAAGTTGAATGCCTACGACAGTTTAAATGGTCGCAATGAGACGGCTCCGTGGTCCCAAGGTGATGGCCTGCCTCCCGGGGATTTATCTGGTGTGAATATCGAGGATGTCCCCTTCCCACAGGACCTTCAGCTACATCATCGCTGTTCTTGGATGGTTCAAGGATAGGGTATTTATCTGAATGGGACATTCTTGCAGCAGAGAGCCCGTTCGATTTCGAACGGCCTTTTTCTCTTTAGCCTTTTATAATTCTGGTATTCATATAAGTAATGTCGTATTCACTATATATACCTATTGTTTCTGTGTAGAACTACTGAGACTCCTTGCCAAAGTCAAGAACAGCCTTTCCCATATTCTGCCCCTCAAACAGTCTGACCAAGCCCGCAGGCGCACCGTCAATCCCACTTGTCACATCCAGTATCGGAGTGATGGATCCTGCACGGATCCATTCCTGCACCCGCTCCTGGTGCTCTTTGTGGTATTTCGCGCCAAACTCGGGCTCGAACACGGTAAATCCCCTCCAGATGAGACACTTCCCAACAACCAACCCAGTATTGCGAACTCCGTACCTCTCCTCGGTCGGTTTGTTATACTGGGAAGCATAACCGCATGCAACTATAGTCAGATCCCATCAGCCATCGCTCTCACTGTGGATAGAAACAAGCCACAGTTCACGAACCTATCCTGCCATGCGGCTTTAGTACGTAAATTGCAGCCTCCAGTTGCTCCCCGCCCACATTATCGTAGTAAACTATTGGCAACAGAATCAGCCCCTCACATTCCCATTCACATTCGACCTCCGTTCAGTGGCTTCCTCGTGGTGTAACTTACTATCAATCCCATCCGGAGCCAACCGCCGCAACTCCTCCCTGATACTCTTCACCCGACGATAATTGAGCACAGCATCCACCTTGAGCTTATCCCTCAGCAAACTCTCCTTCTCATCACTCCCAACACTCCCAATCACCGTCAAACCCTCCCTTTTCGCCAACTGACACACAATCTGTCCCACAGCACCACTCGCAGCTGAAACCAATATCGTCTCCCCCTGCTTCGGCTGCGCAATCTCATAAAAGGCAGAATACGCTGTCAAACCCGGCATCCCCAGTGGACCCAGAAAGTATTTCGTATCCAGGCCCAGGGGGTTTTCAATAACCTCGAACTCACTGACCTGTTCGGCGCCTAGAACCACATACTCTTGGATGGGTATCATGCCTCGGAGGATAGCCCCAGACGCGAATTTGCATGCTGTATCCGCGGAGAGGACTCTGATGACAGCAGTATTGGGAATGGGTTCTCCGAGGGGGATATGAGGGAACTCGGCCTCATCCTTCCGGTGGATGAGACGGTGGCGCAGATAGGGGTCGAATGAGGCGTGGAGGGTCTGCGCCAGGAGGCCACCAGGTGCAAGGGGAGCGGAGAGGTCAATCGGGTGATCTTCGACAATTATGTCTTGTCCCGGGATAGGGATACCTTGGGGCACACGAGCAAAGACGAGGGTCTTGTTCGGCGTCATTGTAGCAGTTGAATACTCACAAATGGATGTCATTCCTGTCTCCTACTCCTGGCGCTTCGTGATGATACATCTTTTATAGAGTCATTACCGTATCTGACGAGTCTAGGGTATCGCATTTCCGGAAGCCGAAAGTCAAATCGTGGTTCCAGTACGCGTCCGATACATTCTATAAAATACCCGCTATTCGGAGCGGATTCATCCAATCAGAGGGCCTAATCTTTCTCAACTATCATTGGGAAGTGATCTAGTATAGGAGCCAGTGGGTTAAGGAAGTGTAAAAATATTCATTTTGTATAAAGAATTCAACGGAGTTGAGAAAGTCTGATTCTACCAGTCGGCGAAGCACGGGCATACAAGGTGTTAGTAATAGTCATGTACCATCGAAAAATCCTCATTCTACCCTGAGTACAAAGTAAAGGTGGTGGAGGTTCACGCTGTGGTAGAAACCCTCACTTCATCACGACTTTTCACCAGTATCTCATGCGCCGCGTCGGGAGAAACCTAGAGCAAACCCCATCAGTAAATCTATACTTGCGATTCCGCTCCTCCAAACAGGCACACTCACAATCGCCTCAAACTCATCATTCTTAGCCCGCGGTTGACCCGGCAGGTTCTTAATATCATAATTCAGAATAATCTCCGACATCAAGAGCTTGATGTTGACATGACCCAGGAACCGCCCGGGGCAAGCATGTCTCCCATATCCGAACGAAAGGTCGTGTTTCCCGACACTCACGTACAGATGCTTATTTTCCTCCCCCGGAAGCTGTCGGGCACGGTAGTAGCGCAGGCCATCGAATTTGCCGGGGTCCTCGTAGTGGGTTGTGTCCATGTGGATCGAGCTCGTGGCGCATTCGAGCTTTGTTCCTCGAGGGATGAAGGTGCCGTCGGATAGGGTTATATCGGCTGTGGCGGCGCGTTGGAATGTAGCTATCAGTGTCAGCACGGGGCTCGAGTTGAACTGGGACTGTGGTGGGCTTGGAGGGACAATCATACTAAGATCCGGAGCAGATATGCGCTGGCTTTCCTTGATAAAACTATCCAGTTTCATCATACCCGACAGAGACTCCTTGGTGAAATAGCCCTGCTCATTTCGAGGCGCTCGCTCGATCTCTTTCCGCAGAATCGGGATGTATTCAGGATACACGGCCAAATCGTACAGGCATTGTGTTACAGAAGCAAAGGTTGTGACTGTCCCCACTGCAACTAACGTCATCTGGTAGAGCAGCTGTTCATCCAGGTTTGTCGCTAAATGTTCATTCTTGCCGGAGGTTAGATGATCAAACATAGACGGGGGGGCTTCCAATGGCGCGCCTCCCTGGGCTTGCTTCTCGTGGATTGACTCTGCTATGTAACGGCGAGCCATCTGCCACTGTTCTTGAATCATCTTTCTCTCGGGAAGGAAAAATCGAAAGATAATGGGGCGCAGGTATGGTGACCAAGCCTTGAGTGATTTGATGGCGTCGAAAGTCGACACGACGTACCCGGTGGTACAGTTGATCCATTCATCGATTTCGGTTACTCTTGTGCGGTGGAATACTCGCGCGTTGGCGGTTCCGATTAGCTTCAAGACAGGATCATGTACCTTGACGGCTGTCCAATCTGTCGAGGGAATCAGCACCTTTTCAATGCTGGTCGAGGGCCTTGATTGAACTAACCCTGGTACACACCCAACTCGCGGGATAGTTTTCTGCGCAGTATTTCATGCATTATCGGGATAAATAAAGCTAAACCAACACGACGGAAACTTAGTGAGACCTGGACAACGCCGATGCAGGTAGAGACTGGATCTTACGAAGAGACGGCGTCATTTTCGATTTGATGGCGTTGATCACATATTCAGGCGGACCACCAAACCGTGTGTACTCGAATTGCATATCCTGAAACAACATTATCACCCCCATTACCACTCATACTCCACTAGGAGGAGGAATCTCACATTATCAATTGAAACCTTGAAGCTCAAATGTGGGTGGCTTTTCAACTCCTCCAAATATCTCGGGGGTAAAACCAACTTGACGCCATCGTTTGTGTCCATTCCGAATATTTGGTCCGGGTATTGGGTATATCCTCGCCACATCAGCTCGCGAGGCCTGTAGCAATACTCGAGTGCCCTACTCTTGGCACTTTTCATCTCCTCCGCCAGTAGGATCGGCACATCTAACTTTTTAGTCGCCCGTACAATGCGCCAGAGAAGGGCCCCAAAGGCTAACGCAGTGTAGAACACCCATTTCTCGTTAAGGGGGATCTTGGAGTATTGGTGTAGGATATCCCAGTTATGCAAATCAAATCCAGCGCTATCCAGCATGTTGAGGGGAATATTCTTAGCGTAACGAATTTCGTGCTCGGACGTGAGACCTGGGAGGAGCTTGATTCGTAAATACAAGGAATCACGTTAAAATTCCGTAGCTACTAGTATTCCGGTGGAAAGTATATCTCGTAGTAGTGCGGGCTCTCTAACCTTGTTATCCATTTCTTCCAACGTGCCCTAACTCTAATGTGGTCTTCAGCCTGTAGACTCCCAGCCCGCGGTCTGCCCATTCGGCTTCCGGACCCGACCCCCGGGCCCTTTGAAATGGGGCCAGAGGGGATACTTGATAGATCCCGAGGAAACGGACGGGGAATCCCCTCTCTAACAGAGCTTGGAGGCCTTATTGTAGCGCCCTCACCCACCATCAACATTTCACGCCCGCCTTCACTTCATTTTCATGACTCGCGTGATTGCCGGCAAGATGTCTTCGCCCTACTACCAAAGCCTCGCGGGCAAAACCGCTATTATCTCCGGCTCATCCGCCGGAATCGGAGCCGCGATCGCACAAGAGCTGTCTAAACGCGGCGCAAATGTGGTTCTCAACTATCCAACATCCAGTCACCAGGAAGGGTGCGACCAAGTTGGCCAAAGCCTTTCCAACGCCTGGACAGCTGTGGAAGCCGATTTATCCACATTATCCGGCCCAGCGCATCTCATCTCGGAAGCCGTGAAAGCATTCGGACCAATCGATATCCTCGTCAACAACGCCGCTCGAGTCCCGCACCAGCTAGTCGGCGAAATCGACCCAGAGACATGGGAGAAAACATTTCAACTGAATGTACGAGGAACGCTTATGCTCACCCAGGCCGTCCTACCACATCTCCGCCCATACAAGAAACCATCCACACCATCAGTCTCGGGAATACCAGGGGGAAGCAGGATCATTTGCATCGGATCAGGGACAAGTCGCTGGCCTGAGGCAGGGCTAACGGTGTACTCATCCACAAAGGGGGCGCTGGAGTCGATGATCCGCGTGTGGGCCACTGAGTTTCCGCCTGTCTATGGTTGCACTGTCAATGGCATTGCGCCTGGTCCGGTAAATACGAAGACTTTCCGGGATGGGTGTGGGGATGGATTTGACGCGGTACTTGAACACTACGCGAAGTTGACCCCAGCGGACGGGGCGGTAGCTGATCCTGAAGATGTCGCTTATGCTGTCGCATTCCTGGCAGACGATCGGGCCAAGTGGATCAATGGGCAGTATATCAATGTTAATGGGGGGTTGACAATGAACTAAAGGCTACTTTGTACTTCTTTGCCCTGCGCGTTGCCGATTATCAGCGGGAGATATATGTTACCGACGAAGAGATATTTACATAATAGGATGCATACTTTCCGCAAAATTTTCCATGACGAGTAGCTCTAGATATGGAGCGCCACAGAGTGTACCGTACCCAAGTATGTGATGATATTGTTATATGTATTTTTTGTCTATCGAATGGTTTTCTGTCACTTGCCAGTATTCTTGTTTGGCGGAAGACGCTAGACTTTATGCAAATTGTGCTAATAATCAACGACTAAGCACATTTGCGCCGAGTCCATTTTTCGAGGTGGCTCTGGGTAAAGTGTTTCACAGCCTTAGTTCTCCTTCTCTCCAATCTCACCACACATTTATGTATTTACATTCCTCTTTACCTCCAATGTCTCATATTTCCTCCTTCCCGCACCTTTCAATGACCCATGAGATGTTGGAACTGCAGTATTCTTGGGGTTGCTTTGGTGGAACGGTCAAAGGATTTGCCGCTTCCCCATTGTCTTACATAATCACTTGTTGCTCCTGTTTTGGACTGGGTAAGCACAGAAGCTTTACAGACGACCACAGACGAATAGATCGAAAGTATGGGTAGGGAATGGTTCCTCTCTGAACTGATCTTACTTAATTATTGCTATGTCCTTGATGGTTGGCCCCTCGTTTGGGTCGACGGAAATCCCAGGGCCCGCGCTTCTTTTTTCCTGGCGGGTGTAAAATTTGCTGAAGATTTTGCCCGAATAGCCGCTTCCCAGAAGCTGCGACATGAATCAACTGTGCTAAGGGGTCTGTACCGTGGAAGAAAATCTTAGGCAGCTTGTAGTGCCTTATCGGCCCAAGGGTCAGATCAGGTGTGGATGGAGGCGCAGTTGGATATGTCATTTGGTCAGGGAGACCGTACGCCATACCAGGCGACGACTCAAATCCAAGTGCGGTAATTTGTTACCTTGTTTTTTTCATGCCGTGAGATAAAGAGCTGTGTGGTGTGTAGCTATCCCGAGTTTATATATATATATACTTCTTCTTCCTACACCGACTTTTGTGTCCCTAGATTGTGCCTCGCAGCGGTTAAGGCGCCTTACGTGTTGCGTGCCCCTGCCGAATTATTCCAAGGTTGGACTTGGCTCTGAGCCGAGCCCTATGTAAATCGATTGAATCACAGGATCTGACATCAGAAACTATTGTTTCGACGGCTTCTTGAGATGGGGTTTTCGAGCACTTGGTCCCCCAATTTGGCAGTTCCCGAGGCTGTCTTACCTGGTCAGCTAATAATTGGAATAAGCAACTACAGCTGTTGGGAGTGCTTATCTTGGAATTTGGAATATTCTGGGCCCTTGACCAAGTGGTCTGTACTACGTTCGCTCGGTCCTTATATGGGCTCGCACGTACAATTGATTTCTTCCTCAATTTACCCTGCATCTCCCGATCTGGTGGCTCAGATTAGATACCTTATACTTCAGCTAGTCCAACCCCAAACACCTACCTAATTGAGGGACTCTACACCGATTGAGTGAATTTTGCGCCCGACACCATGAACAGACTATATGCTGAGTTGGCGAGCCGACCCTTGCGTGAGTGACCCCTTCCCTGAGCCACCCCTCCTGGTTGTTCGCTGACTGGTTGGTTCACACAGTCCGCCCTACCAGGACAACAGCCTCTGGACAGAACAACGCCCTTCCATTTTCCTTCAGAATGCCCATTCGGTAAAATGTCTCATTTCACCATCACAGAGCATACCCTCCGATGCCAGCATATCAGGGAACGTCGTCGAGCGGTAGAGCCCGGCCGCGAGAAGGACCTCAGGCTCGCTGTGAAGCAATACGTTCCCCGGGATAATCTCAATCCACGACCTGGTGATGTTACCCTGATCGGGGCGCACGCAAATGGATTTCCCAAGGTAATTATCACGTTGGTGCTGGTTGAGTATTTTGAACTTACATGGGGCGTAGGAGTTATACGAGCCACTGTGGGATGAAATCTACGAGGGACTCCGTGCGATCGGGTTGAGGATTCGGGGAATCTGGATCGCGGACGTTGCTCATCAGGGACAGAGTGGGGTTTTGAATGAAAGGATTCTTGGAGATGACCGTATGCAGCGAGCGGATATTCCACTTTGGAGCCGAACCTGTCCTGACAGACTTTCTAGCAAGCTGGTGGGATCACGGTCGAGATTTACTTCAACTGGTGAATCAGTTTCATGACGATATTCCTCACCCTATTATTGGGGTCGGACATAGTATGGGTGGAATGCAGGTGTAAGATTATCCTTCTCGTTTCCGATCAAGGGAGTGAGCGGTATATGGTCTAACACTGTCCGAATCCCAGCGCGCATTTATCCCTAATGCACCCTTCGCTCTTCCAGTCTCTCATCCTCATCGACGCCGTCATCCAAATCAAGAATCCAAATACCCCCTACGCCCTCGCCTCCACCTTCCGGCGAGAAATATGGGGATCCCGCGAAGAGGCCGCAAGGAAATTCCGCTCCAGCCCCTTCTACCAGGCGTGGGATACTCGAGTTCTACAGAAATGGATCGACCACGGGCTACGCAGGCTTCCAACTGAGTTATTCCCCGATCCCAGCAAGTACAGCGCCGAAGCCGTCACCTTGACCACGACCAAAGCACAAGAGGTATTTGCTTTCCTACGACCAGCCTATACGGATACACGGGACGGGGTCGCCCGCGGAAACCCCTGGGAGGAAATGTACCCGGAGGAAATTGAAATATTTCCTTTCTATCGACCCGAACCGCCTCAAGTGTTCCGTCGGCTGCCGGAGTTGAAACCGAGTGTACTTTGGATATGCGGTGGGACATCGGCTTTGTCAACACCGGATGCGCGCCGCAGGAAACTTGAAATGACGGGAGTTGGGCCTGGCGGGAGTGGCGGTGTGCTGAAGGGTCGGGTGCAGGAGGCGGTTATTCCGTGCGGGCATCTTGTTCCCATGGAACGGGTGGCGGAATGTGCGAAGGCGAGTGTTGAGTTTATTCGAGCTGAGATTCGCTGCTGGCGCGCTCAAGAAGCCGAAGTGAGGGCTTCGTGGAAAGCCGTACCTCACCAGGAGCGGATCAGACTTGATAAACAATGGGTAGAGCATATTGGGACAGCGAAACAGAAACTTTGACTAGATGTATAAAGTAGCTCGAGGACCATGGTATACGTGTCTGTTCACTGGAGCAAGCACACAACGACGGGTTTAGTTTGTTGGAAGTGAGGCGGGGATCTCCTCAGCGCCGAGAAATAGACCTATAATGACTGGCTGCTGGTTGAGTGTGATCGATACAAGACGAATCACGTATTGGCTAGCGCCAACGCATCATTAATATGGGATGGTAGATCCGTTGCCCTTCGAGGAAATAACTCACCTGGTACGTAAGAATGTAGCGGTGCCTTCAACAATGAACCGCCAAATAGGAATGTGTTGGCCAAAACGACTTTTGCTAATTAGTTGTCAAATGGCCATAATTCTTCCCATGCAATCTTCTCTTCTTTAGTACGGGCAAACCAAATAATCATCTCTCTTTTCGCTTGTTTCAGCCGTCTTTTAGCTTCATCATACTGGTCTGGCCGGACAACGCCTTTCTTGGGCCACAGTTCACCTAATAACTCTTTTAAACTCTTCATCAACTCCATGTCTAACTGCACTGGATGCGTCTTTATTAATTACAGCAGTCTAATTAGCAAAGAATTGTAATAGAAATAGTAGATTATTAGTGGCTCAAACACCTGGGAGTCGCAACTATTCCTGCTCCAGATTAAGTATTTTAACTTAATATAAAGCCTCTCTGTTGATCAGGAGATTTTAAGCAAATAACATTATCTTAAAACTTATTATTTGCTGGGATTCCAAGGCTTTGAATAATCCTTAATTGGTATTTGACATGAGCCGCTAGTATAAAGCTGCAAGCAACATGTTTAGGTACGGACTCTAGGTATGTACTTGTTTAATGGGATCAAGGCTCTCAAAATTATCCAAAAATTTAGGGAGATACACACTCGTCCACTCCGGGCCATCATAGTCAAGGAAATATAGTTAACGCGCGTAATCAAACAGTGGCAAGATTTTAGTAAACTATTAATCAATAATCCCAAGGACTTTCGATGACCTTTCAGGATAAACAAAGATATTCTCAGCATGGGGATCAGGATGCCGTAAAAAAAAAGAAGAGATTAATTTATCTATGAGAAGAAAAAACTTTACAAACTAAAGATAATTGTGAAGAGTAGTTGTCTTTTTAACACAAGAAGAATAATATGTACCAGGGCCATAAAGTAAGAGGAGTAATTAAGATAATTAAATCATCTCTTACACACAGGCAATCTCTCAAAAACCAACTACCACCTTATACTGTTCCACGCTATTCCCTAGAATAGACATGTGAGCAAAGAACAAAAAAAGAGACAGGGATGCCCTACAGGGGCCTTAATCAATGTCCAGTGCAATTCTACTGCCCTCTCTTTCTGTTGGTCTTCTGGACAGTCTGCCCCGCCCCACCGACCGCAACCAATAGGAAGCAGAAAGCTTAATGCTGACAGATGGGGCTAACCTAGGTAGGATGGATATCTGCAGATCGATTATGACGTATGGAACGCGCTATCACTCTGACCTCGACTATAAATTATAGGAGCTGGATCTTCTGAGAGGAAAGAATGGATCAATGATATATATATTTTGAATAAATCCTCTATGTGACAATGGGTGCTCTGTTCTCGTCCTGTCCACCTCGCCTAACTGAGGCCAAACTCCCAGATCAAACTGGCAAGGTCTTCATAGTTACCGGTGCCACATCCGGCTACGGTCTTCTCCTCGCTACCATCCTCTACCAGCGCAACGGCAAGGTATACCTCGCCGCCCGCAACGCCACCAAAGCGAACCAAGTCATCGAGGACCTCAGACGACAGTTTCCCGACTCAGAGGGCGACCTCCACGCTCTCCAACTCGACCTTTCCGACCTGACAACAATCAAGAAATCAGTTGAAGAGTTCCTCGCCAAAGAAACACAGCTACATGTCCTCTGGAACAATGCAGGGGTAATGATTCCTGAACAAGGCTCAAAAACGGCTCAAGGCTACGAGCTGCAACTTGGCACTAATAATGTTGGCCCCTTTCTTTTCACTAAGCTTCTCTATCCGACACTGGCCCGAACGGCTTCTATATCGCCCCCCAACTCCGTCCGGGTGATCTGGGTCTCGTCATCTGCTGTTTCCATTGCTCCGAAACCGGCTATCGATTTTACCAACCTCGAGTACCACAAAGACGAGGGAGCGTGGAGCAAATACGGCCGAAGTAAGGCAGGAAACGTCCTTCAAGCAGTTGAGCTAGCAAGACGCTCGAAGGAGGATGGTATAATGAGCATTGTATGTCCTGGAAAATGTCATAGCTGACCACCTCAACCATGCTAACATGCCCAAGTCCCTCGACCCGGGAACCGCGATCACGGATCTCCAAAGAACGATGTCCTGGTGGTTACTGCAGATTATTGTGAGTTACCTTTTGGTGATATGCCGAAATACAATCCTAATATCATGTAGAAACTGGTAGCGCAGGAGCCAGTCACAGGCGCCTATACCCAGCTTTTTGCCGGTCTTCAACCTGATCTCGACTTTGAGAGTGGTGACAAGTGGAGTATGTCTAACCTTATGGTCCGGTGTCATTGTGCAATACTGATCTATGTAATAGTCGTTCCCCCGGGTAGAGTAGTTTCTGGACGCAAGGATCTGTTCGATGCTGAGCTAGGCCGTAGATTTTGGGACTGGAATGAGGACCAGGTCCGACCGTACCTGTGATTGAGAGGTCGGATATTTTGCACTCTAGTTTAGTTACGGCCCACGTATATTGATTTTGGCGGCGAAATAATAATTTTCATTGAAGAATTTATCCAATATTTAAGGGACTAGGCACCGACAAGGAGTACATGGGGCCTGTCGTCGTGGAGGCGAAGAGCGGCTTATCTCCGTCTTATGTCCGGCTCGCAATCTTCTTAATGGCCACCAAACCCGAGTCCTTTAATCAATCCACCCTTGACCATCAACCATCATTCTCAGTTCGCACAATGGATAACCCCACAATCCAATCCCATCCCTGGATCAAGGAGCGGAGGCGGGAACAGAATGCACAAGCGAAGCGACGGAGCCGTGAGCGCCCGCCCGATCAAGCCCCTTAGAAACTCCACCACCAGAGCCTAGCTAATTGGTGGCCCTAGGAGCACGCCAAAAGCAATACCAGGAGGCACTGCGAAGGGCAGCGGATAGTTTCTCTCAGTCTCACTATATTGGGAACAATGCAGGATCCCTCAAGAGCTCGACCCGCCGTTCATCATCAGGATCCCAGCCCCTCCTCGCTATCGCGAATCGCCACTGTCGTCATGGAAAGAGCCACTGCCCTTCAGCCAAATTGAACTGGAAAGATCTCCTGCATTCGTTCGCGTCGAGGTCGGAGATGGAAAATATTGTAAAAATCCTCGAGGCAGAGAACCTGGGAATCTCCGCCATTGTCAAGTACGGCCTCATCTCCATGGGCTTCGCACTGGATGACGATACCTTTCAAAGTGGTAGTGATAGTTGCTTCTCGTGCTGGTCTTCCATCGTGGAGTCGGTCATAGAGGGCCAATTTAACGTCAATCACTTCATCCTGGCCGGCGT
Source organism: Aspergillus biplanus (assembly GCA_027569045.1). Taxonomy (NCBI): domain Eukaryota; kingdom Fungi; phylum Ascomycota; class Eurotiomycetes; order Eurotiales; family Aspergillaceae; genus Aspergillus; species Aspergillus biplanus. The sequence goes on from JAPDEJ010000047.1 coordinate 46,083, forward strand.
TCGTACATTAGCGCGGCTCAACGGACCAGTACAGTGGCGGTTCGAATCTACCCTCGCTACAGGCCACCCCGGTATCCCAAAAATGATAGCCCTGGAAAACACTCGACCGCTCTCCGCTTTTCTTGAGATCGCGAAGCATATCGGGATTTCCTTTGATGACCTTGCGGACGATGACACCGATTCCGTCTTTACCCAAGGCTGGGAGTCCTCATCACGGTACCATTATCACAGTCATCTACGGGAAGGTCCTATACTAACTAGTAATCTAGGAAATGTACTGAACTTATGCCGAACCTACGACCAGTCCCCCAACAATTAGTGGTACCGCACCATCCATACCTAGATCTAATTCCATTCCCGTCGTTCCGATCCCGGGCGCTGGAGGGGATAGCTCGAAAAGATCCACGAGTCGACGAAAACCAACTATGCTTTGACTTAATGCATGGAGGCTTACGATGTTGGGGATCGGGCCAGGTCTCTTTACACGGTCGAGGTGAAGGGGCTCCGTGGGATGCACGTAGCTGGGAGGTAACCCCTTGGTTCTTTCAGAAATGGGGACTATTGGTCGGGGATGAGAGCGAGGCTATATATCAAAATAGTTCCTGGTGGTGGGCACATCGTTAGGCCACAATGCTATAAGAATATCTGCCTATGAATTGCCGTTCTTCAACAGCTTTGCCTGACTTCGTAGATACTCCTGTAACGCCTTCTGCCCAGTCCGGGTCGCCAGCTTGAGTGCATCCTGAATATGCTTCAAGGTAAATCCCCGGTTCGGCTCGAGCAGCGCCCGTGCCATATCAGTGTTATCCTCCGTAACGGCTAACACAAGTGCCGTCTCCTCGGAATGATTCGTCAGCCAAACCTGTATATCCGGTGCTTCCAGGAGCGCCCCCGCAGCAGCCTCGCTCCCCTGCTCCGCCGCATGCATCAAGGCAGTATAACCATCGCTGTCTGCCGCATTTACATCAACGTCTTCTCGTGCAATGAGCAACTTTATGACAGCTGGATGGTCATGGATCGCAGCCACAGCTAGCGGGGTGCGGTCCGACATATCGATAAAGTCAGGTCTGATATCGGGTTGATCGAGGAGAAGTCGAACCATTTTCTCATTCCCAGCGGCGGCCAGTAAACCCAGCAGCGTCATCCCCTGCAATTCCTCGGAATCATCGTGGGAGAAGTTAATATCGACATCCCCACGTTCAAGCAAGGCCGTGATCACGCCGAGATGCTCAGAGGTGATCGCAAGCGTCAATGCCGTTAGTCCTTGGTCCGCCCTTAGGTTCACTTCAATTCCTTCCTGGGCGAGCAACAGTCGCACCACGGGCTCATTCCCGTTGCGCGCAGCCCACATCAAGGGTGTTGTCCCCTCGTCGCCGACTGAGTTGACGTCAATCCCGGGTAAACTCAAGATGGTTTTGACAACAGCCTCGTTTCCGCCTGCCACTGCATGTTTCAGGATGGTATGCTGGAGGTCATCGGTTGCGTGGACGTTGATATTTGGCTGCTCGAGGAGGAGATTCACTGCTTCCTTTCTCCCGCTCAAAGCTGCCGCTGCTAAAGGCGTTATACCCGCCTCCTCAGTATCCTTACATTCTACGTCGATCTCATCCTGTGCCAGAAGCGCTTTCATCACTTCAACATGTCCCCTCCACGCGGCCCAAAGCAAGGGTGTCTTCCCCGTCATATCCTGCGCATTCACATCCACCCCACAACCAAGGAGCAACCGTGTGGTCTCACTATACCCCGCAGCAGTAGCACATAAAAGCGGCGTCTCTTGTTGCTCATTTCGGGCATCTGCATCCGCGCCCCAGGCCAAAAGAAACCGAACAGCATCGTCCTTGCCAGCGGCTGCAGCGAAGTGCAGCGCGGTGTCCCCATTTCCACAGCCCCTTGCGTTGATATCCACTCCCCTGTTCATAAGGAGCTGGAGTGCACCGATGTGGCCCCTCACTGCGGCCGCATGATACGGCGAGCCCAGCCATCCCGTTTCCCTGTCGAAATTGGCGTCGGCCTCAAGGTTCAGGAGGTAATCCATATCGGAGAGACGGCCAAGGTGGGCGGCGACTACCAACACGACACTCGCGCGGTCGGAGAACTCGAAGTTCTCATTGGGGTTATCATCTTCTTCTTTATCGGCTAGATGGGCGAGCGGTGTATATGTTCTCATAAGGCCTACTATGGTGGATAGCAAGCCTCGTAGGTAGCACTTTCGCAGCTCCTTGGTATCTGGGTGGTGACCCTGTAAAAGCTCGACTGCCGCATCGGCCCCATCGACAATAGTTCTCACCAAGCTGTAATTGCTCCCACCCGGGTCCCGTTGGACCTGTTCCATAATCAGGCGGGCGCACATCGCAGCCATTGAGGGCGTCGGGATACCACGGACCAACGGCAGCTCATCAAAACTCGGGTTCGCTTTGATGGCGGAGAAAATGCAGGTAATCACAGTGCTGTCAAAACATCCTGATTGCGGTTAAGCATCGCTCTTTTAATTGATTCGATGAGTTTGGCACAGCGATACTTACTACATACGAGTCGCAGATCGAGAAACCATTTTGTGGGCGCGCGGTGAAAGCCCCAGTCACATACCTCGTCCCATTCTGCTAGAGGTGGAGAGAGATGATCCACAATGCTGTGGATTAGTTCGTGGGGGAGGTTTGTTAAGTACATTTCGTTGGGATGAGTGGGCGCGGATTGGGAGAGGGGAAGAAAGAATTGGGAGGAGATGGGATTTCCGCCTCGACGGCGGGGGCGGGCCAAAGTGCCAATGTTTTCTCGTATCGCCAGCCATGAGGCGTCCTTGGCAGGATCCCTTAGCTGCTGGATAGGTTGAAGTTTTCTTTTGGATGCCTAGCTGCTATTATTTTATCCATCTGATCAAGGGTGCGATATTATAGATACGAAGGAAGAGAATAATTGGGCTCGTTGTCAGTTCCCATGTACAAGCCTATCCCCGTCTTGTTGGATAGCATTCCACCGCTCCAACAGGAGGGTTATGGAAGGCTAAAGGTAAGAGGAGCAACAAGAAGAACCAAGAATGGTTTGCCTTCCCAGGAAGGAATTACTGCCGTTCGATCAAAACCATCATTCTCTGCCCGCCGAGGGGCATACCCGCCCACCGAATTTATATCGGCACCCAGCCAACCCTTACCGTCCCCCAACGCTCAGCTCAACGGTAGCGCCATCAGGAAGGCCCCTAATCTGCGTATATAGATGGCCACGAAACCGCATAAGTTCCACATCCGAGATAGCCCTGAGTCCCTCCGCCTCAAACCCACAGCCCAAGCTGAACGCCCCCGGCGGCGCCAGTCGTGTCCCAACCGGTAATGGCCCATTCAGCTCCTGCCACTGATCCGCAACCTGCCTCCCCGTGTAGAAATCAAGGTCATTCATGAGTCTACTAGCCCATTCATACATGTCCTTGCCCATGAGCTCCCGGTCGGCGGTCTCCGGGTCGACCTGATAGACGCCGCCACTGGAATGAACCGCGAACTGGAACCCGTAAATATCCTCGGCGAAGAACAAGAGGCTCTCATCATGAAGCCCGGGATGCTCGTGGCGCCATGTATTTGCCGCGTTCCACCATTGGCAGCTGCCGGGGATGTCTACCCCATCTACCTCCCATGGCCGGATATACAGGGCGGGCCCGTACGCGTAGAAGCCATTCTTTTGCAGAAGTAGGGGTTTTAATTGCTCTGGGATGGAGGGGTCGGAAACTGGATTCGTTAGGGGTGGACCAAGTGGACGGCTGCCGGCTGCGAGTAGCGCTGTTAGGTCCTGGTTTGACATTGCTTTGAGGAGTATTTTCAAGAGTTGTGTTATATCTCTGTAGGGACTTCCACTTCATTTATAATCGATTCCCTTGGATAGGCGCAAAGGTCGCCATTTCTACGGGACCAGATATGGACACGACTTTCTTCGGGAACTCAGACCGTCATGGTTACCTGCCGAAACACGAGTCGCCAAGATTGGCAGCCTGCGAAGAGCCCTTGAACATGCTATAAGATACCGATATGTGGTAGGTTTTCCAGACCATGTGTAACTAAATCATCCTTTTCTCTGCTTTAATTGCAATTCATCCAACCGACATAGCCTCCCCAGCATCCCCCAAATAAAAACAAAACACAACAAAATCACCTCCGCATTGACAAAGCCACCCCCCCATTCAAGCCGCCACAGGCGCAGCCTTCGCATTCGAAATGAGCACATTCGTCATCCGCTTATGAAACTCCAACGCCGTAATATCATCATACCGCGACGGCTGGGCCTCGGAAACAAACTCCCCCAACGGTCCCACCATCGTATCCCGATGCGCCTTAAAAAAGAACACCGTCGACCTCCTCTCCGGCAACACATAACTTTCATCCCCCAGCGCCTCCTCCGGCAACTCCGGGAGCCAAACCTGATGCACCCCCGCCGGGATCGAATCATTCGTCCACCGCTGAAACGTATCGCTAATATTCACCGCCACTTCTCCAGCCGTTTCCCGGCGCAGCGGCAGGAACTCGCCCCGATTATCCCGGTCCTCGTATTGGAGGCCGCCCTGTGCGTCCTGGAAGAGTAGCGTGATGAGCCCGAAATCGGTATGTGGCCATCCGCGGCGTGTCGTGCCTTCGTATAACCGGCCCAGGGAGACGGGGGGGTAGTAGTTGTATCGGAGTTCGCTGGAGGCGGGCTTGCAGCGTTCCACGAAGGTGCCCGGGGTGAGGGCGCAGCCTCGTTCGCAGGCGGCCATGATCTGGAGGCAGAGCTCTTGGCATGTTTGGTAGAATGTTTCGGAGAATGAGCGGAAGCCGGGGAGGATGCTTTCTTCGACCCAGCGGTTGGGGAAGTCGACATCGTTTGGTGGGCCCATGTCAAAGTGCTCCTGGGGGGGGTTGTCAGGACTCAATGCTAGGTAGGGAATGGTATATAGTATGTACTATGTAGGATAGTAAAAAGGAAATAACGGGCATACCTTTTCATCGGTCACTTTGCCCTTGGCACACTGCTTCAACCGGGCCGTGCTCTCTGCACCCTTGTAGCTCCATCCGCGCTGAGGTTTGGGATTCGGGATGTTCACTATCTCTGACTTCTGGCTCGGGTCGAGTTCGAAGAAGGCTCGATTCTGCCCGGTGGTTCACAATTCAAGTCAGTAACCGGGCTCTCTCCTGCGTGGTTCAGGAATCGAGTGTGGTGACATACCCATTTCATCATGGTCTCGATCATCTCGAGGGGAATGCCATGGTTAATCAGCTTCACGAACCCACAGCGGCGAAACGATTCCACGATCGCTGCGGCAGCGTTCTTCTTTTCCTCGTCGGTCCCGGATAGGAAGAGGGTAAAGTCCAATGTCTGCGCCGCCATGCTGGTCAAGAATTGTACCTGGGGTAGGATTCGAGTGGGGGAACTAAGTAGAAAGGGGATCAAGCGGAGTCAAAGCAGAGAGTTACTAGTAGGTTGATAGCACAAACTAAGCGAGGATCTCATGGTGAACTTAGAACTCGCGGCAGGATTCCCACTCGAATTTTATACCTGGCGCTCCTCCCCATGAATGGTCGATCCCCTCCCGCTATCCTGGGGAAACTCCGACCGACAACTCCGGTTTGCGCAATCTGTTCTGTTCCCCGGATGCAGCAACTCCTTCCAATTCCCTCTCCCACTGGATAGAGAGGAGAGGGCAGTGATGACCTGCATTCGCCACAGCAGGCAGTGCGTAACTATCACATCGTCCTAACATACAATGAACCCAAAGATTGGACCCTGTATCACCGAAGAACCATCCCCGTCCCGCCTGGAGAGCGTCGATCTACTATAGTAGTAGTCGGTAGTTACTACTTTTGTATTGAGTACTCAGCCTCGGGAGAAACTCCGCTGGGCCGCATTATTGAAAAGCGTTTACACAACGCGATATATGCTGGGTATTATACACATGAGGGATTAAAACCACTGGCCATGACTGGTCAATCTCCATATCTGCTCATCCACTATGTTTCTCAATTACGGTATTCGTCAGGGACTCTTCAGATGTTGAAGTATGCGGCTGCAGACAGAAGTACCATTTTCTCGGCCGACTCGGACATTTCAGGCCTCGTGAGATTCAGTCATTAACTTGAACTATTACCACTGCTGATGCTTGTTTCTTTTTTTGTGTCACTGTAGTGTCGTACTGCGAGCCGCCCTCAGCCACTAAGCCCATTCAATGGTCTCCCGGAAAACAAACCCAAAAAAAGGGCTCGGGCCAGGTCCAACCAACCCTACCGGCCGACACTCGCGTCATCCAGGATTCTTATGAACTAACTATTATTGGTGCAGGGTCTCGAACCGAATCCAGAATCCACTTCGCCTGCAGGTTATCCAGCACGATCGATGCACCCCTGCATATATTGAAACCCGGTTACCTTCCGCTTCCATCCCTCATACAAGTCGGTATTTCCGGTTGGATAGCAAGCGGCAGTATACCAAACGACAGGGATTCTTTACCGTACTGTCTAAATCTCACTTTCACGATCTGACATGCAGCGACTGGGTATGCGAGATTCGCCTAGTTCCGATGATACCCTCGTAGCTCCCCAGCCCAAGTGTGCCCAGAGCTCCGTCTCAACACGTACTCCGAGCTTTAGAACCAGTCAAAGGCCAAAAAAACATCTACTATTCCTCGGTACGGTGATGGTCTCCTGCGACGACCCGTGTTCTGGCTGCATACGACAACGCCAGGAGGATCAAACGATGCATCCCCCCACGCCATCCACCAATTGAACACGTTGTTCATCGTTGGACCGGAAGTGAGACCTCCAAGCGAGTATGCGATCTAGATCCAGCGTGCCAAAGTAAGTAAAGTGGAGCCAGGGACTTCGAGGTTAACGCACTCCGTATGCTGGCGGTAAAGGATACCCCGGGCGCGATGGATATCAGGCCAATGATCAATTAAGCCAGCCGGGTGTTGTGAGATGCTGACGATGAAGTAGCCTAGGATGAGAAGGATGTACCTTCCCTGCGATAGCTCAAAGTGTGTTTGGCCGGTCTCGGGATTGGTTCTCCAGATTGGTTTTGCCTGCACCGTATACGTCGACGAGGAACATGAATACCGGAATGAAGACGGTTCGGACGGTGGTGATGAGGCCGGCTCTGTGGAGTTCTAATACTACTCTGCTCATTTTTTTTTTTTTTTTCATTTTTCTTTCTTTTTAATCTAGGCTGGATCGATGCCTCTATGCGATTCTCTTGAGATTGAGGTGCCTGTAGATCCGTTTCCCTGGTGGTAAGTCAAAAGGCCAGACCAACTCAACTCCAGTCTACTGATCTAGGCTCAGGAATTTAAAGGTAATCTCAGGAAAAGGCATTGGAAGTTGGCCGCTAAAAAGCGCGTTGAGCGATGGCTAATGGTTGGTTTCACACCCTTGATTATCTTGATCCTTGATCGTAGAATCACTAGTTCCAAGGAGTAATATAGGGTGTCAATCCCGGCGATTTCCCCTACAGTAGACAGGAAGTATAGATCTCAATGCTCGCCTCCCGGACATAGTTAATCCACCCCGGGGACTGCGCCATAGGGATGATAGAAATCCGATCCCCGTTCTCGAGATGTTGAATCCAGTTTCCGTTATCGCACATTGATCCAGAGATAAACGACGATCTCGGATTACGATATGTTACTTGATGGCGTCTGTACACGCTACTGGCGTGGATATTGGTTATTATACAACGCTGCTCTTCATTGATAAGATCACCCTGTCTCAACGGACCTTCGACACTGATATCGAACCATGCCCGGGAGAAGCTCATTGTGCCATGGTGTTCGGGATATTTACTCCAACCTTGGTCGTGGCTCCAGATGGTAACTTGGATTTCCCTGATGGAGGTGCTGGGGGTGCAGAAGGGGGACGAGGTCAGGTAGGGTGTTCGGTGCTTGCAGTCCTTATCTGCCACAGTTATTTCGTCGTTTCTGGTCTCTCTACTCAGGACCCAATATCTGGCATGGTCGAGGATGCTGACGATTATGTGGCGTGCGAGCGGAGTCTCTTGGCTACGACCGCAGTTCTGAAGGATTTGGAATGCTTCAAATATATCTCGGGGCTGCCTGGGGTGATAAAGCCCGCTGAATTTAGGCGCGAGTGAGATTTCAGTTGTTATAGCGCCGGCTTGTTGGAGCAAATCAATGGCCTCGCAGTTTTGATATTCTATCGCAAGAGCCAGAGGGGTTTGCTGGGCGATGTTCCTTAGCTGAAGACACGCTGAGTTGGCGATTAGCAATTTTATCATCTCGGGGTTGTTTTCGACAACTGCATCATGGAGCGGGGTGTATCCATCATTGGACTGTGCGTCGATCTGCCCGCCAGCCTGCAGGAGTAATCTACCAAGATCCAAAACATGGCGGACAGCCAAATGCAATGGGGAGCGTCCATCAGAACGCCTCACGTCAACAGAAGCACCTGCTTCTAGGAGGACTTGGACAACCTCCAGTGTATTTTGGGGGGTTGTGACGTCGCACGCCTGGAGAAGCGCGGTCTCCTTCTCCCCGTGCTGACATCCATCGTTTACTCTTGCGCCGTGGGCCAGCAGGAGTTTAACAAGCTCGAGATTCTTGCACCGTGCGCTATACTGGAGTGGAGTAAACGGGCCACATTCGTTAATAACTTTCTCAGCACCTTGCTTCAGCATCTGTGTGGCTAATGATACGGAGAAGGGGTCTTCTGCAAATGATCCGGAACAAAGCGCCCTGAAGTCTGCCCCATTACCACGACACGGATCCGCACCAGCCTCAAGCAAAATCATCGCCGCTGTGTATGGGGCAGGGTGTGAGATACCCCACCACAAACGCCCAACGGTGAGCCGTAGGGGATCAGAGGCTGGAAAGGCGAAGTCAGCGCCGTGCTTGATCAGGATCCTCATACATTCATGGGAGTCCCCCAGGGTTGCAAGATAGAGAGCATTGTACCCAGCGTAGTTTGGGCAGTTAGCATCGACTCCGGTATCCAGAGACTGCTGCAATAAGTCAGAGAAGCCGAAGAAGCTGGCAACGTGGATTTCCGGCATGAAGTGAACTTGATCGTTGACAAGGAGATAGTGTACGCCGCTTGACATGACTCGCCTGGATTGGGGCTGTCTTTCAAACGGCTGATACCACCTGGAGAACATTTCGTGCTCTGGCTCTGGGAGCATGTCCTTTATCGACGGGATCTGGTCAAAACATTCCCCAACGTAGGTGTCCTCCCCACTCCTGTGGCACTCAAGAAGAATCTGTAACCACCGAATGGTTTTTCTGGGCGAGTTGCTTAGTTTACGAAGAGTGGCGATGGTAAGTGAACTAGAAGACGACCGAAGAACATGCCACCACCAATGGAGAGTCGAATATTCGAGCAATGGATACTGTTTCATATACGCTGCAAATATTTGGCAGATTTCATCCCATTGGAGTATCCGTTGACCAGCAATGTCATACGGCAGGGGCTTCATATTATCGTAGCACAAATAGGTCAAGCAAATCTGGGCTATGGCATCATGTGCTTCTCCAGGTTCAAAGCGGAAAGTCGGCTGGTCTAGGAGTCGGAAGGTATCAGAGAGGAGGAATTCTTTAAGTGAGGAGTGCACAAAGGTAACAGTGGTATGGCCCTCTGTACCGCGTTGGATCGTGACCAACGACCCGCAGTAGTGCGTAATAGCATCTTCAAGTCGCTCATCCGACATCAAGGCCTTGGCCTTTATGTTTTTCTCGCCAGGGTTAACCCCCATAGCAGAACCAATTTCCCGAATTGACAGCGGCCTTCTCGTGAATAGCAAAAGTTGCAGGAGCTCCCTAGTCATGGACCTTCCTCTTGAATGAGACGAAAGGTCATCTAGAATTCTAGTGTATAGACTATCCAGGTCTTCCGGAACATGTCGAAGACTCTCAAGGAGCTCAAAATCGGTAAACCGGGGCCTTCGGAGCGCCTCGAGTATAAGGGCAACCCACAGGAACATTCCATTCGCCATCGACTGTAACGTCGACACAGTTTCCGCAGCGATCGTCTCATCTTCCATTATCAACTCATCTACTTCATCCTTAATGTACTGGTCGATGTCCGCTCGAGTGTCACTCTCGTTGACTTCCAGATGCACCAAACCGTCCAACGATATTTGCTTCTTCAAGTCGCGAAAGCCCGCGCGAAGTGGCCTACTGAAGACCAAGACTCGGGCAGATTTGGAGATACGCGCTAGAATGCCGTGAAGCTTTATTTGGTCTTCCATCTCACACTCATCAAATGCGTCCAGCACCACGAAAGTACTGTCATTGCGAGTAAGGATCACCCACAGAATATCATTCTCTAGAGCTCTTTCAGTCACCAACTGCTGGCTGTCTTTAACACTGGCCACATCTGCCACGCAAGATGGATCTTGACGAATTAGCTGCCAGCTCCAAGTTCGTAGAATATCGATAGCACGTTGCCTTCTATTGTCCTGTGCATCGCAGTAAAAGAATGACAACATTTTGCCCTTAATAGATTGCAAGTTTTGGATAACCTTGCTAGCCAAGTGGGATTTGCCGCATCCTACTCCCCCAGTGATCCAAAGTAGGGGATAGCGCTCTGTTTTCTTGGGGGCATCCCTCCAGTTGAGAAACATATCCCGTTGCAATATCCACTCGCAGGATCCTGGGGCCAGCGTCGATAATAAGCGGTCATGTATATCGTCAAGCGCAACGGGGGCGAGCCACTCCGTAACCCGTGTAAACTGGTGAGTTGGTGCTTTCGCAGCCATCTCCGCAGACAAGTCCTCAATAGAGGTTTGGATGTCGCTCACAGAAATCTGTGTGTCGACTCCCACCTGATGGAGCTGGCGGGATAATTGGTAGTTCTCCAGTCCGAGCTTTATCATGATGGACTTCAGAGGGATGTCGATCTGTCTACGGAGCTCATGGACCTCTTTATGTACAACAAGCCCGTAGTGTATCTTGCGGGGGCTTTTTCGTAGCTTTACCCACCAGTCTGATTGAGAGTCTCTCCCCAGTTGCTCCTCAAATATGTGCTGTAGTCGTTCTCGGAAACGGAGGATCGACTGGAGCAGGTCCGTAATTGTGACATCGTCACCGTTAACTTTCGAGTCTTTAAGTTGCTGGAGAGTATTTGCGACATCGAGCAGGTAAGATACACTTTGTCGATACTGAGTAGAGGCCCCGTCGACCTCCTTCAGGGCAGTTGCGACATTCAGAAGGAGCCGAACACCCGCCACAAGGTCTCCGGCAGACCAACCGAAGGACATCTTGCACGGGCTAAATAGCCAGATGTTCAAAGAGGATGAAATGGGCGTCACCTTGACTCTTTAAATAACATGATGGTTTGTTCAGAGAGTGCGCCAGGCGGCCTCGCTCCAACCGAGAGGCGACACGAGGCGATTTCAGCCTCAGCCTTGCGGTCTTGTTTCACAGCCCCGGGGCGCTCGGATGCGCTTTCCTGATCCATAAACCTGCATTAATCTCTTGATGCAAGGCAAATAATGAGCAGCCACGACTAGACATCCTCTGCCAGTCGTGATGAGGGGCTCTCGAATCGCGGGTGGTGATCGGCTGTTTGTGTGGCGATGAGGAGCAAGGCTGCAACACGGGCGACACAATGCATGTTAATGCCGTCTAGACATCAACAAATCTTTCTTATAATATATGGATAAAAGACGTATATGGGGGTGATACTTTGAGCGAAATATATATCATTTACTTACTTAGGTTCTGGGAGATGCAGAATATATGAACTGCCCACGCCGTGGCCCTCAGCGGACTAAGCCTCCGGGCAGCCTCGCCGCCGCGTCTTCACACCACCAGTGGGAATCCCCGAGCGGAAATCGCGGGGGTGCCCGTCAGCCTTGGGGCCGATGCTGCAATACACATCACCAACCCGCAATGGTTCAAGCGCCTGGGTCCCGCAGGAGTTTCTCCTGGCACGGCATGTAACTTTCTTCCACGGCGACCGAGAGATCAGTCTAGACGCGATTCTGGCTGCATTCGATTGGGCCTTTGGCACAAATGACAGCTGCACAGGGCGACAGGAAAGTCGCGTCAGCCCGAAAAAGGCTTTAGCCCCAATATGGGCGCCGCACGTCGCAAGATATGCATGCAACTTTGCTGGCACGCCCACAATTCGCCCTTGGCAGCCGGTTGACCCTGCGTGAATGGATGCGAGCCTGCCACGGTCGCCTGACGGGGGATTTGAGGGGCTTGGTATTCGGCGGCCTCTCGTTAATCCATCCCATCTGCTTGCGGATTGACAGGGAGCGTTTGCAGGGGGATCCATCGCAGGCCGATATTTCTCAAGACCTTCTTTCCTCGCCGTCGGAAACAGCTCTGCCACTCTGGTCGATCCTCGGGGCAGATTACAGAGCGAGCGAATGCGAAGTCCTGGTCAACCTGGTGGCCTGCCTCCTCTCGACCGACGCTTCACACCCGTTGGATCTTCTTTCGTGGGCTGCTCGCGCTCCAGAAACGTCTTTTTAACCTAAGGATTTCAAGCAAACCCAGTGGCACCCCGAGCCGAAACTGAGCGATATAAAACGGGCTGGCGGATCTCCAGGACCGGTTTACGACCCAGAGGCAGGTTGAGTGAAGTCACCCCGGGATGACGCTATGCTTCACTATGCTACGAGAGATGTTCCGCCTCGCCCAAGGATGCTTTCCGTCTGCAACATATAACAAGCCTGAGCGGGGCCCTTTTGATGACCGGACCCAGCCAACCTATCCAATCTCGCCACGGGCCCAGGAGTTTGCGAATGCACCGGACCTCAAGCGCTTTCAACGGTGCCTGTTCAGAACAAGAGACGGGCTTCTGGGCATGGGTCCTGACTGGTTAGAACGAGGGGATCAGGTGATGATTGTTCATGGTGCCAGTGTGCCTTACCTCTTTCAAACAATTGAAAGTCATCAGCAAATACAAATTAAAACCATACAACAAAAACTTTAAGGAGAAGAAAATGAAGCCTACTTCAAAACTCGGGGGCAGAAAAAAGATATCGCTGGGTGGAAAGGAAAGACTGGCCAGCTACAAACTCAATCGGTGCAGCATCCAGGTGGCTGGATGTTGATTGGCGAGGCGTATGTTGAGGGTGTCATGCACGGCGAGGCAGTGGCTGCTGGAGGAGAAGATATGTTCGTTCGGGCGCATTGTCGTTGCTTAGGTACTGGTTGGCATTGTCCATCCATATGATGCTTAGGTACTGTGTACCGGATACTCTCATTACTGTCATACCATACCCATTCATGATTCATGCTATTAGTAATTATATGCACACGGAAATATAGGGTCTTCCCTAACTATAGTGTTTCCATTTTGCAACTTTTAGATACATTGAGCAGACATTACAACTATACCATCACATCCCAATACCAGTTTCGCATTCAGCAACAGCCTAAAAATAGTTCCATGCTCCCACTCGGAGAATCTATATTTTAACACGCATGGAGGATCATAGTTTTGTTTTGAACTGCCAAGCATATCGGCCCTGAGCCTCGACCCTCATCGACCCCGCACTAAATAAACCTTTTATTGACTTAGAGCTCTCTTTCCCCCCACAATATCAGTCAAACTCAGCCTTTAATTAACCCATCCCACGCACCACAACACAGCGCAATAAGAGAAGACAAAAAAAATATGACAACCCGATTCTCCGACTACTCCGATGCCTCAAGCTCCTACTGGCCCCCCGGCTGGAACTTTGCCCGGTACGCCAGCGCCACAGAAAATGACCCCCTATCCGACGGGGAGCGAGCCAAAATGCAGGCCGGGTTTCGCGAGGTGTTAGGCGAGGCAGGCGTGGCGGAGATGGCCCGCGTGGTGTTCCAGGAGCAGTTGCGTGTGATGAAAGCGCAAACGGCAAAAGAAGAGGGACCGCCGCCGGTTCCGAAGCCACCTCTCTGGCTGACTATTTGGAGGAAGAGGTATCAGCCGCAAGGCCAGGGGTGGGGGTTTGTAGGGTTTTGGACTGCGGGGACTGCAGCTGGAACGGATATAAAAGGGTTCCAGGATCGGGTAAGGGATATTATTGAGATTCCGTTTGATGCGGCGGTGGAGGGGGGGCAGGCGGCGCAGGAAATTGCGGAGGCAAGGAGGACGTTTCGGATTCAGTGGGTGAGGGTGGATGATGAAGGAGCATTAAAGACAGAGGAGGAGGATCCTAGTGAGCTTCTCGAGCGACTACGTGCCCGGTACCGGTTGATGCAGGAGTCCGGCACTCTCCTGCCTGGTTTCTCATTGCCGGTATTTCTGGTCGCGTCCCCGTCGGCTGTAACCTCCGTGCTATCAACGCCTGAAACCGGTGAAGATAAGCCAGGACCTGGAAGCCGCCGCTGGCGATCTGGAGCACCGTTCGTGCTTGTTGTGTCGGGGGAGGAGGAACAGGGTGTTGTGGACGATGATCCGGAGGCCGAAGCGCTGTTTGGGCGGAGTAAGGAGCGGGACTGGTTCAAGCCGGTCTTTCGTGCTGCGGTCGAGGTACTGGTGGATGAGCTATGGCCGGTCGTTGTGGACCAGATGATGCCGCTGGGGAGGATATTGCGGTTTGTGCAAGGGGCGGAGGTCACGGAGGAGGTCCTGGCTTCTGGTGGTCCTGACGAGGATGACTTGGATGCCATTTGGTGGTCGGTATTTACGCCACCGCATCACATGCGGAAGAGGAGGAACTTGTTTATTACCAGTACTTAGTCCCTCTTCCTGTGTCGTGTTGGCAAATAATATCATTGGGGTTTTAGATCCTAAACGACCAACGTGGCAAATAGTAAATTCCTGACCCTAAGTTAATTCATATCATGTCTCGTGAAAACCTAGAACACACATGGTGAGTGTAACATAAAAGTCAAAAAGAAGGCTCAGAACGCCTAATCCTTCTCATCCGGAAGCCAATTATAGATAGAAGGCAGGGCTGTATATCCATATCATACAGAGTTAGGCTGAAGACCGAAGGAAAAGGAAAACACACGGTGGCGAGGATTGGGGGGAACGGGGTGTCGACACTCCGACTTCTCGACTCCGTTCACACTGCATGATTCGCTAAGCGAGGAGGAATGTTGATTGGGGGCGAGGATGAAAACCACAAAATTGAGCATATAATTACTTCTTTTCAGCATTCCAAATCAGCTGAAATAATAATAAGCGAGGATGAAGCCGCTTACGAGTCGGAGGATCGACAAGATGTTCCCCTCCTTACTTCCAGACTATTTGATAACTGCATTCTTCTACCGGCCAATGAATATGGTGTATGGAATAATTGCTTCTTTTCTCGGAAATCTCCGCGTCGTGCAAGAAATTCCCAATCAAGAAACAAAGCAGTATAACTAGAGGTACAAGCCCTCCCATCTCCCGCTACGAATCAACAATCTCCTCTAAACCCATCAAGTTCGATTCAAGCTCGGAAACGAGAAAACAACCCAGCAAAATGCACCTCTCTCATTCTATCTGCCTCGGCTTCCTGGCATTCCTCCCCTCTGTTATGGCGGTCACTGTAAGGCTCTCATTCTTCCTTCCAACCCTACTAGTCTTTTCACACCATATTAAACTCACCATTCTATACAGACTGTGACTCTATTTCATGAGACGGGCACGGCACCCGAAACCTACGCACCTGCCGATGATATATGTCAGGATATTAGGTATGTTATTCCTTTTTCCAATGACAGCCCGCCAGCTTGTCCCAGCAAAATATTATAACTCTTACAGAGTGCTGATGCAATGCATGCAGTGACAAACCAATAACCACCGTGTTTATCTCTGCCCCATTTTATAGGTGTACACTCTATAAGTATGTCTTCCCTATGTATCCTCCTGTTCAGCGATCACAAGCAAGTCTAACAATAAGAAGAAATGCCGGCTGCCACATTCCGCAATACGGGGCCATCACTGGGGAAACTACCTTCCGGACTCCAGGTGTTTTTGGAAGCGTCAAATGCGCCCCAGAACTCCCCGGAACAACCTAATAAACAATCGAGGAAGGGGGATTATTAGCTAGAGCATCAATGTATCTATGTATCAATCCCACCCAGATAGTTCCAGACCAGGAGCAACCCAGACAGTCAAGAAAAGGATATCATGAATCGCCATGGAGATAGCTATGGCTTTGAACCTTCTCCACAGCAATTTACGGCGGGCACCGTCGCTTGGTGTCAATCTACCAACCACTGTGCTGAAGTGTAGTCGGAGTCCGACTCCCTAAGTACTTAATCGGCCGCAATTAATGGCAGGCCAACATCAGACGGAGGCCACCGTGTCTCGGCCTTCCGTTGGCCTATACGGAGTAAGCAGGGTGTATTGTATAATTGCTTCTTTTTCCTTCGATAATTCCAAATCAGCCAACGGCAAAGTATACATAAGGAATCAGATATCTGCTGAAGTTGTTATTTTCCATTGGGTTGTGTTCTTATTAGACCAGTGACAATCTCTTAGTGGGTTAAGCCAGCGATCTGTCTTATCTGAATATTAATGCATCATCATCTCTACCAAGTCAGAGGGAGCCAGTATTTCCGCTCGTGGAACGTCCGAATACCTCCCTCGACCCCATCCTCTGTAACCTTCCAATCACCATAATCCACCCGCTCAGCCCAGCTCATCGGCACCTTGTGAATCCGAACATTGCGGTGCCCGAAAACCCCATTATATCCAGACTGGTACAGACCGGAGTTTGTATCTGCTGCCTCCGCCTCATCATCCCAAGGCGTCATCCCCAGCACTTGATGATCACTTAAACGAGCCCAGCCGTTGGATCCAAGCTTCAAAGGCAGTAGAAGTTGGCACGCATTCTCGAATGCCTGACTCATACGGTCGTCACCAACGAGGTACAGTCCCGCTGGAATGGGGAGCCCCTCGTCACCATCATAATGCAGCTAGCTTCCGAGATCGGGAACTGCGTCGTTCGATGATACGGTGGGATCGTCAACTCGGAAAAGCAGCACTGGCATTACTGGAGTAAGAGCACTCTTTATTCGACTTTTCTCGTAAAATGGTTGAGCAATAAATTCTTCCGCCGTCGGCATCCGTATCCCCGGGGCAATATACAATATAGTGGAATGGTAATGTTGGGACCCATTTTGCAATCCCCTCGCAAATTGCCCTGGCAAATGTGTTGCGCTGAATTCCCGCGGCGTCCAGAGTAGCAGGATTAGCCCAGGGAGCTGGAACTCGAACTATTTGCGTTGCGGCCATCTGTCTCTCAACCACACTGACCAAGTGTTTGAATGCCTGGAAGCTCTTCTGTACATCGGCCGTGGTATAATCATTCCAGACCCAGGGGCCAAACGAGTCTGACTTATTATGCCGGGTATGTGAAACTTCTACCTTTCCTTCGTCAATCATATCTAGATAGGCCCTATAGATATCCTCCAACGGCTTCCACCCATACCCGATATCAACAATAGGCGTCATGTCGTCAAATAACTCCACAAACGCAGCTTTACAAGTCTGCTGGTCGAAGCTAGAGGGCGTTAACATGATCGTTTCCGTTTTTCTTAATCACTGGGGTTTCATACATCAAGCCAACCTCATCCCCCATCTTAAACCCAGTCGCAGGGTGCAGAACCACAAATCGATCGGAACCCCGGGCCTCAAAGAACGGATCATCATGCATATGGTCCCATCGATTGAGTGGCTCAAGAAAATAGAAGAAAGTCGGCACATCCACATGGGAGTACGCACGTTTGAGGAAGTGCACCAGATCACTGTTTAGACGACTGGTGGTGGCTGCGGATGGAGAGAGGCGGTCCCACCACGTCTGTGAGGGGCAGGATTCGGGAGTTCGGCCACTTTCTACCCATCCTAGCTGGAATACTTTGTTATGGAGATTGACGCAGAGGTCGTAGTTGAGGCGGATGGGTTCAATACTTGGATGCGGTCTGCTGGGGGGGGTTGTCATTGTGTGCCACATGAATAGTGGAGGTGGGCAGTGGATCTTGCTGAGACCTAGGTTAGGTCCATGCTAATTTAGTTGCATAAATACAGAACTAGGCGATGCAAGCGCTGTGGATAATGATATGGATCCCTTGACCCTGCCCCGCCAGTGTCAATGCGAACCCCCCCCCCTCAAGCTTCCCTCAGATGTGAACAACAACCAATAATTGTTCAAGTTCCATTGGCTAACAATGGCGTGATAAGGTGAAAATATCGCCCTTTGCATTAGTACGTAGCTTAAAACTAGTGTCACCGCAAGGTAAAACGATTACAAAGGGCGAATCACCAATTGGGGAATTCGATTATTGGCGGGTGTGGTCAAAGATATATATAATGGAACAGGACGCACATTGATCACATAACAGTAGATAAATTAAGAAAAGCTAAGTGCACGCATCACTGATAAAGCTATTAGATAAAAATAATTCTATACCATGACTAAAAAACATCCAAATTGAAAAGATTCATCTATGCCACAACCAGCTTCGCCAACAGAGCCTTGGCCCTTTGCTCCCTCCTCTCAACCCCCCCATGAAACAACGCAGGCAAAATCCTCTTGGAATGCACAGTCTCCTCCTCAAAGACCGGCCCCTCCCATCCTCTCCCTTTACACACCCTCACAGCCTCCTCCAGCAAATCCCGTCCCACGCCATGCCCACGATACCGCTGCTGCACCGTCCACGCCCTGACAACAGCCTCTGACTTCTGTCCTCTCTTCCTCACCTCTTTACCAGCCGGAGTAACCCTCAGCACCACCGTCCCAATAACCTTCTCCCCAAACCGAGTAACAAGCACCACCTGCTCATTCTCTTTCGATTCCTCCAACCACGCCCACGTCCCCACACTCTCCGCAAGCTCAATGTACTTCCCCGTCATTGCGCGCACAATCACTAGTCCCGCCATGAGACACCCCGCGCCCGTTGTGCCGATGAGCGCTAAATCGGACGAATCGTTGTACATGAGTTGGTAGATGATTGCGACGGCGAGCGTCATGGTGCCGAGCCAGAGGGGGTGGAAGATGATGCTGCGTGCGGCGACTTGGCGTTGCTGGGCGATGCTGTCGGCGACGAGTTGGAGGGAGGCGATGAGGTCGTCTTTGCTCGTTGCGATGGATGTGGTGAGTGTGGGAGGTGAGTCGGGGTTGGAGTCTGTTGGGGGCGAAGAGGCCGTTTGGGTGGTGGTTTTTGTCGACATTTTATCTTTCTCTTATCTTCTTCTCCTTGTTTTTTTTCCTCCTGTTGTGGTGGTTCAAGAAGGAGGGAAAGTGGTGAAATTCAAGTTTGTGGGTGAGGCGCAAAATTTTGGGAGGGGAAAGAAAACAAAACTGGCCGCGGGGGGAGGGAGGGTTTAAATAGCTTCACCACACGCCCCATAGGCTGATTAGGGCAATTGCGCCAGATCTCATTATTTCATTATTTGCCTCTTGCCTCTTTTCTGGTTTAATTGGATCGATTTCCATTCTTTGGCTACGTAGACCTTTAGTTTTGCGAAGTGGAGTAGAGTTCAGCCTCATTCCATCGGAAGTGTTTATAAGAAATTGGATTTTGAAAAGAGAGTAATTGCCTAAAGCATTATACACAGATAAAACACTGCTATTAATCATCCCAGCTATCTACACTTCCCAAATCTACTGATTTAACGAGCGACACTGCCCCCCTCATCATCTCCCCGTTACTGTGGTATCAAATCAATCTACTTCTTCTCCGCAACCTGCTCACTCACCACACTCTCCGCACTCCCCAAATCCTCCCCAGACAACTCCTCCAGCGTCCTCCTCTTCGTCTCCGGAATCAAAAGCGTAGTGAAACACCCACAAAGCATAAACAGCGCAAAAATCTGCATAATATGATTCAACCACGGACTCGTGCTTCCATCAGGACTACCCCGATGCGCCAACGGCCCAAACACACACTGCGCGATGATCGCGCCCACTTTTCCAGATGCGGCACTGATACCGTGCGATGTGGACCGGTAGCGAGTAGGGAAACATTCACCGGGGACAATGAAGGTGGTGGCGTTGGGGCCGAAGTTGAAGAAGAATTGGGCCACGACGTACAGGCCGAGCAGTCCGTTGTTGGAGTTGAGGAGGGGGGTGTAGGCGAATCCGATCACGATGAAGACGATGGTGAGCATGGTGAAGCCGAGGAGTTGGATGGTTTTGCGCCCGATTGTGTCGACCGTTGCGACGGTCACCCAGTAGCCGGGGATAGCGCCGGCGCAGATCAGGATGAGGTTGCCGACGGCGTTGCGGTAGAAGTATTCGTAGACGGTGGAGCCGCCGCTCCAGCCGATTGCAGCCAGAATAATCGAGTTGTTCAGACCGAGACCATAAAAGGCTATTATTATCCGATTAGCCACTGCCACCCTACTAGGGGATACGGAGGAGGGAAAGGATGAAGTGGTAACGTACCAACATCAAGGAAAAACCAAGACCCCGCAGTCCCCAACAAAATCTTCCCATTCTTCCACTGCCCATAGTAAGCCACGAAATCCGACCAGGTGCCCTTCGGTGCAGCGAGGTTCTTATCCGTCGCCTCCTGGACAACGATCTTGCTCTCGCGCTTGCCGGCAATATAGGCCTGCACGTCGTCATCAGCCTGCGCAGAGTTGCGGGCGACGTCGAAGGTATACCGGGGGGTTTCGGGGATGGTGAGACGGTAGTAGAGGGCGATGCAGGCGGGGACGGCGCCGAAGCCGATCACCACACGCCACATCTTGTCCACGGCGACCTGGCAGGAGCCGGTGCATTTATCGACGGATTCGGCTTGGAGGAGGGAGTCTTTGAAGCCGGCGGTGACGATGAGGGCGATGATGGCGGCGGCGAATTGGCCGAAACCTTGCATGGCGAAGACGGCGCCCATCATGGCACCACGCCATTTGGTTGTTGCAAATCTATTCCACTCAATTAGCCGGGCGCCAAGGGGAGGAGATATCTTAGAGAAGGGAAAAGTGACATACTCAGAAGTAATAATAGAAGACAGAGGATAATCACCACCGATACCAATACCCATAATCACACGCCAGAAGATCAAGACACCAACAATAGAAAGACCGGGAGAATCAGAAGACAAAGCCTGAGCCAGTGTAGCCGCGATAATAATCATCAACTCGATACCGTACATGCGCTTACGACCAATGCGGTCCGCCAACCAACCAAACAGCAGCTGTCCGATCACCGTACCACCAGACGTAGAGACCTTGATGGCCGTATCAGCCGACGAAGGCGTCTTGCCGGGACTACTGGCAGAATCGCCCCAGAAGACCACACCCAGCATGGAAGAGGCCAGGTTAATGGCGAAGATGTCGTAGGAGTCCGTGAAGAAACCGACACCGGCCACGACGACGGCGCGCACATGGTACCAGCCGAACTTGGCGTTGTCGATTTCCTGGAGAGCGCGACGACGGCGCTCATTGGGGTCCTCGACGTCGTAGCGGTAGGCGTCTTCTCCGCCCAGCACAGCAGTGGAGGCCATTTTGTCTCTTGGTAGAGTGGATCAACCGAGACAGGGGAGGCAAGAAAAAAAGAAAGACAGGCTCGGAGAATTCCAGACTCGAATTGTCGTTACTGACGGGACGGGAGCAGGGTTATAAGACACTTGCAGAACTGGAGTCCAGCATGTCATCCTGAACCCGAAACCTCCCCCCCCCCCTTTTCCGAGCCATTATTTATTTCTGATACGAGTTCCGCTGGAAAAGATAGCGTAACTCCGTCGCCGCTGACTGGCTGTCCAGGGCACGAGCTCGCCCGGTGGCTTGACAAGGCAAGAACAAAAGTCAGGAAGTAAAACCGGCTGCCCAGCTTCAGCCAGTCAAGTCAAGCATCCCAAGCTTTTGACAAGCCCGGTCGCCAAGAGGGGTGCAGTTGGGGTCGACGAAACACTGTTAGCGTGGATAGCCCGAACCATGTTCCCTCTTGAAATTCGGTCAATCAGCGCGCGGGAAGGCAGGGCGTGCTCGATTCCCCCGCTGGCGCCGGTCGGTTCAGCGATGGTGCCCGTTCCCAGCGAAGGTTTGCCAAGAGCCGCCACAGCCAGGGATTTTGATTAACTTCGAAAGAGCAGCCAATCTCCCGGTAAAAATAACCCACGTGTGCCGGAGCGAGATGGTGGTCCAGCAGTGTCATTCGTGCTAAGCTTCGGGCACAAGGCTTGACGCCGCCAACGGAGAGGGAAGCATTCCAGAATGCCTCACAGAGTCCACGTGCCTCTCACCTTGCCTGCGAGATACCCTGGCAGCAGGATATTATTATTAATTACATGTATAATTACAATCCGCGTCGTGTGTGAGGGTCTTCATTGGCGAGACGATCAGGGGAATATATGCACGTGCTGCTGAAACTCTGGATGGCCTGACTTGAACGCGACCAAGTGGGTGTCGACACGAGAAGGGTAATCTGAGAGAAAAATAGAAGCAATGTCACACAGAGAGATAATAAAAATAAAAATAAAATTCCGAAGATACTGGCAGAGTGGGAAAGGCCGTCAGCGTCTCACCACGACTCATGTGTATGTAACCCGGCGCCCAGATCCGGCGATGGCCTGACAAACAGACAACGGACTCTCCGATGTTGAGGACATTGGCTGGAAATTAGAAAAGAAAACACTCTCTCAGTCTATCGGACCATACATATCCCTGAGATTTGGCACACTCCCCAGCGTCGCATCCTAATTTAAACCACCCCCAATGCGTCACTCCTCTGTGTGGACGGGAAGTGTTTATCCCAGCAAGGTTTGAGGCCAATTAGGTTTGCCCTCGACGGGGCATGAAACCTTTTCTGCCTCGAGGGATATTATTTCCCAGCTGGAGGTTCTGGCTGAGGAATATGGCTGCTCTCCCAGTAGGGCTTGGGAGGAGAGAGCGATTCCGACCGACCTCTCCCTTCCAGACGCTTAATATTGCTCTCTGTGTATTTCGCCTCTTTTGCCCCATCAGTCCTCTTCTCTTTGTGATCCATTCTTCGGGCGAAATCGTTTCTCTCGGCTCTATTTTGCGGCCGCTCGTCTATTTCAGCCCAGGCTGCGATGGACCCAGTCCATCAGGCAGCTCATGAACTCGGCGTGACCGTCTGGTGGCGCTCTCTATCTTTTTCGCGCCCTGCAGGTCTGATCCGATATGCTGGGATGCAGTGTGCTCCCCCGGTTGTGGTTCGAGCAGACCCTGTCTCTACCCTGGTGAGTGAATGAATACCATCGGATTCATCGGGAGTCACTCCTCGCAGGTTGTCCCTCCTTTCCATCGTAAAGACACCCCAGTTTCTCCTTTACCCTACTAACAATTGACAGCTCCCATATCGCCGCAGCCGTCGAGAGTGTATGTAGGCGAATATTAGTCCTATATCACCCCTGCTGACGAACCCCCGGCGCAAATGCAACCCGCACTCGAGTCCCGTCGACCGGCTTTGCCGTCACTTCCATGATCTATTTACCCAACAAGTTAGAAAGGAACGCGCCACAAATTCAAAAGCCGGAACCTCACATCAAATAACTGGGACTTGACATCGTATTGCCCATGTGGTCCCATAATCGGCTTTCCGCTCTCATCGCACGCGACTTCGCCCAGACCCACCTTGGTAAAGTCATACCGCCGAACCGTACAGGCAAGAATGACCTTGGCTTCGATATTTGCCAGCTCCTGTCCGATACAATTCCGCGGTCCCCGCTCAAAAGCCCTCCAGGCACTTGGCGGGATTCGTGAGGTATCCCCCAGCCAGCGCTCCGGAACAAACACGTCCTTGGTCGGACCATAAATGCTCTCATCACGGTGAATGATTGTCTCGCAGTTATAGATTAGCACTCCATCAAGACAGATCGGTCGCCCGTCCCCGGTTTGCACCTTAAAACCCGTACCTGGCGGTACATATCGCGCCGTCCCTGCGGGCGCGTGCAGTCGCAGGGTTTCTTTAATAACGGCCGCGGTATATACCAATTTGCCCAACAGACCCTGCCCCTGTGCCGAGAGTATCATGTCCTGCATCGTACCTGTTGATGTATCAGGCCCGAGGAGGTTCTCTACCTCATCCCGGATAGCCTGGAGAGCACGCGGGGTGCGACTCAGCTCGTAGAAAGCCCACTGTAGCAGGATACTGGTTGTGTCATGGCCAGCGAACAGGAAAACCTTTAACTGATCGCATATCTGCCCAAGGAGCGACTCATCCAGCTTTGTAATGTCCATCAGGCTGAGAGCGAGAACGCTTCGCGGTTTTATCGAAGCTCGAGGGCCTTTGTGGTCGCCCTGTTCGACAAACCCTTGCCGGATGTGGCCTTTTAAACGTACACTTAACCGTCGTGATAGATTCCATCGGTGCCGTTTCCGCGTCAGGGCAGAGAGACTCCACCCTCGATGGTCATCCAGCCGATACGAGCACTTGAGCTCATGGAAGATTTTGACTATTGGGGTTTGATCTTCTGGGCCGGCTTGTGCGCGGAGGTCTTCGTTCATTACCACCGCCCCTAGATGTAGGATGTCAACTCATCGTCCCGTTCGTCTCAATTTCTTCGCGGGACGGAAAGAGCGGGGGAATTAGTTACCGATAATGTCGACGGTGAGATTAACACACAATTCATCCAGACGAAATTCCCCCCCGGAGGAGGCATGCCGATCCAGTATCTCGAAGAAGGGCTTCGATTTCTCTAGAATGCACGGCAGCAGGCTCACCAGATGTTGTGGTGCGAACCCCGGGTTAAACCGCCGGCGGGGGGCTTTCCATTCTTCGCCCTGATAAACTCGGTCATCCCGGTGTTAGACCGATCCATGTATCCAGGCGGGTAAACCTACGTTGGCTGAAATGATTGCTTTGGGGCCCCATAACGGATCGAAGACACGGAATGTAGGGGCTTTCGGCAAACTGTACGGGAAATCTTTGGAGACTCTCGTTATCTGCTCTGCAACCTCATGGTCGCAGATGACGCAGAGCGGAAGGGACTCTACGGGCCGAAGGTCAAGCAGAAACAGGGGCGGGTGGTCGAGGTGTTCTGCGATCTCTGAGAAAAGCTGGTCTGGTTGAGCTTATTAGCGGTCCAGGTATCACCGCGAATATCGGAGATAGGGGACGTACCGATATGCCTGCGGGGGTCGCCTTTGCCAACGAAATCATGAAGCGCCTTCAAGTGCCCCCAGAAGAGGCTCGGCTGCAGCTGCGGGAAGGCAGCAAACTGTTTGGTTCGCCAGTACTGGAGCTGGTGATAAAGAAACAATCCCAACAAGGGTAAGGCGGCGAGGACCACCACCAGCATACTTGCCAGCGTTGTGTAACCTATTTTCTCTGGTATATCGGATGATTAACGATTGGGGGGGGGGAATTTGCCGGGATAAATACCCAAATCACCGCCATCCCCTATCACTGTGGAATGTGCTGAACCCCAAATCCAACATGTCCGACTCCATTGACATCACTAATGGATGACTGCATCGTCGATCCCTCCTAGTTACCAATGCCAATCGACCGGACCGTAAGCCTCCATCGTTGTCCAGCCCACCGGGAAACCTAAATTATAGTTTCGGACACTCTTTATGCCGCCGACTTACTCCTACACGCACCTCCCGAAGGCCCACACTCCTGCCCATCTTGTGAGTATTTGGGTGAAGCAAACGATCCTGTGGCTATATTCTCTTTTCCTGGCCGATCAGACCCATCAATTGGGCCTCAACACTGGGGCCGTATGTTCTTTAAGTTCGGGTGAAGTGGCCCCCGCGATCACGCCAATTGGGTTGATCATCAGGTCTGGTTATCGTTTGCTAGAAAAGGCCACCGCTAGTTGGACGGCGGGAGGGCATTAATAAATACCCTGAACCCCCCAGCCATCAACAGGGGTCGTTTATCCGAGTAGCCCTTGACGATCGGCTGCAAGTTTGTCACCAACAAACGCCTACAACCCGTCCCTTCACCGGATAAAAGGTTCGACGCGATGGAGCCATACAAGTCTACGAGTGATACCTTTCTTGACGGCCCTGTGGTGCTTCCGATCATCGTCCTACTTGCCATGGTGACGGCATTATGGTGCCTCTGGCGATTCACTTCTCCTCCGGTATGCGTCCATACTTGGCTTTTCTTTTCTGGAGAGAGGCTAACCTTACTTACGACAAGGTCGACAAATCTGCACTTCCCCCGCTCGTCAAATTTACGGTAAGTAGTGATCTAACGTATGCCGAAGGCAGCGGAGCTAAACCGCTGTAGGCGGATCAAATGGAGCAAAATCCCTGGGAAGCATATCGCCACGCTCTTGAAAGTAGCGGGGGGGTCATTGCAACCCGCAGAAGTGGCAGAGTGCGTGGGCCCATCCTGATCCCGAAAGCTGAAGCTAACAACTGAGCATCTAGATGGAGTACATTACTTCACAGGAGTATACGCACAGGGTACTAAGGGACAATACTTGTTTCAGCTTTGAGGGTGGACTAACCGGGGTATGTCGCCCTTTCCTCTATTAAATGAGACGTTTTCGGAATTTCTTGTATTTACTCATTCATACCGCCAGCTCCTCAATCTCCATATGTTCCACTACCTATGTGGCGGGACATTCTTCAAGGATATTGATACCCTGATAACACAGTTGATGAGCCGTGACTTGCCGGCCTTGGTGAAAAAAAGCGAGTAACCCCGTCCCTATCGACCGCGTCTAGTTTCTAACCACGATACCTGTCTAGTAACCCCAATATTCGCAGACAATACAAATAAGATCGTCTCAGCTACGCCTGGCGTGGCAGTCGACCCGGTACCCGTAGTCAGGGACCTAGTCTGTGATGCGGCGATCACCATTTTGCTAGGAGAGGTATGACCGCATCCATCTAATACACCCTCCGTTGACTAACTCCCCATATAGGAATTCCTCACTGAAAAGAATCATAGAGCGGTCCTAGCCGTGACAGACGCAGTTGCGGAACTAACAGGTCTCTCTCACGACCTCTCGATCTTTGCCCAGTTGTTCCCTGCCGTCTGGCGCTATGTTGTTGGGTATGTCAGTCCATCCAAAGCAGAGTTTGAATCTTACTAAACGTAGTCTCAAAACAGAGTCAAAGTAGCCGTTTTTCGCATCGGATTTGTGTTCGGCAGTACATTAGGCGTTGCGATATGGAAGGAGATGTCCTTGCTGCTACTGAGTGGCCGTAAAGGGTATTGTAAGAAAAATGTATGTCTGTTTAATATCTGCTTCCGGCGGAGATCTGGCTAATGGTTATGTTAGGACACTGTGCTCGCTGGCCTAGTGGAACAGCACAGCCAAAACGGTGAACTGTCAGTCGCCGCAAGAATACGAATAATCGTACTCATCATCGGAGTAATCTTTGCCTCGATTCACCAAACGTAAGTTAGTCCTTATACGCCTTCCCGACAGACCATACTGACTATCTAGATCTGCGATCATGGTCTGGGCTATGTATGGACTAGCGTCACAACCCGAGAACCAGGAACGAATTCGCAAGGAGGCCCGCGCCCATATGGAAGTAGCCCAGGGAAAAAGTTTAGATAGAACAGCCGAATACGTCCTCAATCCCTCTACACACCTGGACTCGTTCGTTCGGGAAGTACTCAGGATGAAAGGGGATATTCTGAATGTTGTTCGAATGACCACAACGGACGTGCAGCTAGGCAAATACATCGTCCCTAAAGGCAAGGGTCCTACACTCCCTCTAAACCCGAGCGACATTCCAGACTAATACAACTACAGGCCAACTCGTTCTGCCCCTGGTGCGGTTCTCGAATCTCGATCCAGTTCACAATGGAGATTCCCCCGACAAATTCAGGGGGGATCGATGGGTTGGGAAAAAGTCCGCAGCTATGACTGGCCCGGGGTATTTGGTGTTTGGCATGGGGAGGTGGGCATGTCCGGGGAGGTTTCTCGCTGTCGCAAGTAAGTCCCCACCAGTACCCAATCAGAGGTGATACCGGCTGTCCGATATTTGATGTTAAGATGTCCTCTAGAAATAAAACTACTAGTCCACACAATCATTTCAACGGCATCGGTTGAAATTCCGGCCGGCGTGGATGTGGTCGCCGATGAAATGAGCGCGACCTGGAATCCTCCACAAGGAAAGCTGTGTCTGCGACCCGTCGTAGACTCATCTTCTCAGAATACATAAGCTTCTGGCATATGTGAACATATAAATATCAACTATCGAAAGATACGACAACGGCCAGATTGATAATCATCACCAGGAGGCCCAACAACCAAGCACCTAATAAGTATATAGCTCAAGCCCATATTGTACAGCGTCCATAATGTCGTCGCAGAAACCACCAAACGAATTCAAAAGAGGATCCGGGATCTTATACAGAAACCAAGTGCAAAAGCCCTGCGTCGCGGTCCTCAGATCATACAGAAACACAACAATGTCGTCTTTAACACCGTACGCAATAAAATAAGCCTTTGTCGCCATCAGGCTATCCATCATGTCGAGAAAGTCGTCTCTCATGGCGATGAATGGGGTGGCCAGGGTGAGGGCCCCGTTCACAGTAAGGTTTTCAAGGCCGACGATAGTGTCAGTGGCGTCATTAAAGGCATTGACAAGGGCGTTGGCGGATGTCAGAACATCAGTATCAGAGGCGGTACCGGTGGAGTAGGAGATGATGTTGTTCTCTAGCTCCTGCACCTGGTTGTCAATCGCAGTGAACAGGACTTCATATTCTGCGGGGGTGCGCTTTATAAGAGGGGTGGAGTCGCAAAAGGCTCCAACGGCCAGGTTAAAAGCGAAATAAAGAAGTGATAGCTTCATTTCTGTACTGGGGCAGAAAAATGTAGTTACTAGATGTTTCCGAGGCTTATTCTGGGCTTGTATAGCTTCTAACTTTTAAGGAGGAAACGCAGAACCCACGCCTTTTCGTTCCATCTTATAGAAGTCCAAAACCCCGGTCGATAGGATGTCAATAAGGTGAATGATTGTGAAAGTGTACATGTGCTAGGTATCTCTGTTCATGTATCCCGAGCTGTCCATGGCCATGGTTCTTTGAGGATCAGACTATATTTACCCCGGATTGTCGAGTTTATCTTGGGTTCTGCAGATCTTCTCCACTCACGGATGGAATTCCCTCATTTGACTAATAGAATTCCAGAGAAAAGCATTTTGCCCTCGGTTTCGTTTCTCGTGAGCGATTCAGCGAAGGGATACCTGGCCAAACCTGAGTACTTAGTATTCACCTCGGCCCAACCCCACGTCCCCTCAACAGTGGCTGCGGCCAAGAAATAGAGAAAACGGTGGCGCTCACTGGCACGCTTCGTGGATGCCGAGGAAGCTGAATAATTGCGATAGAAACTAGTTCTGTAGAGTCATTGGTGGTTTCCAACGGCAAAACTTGCCATTTCGCTGGTGGC
Organism: Aspergillus biplanus; assembly: GCA_027569045.1. Taxonomy (NCBI): domain Eukaryota; kingdom Fungi; phylum Ascomycota; class Eurotiomycetes; order Eurotiales; family Aspergillaceae; genus Aspergillus; species Aspergillus biplanus. Next base: position 75,253 of record JAPDEJ010000047.1, read on the forward strand.
TGCGGTGCCCAGGAAACAGTTCTACTCGATTCATCATCATCTGTCAGCCCCTACCTATCTCACGTACTCGTTTTGTACCGCAGAACCTCTCCTCCGGAGGGTTCCTGGCTTAGCTTGTGAAGAATACAGCAGCAAACCCTATTCCACAACCTCCTCACCTTCTTCGCCTAAGCAACAATAAGAAGAAGGATTTGTGCAGAAGATAGAGCATATGCATAATAAAGGAGCGACCCAGATGACGTGAGATAATGCTCCCTCGTCTGTATAAAGATAAAGGTGACGGATTATGAAGAAGGAATGCGGGGTACCTAGGTAGCTTGCTAAGCAGTAGTTTGCTGACATTCCCCTCTCGTGTTACCTTTTAACCCCTTCCGGACAAAGTGCTGGCCAAGGTGAGATTATCCACGGCCGTCATTGGCCGCTCCTCACCTGGATTCCTGATTCCTCAGCTCCCGAGTCAAAACCACACCGTTTAGCAACATGATCTGCGCCGAGGGTCCCCGCAGTGGAGATGAGGCCATGTCCGAGGAACTGGAACGGGCATCAACTTCATCCTCCCCGAAGCATTCTTATAATCAATCCCTTTCCTTCTCTCATATTCCCCCCTTTGCTGCATCAAACATCAACTTCAACCCTCTTCACTCCTCTAACCGAGGATATCCAAACACTATGGCCCCCCCACCAGAGATCGACCCCGAGCGAATCCGCCAAAAATACATCTCCGAACGCGACAAACGCCTCACCCCCGATCGCGGCCCCGACCAATACCGCATCATCGACGACGCCACCTCCGCCGCAACCCAATACCTGACCGACCCCTACGTGGCCCCCGGCTTCACCCGCGCGCCCCTCACCATCTCCTGCGACGTGATCATCATCGGCGGCGGCTACGGCGGCCAACTCTGCGCCGTCCGCCTCCAAGAAGCCGGCATAACAAACTACCGCATCATCGAAAAGGCCGGCGACTTCGGCGGAACCTGGTACTGGAACCGGTATCCGGGCGCACAATGCGACATCGAATCATACATCTACATGCCCCTCTTGGAAGAAACGGGGTTCATGCCGACAGAGAAATACGCGCACGCTGATGAGCTGCGGGAACACTCCCGGCGTATCGGGAGGCATTTTGACCTGTACCCGAAGACCCTCTTCCAAACCGAAACACACGCCATGCACTGGGATGACCGTGCTCAAAAATGGAGCATAAAAACGAACTGGAACGACACCATCACGGCAAAATTTATCATCCCCGCCTCCGGGCCCCTGCACCGCCCTAAACTCCCCGGTGTCCCCGGGGTGGATAGCTTCAAAGGCCACGTCTTCCACTCCTCCCGCTGGGATTACGGGTACACGGGCGGCGACTGCACCGGCTCCCTGACACAGTTATCCGGGAAACGCGTCGCGATTATCGGGACCGGCGCAACAGCCGTGCAGATCGTGCCTCATCTGGGGCAGTGGGCGAAACATCTGTATGTGTTTCAGCGCACGCCGTCGAGTATCGATGTACGCAATAACCGGCCGACGGATGAGAAGTGGGCGGTCTCGCTGAAGAAGGGGTGGCAGCAAGAGCGCATGGATAATTTTGATACGCTGGTGAATGGCGGGTATCAGGAGGAGGATATGGTTTCGGATGGGTGGACGGATATTATTCGGAATTTGCTTGTGAGGCCTGATGATAAGGGAGAGGGAGGGGGGGATGATGTCGCGGCTGTGATGGAGAGGTTGCAGTTGGCGGATTACAGGAAGATGGAGTCGATCCGGGCCAGGGTTGATAGTATTGTGACTGACAAAAGGACGGCAGATGCGCTGAAGCCGTGGTACAACCAGTTCTGCAAAAGGCCTTGTTTTCACGATGCGTACCTGGATACGTTTAACAGGGCGAATGTGGACCTGGTGGATACGGATGGAAGGGGCGTCGAGAGGGTTACGGAGAAGGGGGTGGTGGCGAATGGGGTCGAGTATGAGGTTGACTGTCTGGTGTATGCGACTGGGTTTGAAGTCTCAACGGACTGGTCGCATCGGGTGGGCTTTGAGATCTATGGGCGCGATGGACTGACCACCACGTCGAGATGGAGGGATGGGAGGCTGACGCTGCATGGGTGGGCGAGTCGGGGCTTTCCGAACTGTTTCTTCGTCAGCCATGTGCAGGCGGCGCTGTCGCCGAATTTCTTGCATTGTACGGGCGTGCAGGCGGGGCATTTCGCATATATTATACGGAAAGCGCTGAAGATGGGGATCAGCACGATTGAGCCGACGGTGGAGGCGGAGGCGGAGTGGGTGGATACTTGTGTCAAGTTGGCGGAGCCGAATCGGGCGTTTTTGAAGGAGTGTACGCCGGGTTATTATAACAATGAGGGCGAGATTGATAACTTGCGGTCTCGGCGGGATGTGAGGTATGGCCTGGGGTCGCCTGCGTTCTTTAAGATACTGAATGACTGGCGGGAGGCGGATCAGTTTGAGGGGTTGGAGGTGACGTATGCGAGGGAGACTGCCAGTTTATAGTACTGTCTTCTGATATACAACCTTTGATAACAGGTATGTAGAGCAATCTTCTCTTTATATTCATACAGCTCATATCCCATAATCTATGCCATCACTTCTCTTTCCTCCCTCCCTCTTTAGCCTCCCTGTCTCTTGCCAACTAAACGAAACCCCTCTCCATCGCCGGCAATTCAACCGCCCCGGCATGGTCTGGGATACTGTGCGTTGTTGGCCGCTGCGCATACCCCGGCCGCTGTGACCCATCCATCTCCCGAATCCCCATCCCGGTCAACTCACGCCTCTCCACCTGCATCGAATGCGCATGCAGCTCCATCGGCGGATCCGGACCCGCAAGCTCATTCCCCAAATACTTATTCTCCACCACAAACTCACTCTTCGATACACTCGGCGGGCGGGTCGGATACATGGGAATCGGCTCTGGCCTTGGCGCTTGGTTTGTATCTGGCCGGGGGGCATACGACCGACGACGGCGTTTCATGATGAAGAAGCCCCCGACCACGAGGAGGAGAACGAGTGCGACTATACCGATGCCGATTCCTGCTTTTGCGGGGGTTGAGAGGCCGGCATTCTCGTCGGGGTTGTCATCGGGGGGTGTAGGGCTTGGAGACGAGGTAGAGTCGGAGGGGGAGGTCCCGGTGGCTGTGGGAGATCCGGTGGTGGTTGAGGAAGGGGGGTTTGAGTCCCCTGCACCAGTGATTGAGAAGGTAGGGGTGCACTCGAAGTCCTGGGGAGGTTGGTCTGGAATCAGGCAGATATTGTAGGTTGGTTGATCGGCGATGTCGTCTGGTGGGGTCCAGGTATATTTTCCTTTATTTGGGACCTTGGCTACGTAGAGATGTGTGAATGGAGAGCAAACTAGAAAGACAAAGGGGGGAAGTAACGTACTAGCAAGCTTTTCACTATCGTCCGATCCAATAAGACCTGATCCCCAGTCCAGCTCCAAAGTGACCGTGCCATCCGTCGTGGGATCCCAATTCAAGGTGGTGGGCTCGCCGACAGTGAAGTCATAGCCACCAGAAGGGACGATGAACTTATTGGCAGCAACAAAAGGGACATCTGAAACGACTGTCAACGCGAGAAAGAAAAGGAGCGACATCTTAAATATGAGCTTTTTTAGCCCGAAAAGAATAAATGACTGAGGAAAATTCTGGCGTGTCGATCACATCGTGGGCTGTTCGTCTTGAAAGAGGCTCCGTGGAGTTCGCGCCCCTCGCGATCTTAAAAACGTTGATGCCATTCTCAGGGGCAATCGCGAACAAAAAAAAAAAAAAATAACCATCAAGTGGGGCAATCAGGGACCGTCAGCACGGTATACGAGGTCTGGTCGAGTCATTGTGAGAGCCAAGAGTTATTCTCGTATTCGTCTCTGTTATTTTGGGGATACGCGAATCCGAGCGCTTCACAGCGAGCCAGAGCTGATCCCGCAATTAATTACGAGACAAGCAGAGAACAGGAGCGTCTTGATATGTCTTCTCCCAAAACAACTTATTTATAAAGTAAGTTCTCCGATCGCCACAATATATACAACAAAGCCCGATCGGTATATACCGGCTGATCTATGCCCCATGTCCAGAAGCCCTCAATGACGTCACAGTCATTGAAATCAAATCCGCGCCTTCGATTTCGCTGTCCAAGAGTCAGTAATCCCACCTTAACCAAGGCAAAAAAATTCAAGAAGAACATACCTTCCAACTCAGCCGTCTTCTTCGCAAACCTCGCCGCCGGCGCCCCATCCGCAATCCTCTCCGCCAACGCCTCCGTCGCATCATAAACCGCCAACATCCGCTCCCTCCTCAGCGTCAAATTCTGCAACCGCTTCGTCTCCATCATACTCTTCCCATCATTCATATCCAACTGCTCTTCCAAAAACCCAATGACCGCCTCATGGAACCCCTGTACCGGGAAAACCCGACTAACGAGCCCCCAGCTCTCCAGCTCCTGGATATTCAACTTGCGGCCAAAGAGCAGGAAGTCATTGGCGCGCTGGACACCGATATGCCGGGCTAGATTGCTGGACGAGCCGGCCTCGGGGACGAGGGCGAGGGCGTTGAAGGGGACCTGGAGGTAGGTGTTTTCGGCGGCGAGGACGATGTCTGCGATTCCTTGGAACCAGGCTGCGCCGCCGCCGACGCCGGGGCCGTTCATGGCGAGAACGAAGACTTTTTTGTGGTCGATTATGGAGCGGAGGAGCTCAATTTCTGTCCACACTATCAATCATCCTGGCTATCTTAGAAGGTTTTGTAAGGGGGTGGGGGGCTTACTAGGAGCGAAGCCGGCCATGCGGGCGATTTTCCGCTGGACCTTGGTTTGGTCGGAGCCGCCGTCATCGAACTTGTTCGCTATCTGCTGTCAGTCTCTGTTTCATGGGTGGGAGATAGGTAGGGTACCTCGAATATCAGCACCAGCGGAGAAGAATCGCCCTTCACCGGTTAAGACAGTGAAAATAGTAGTAGGGTGCTCATCTAGCTCGCGGAGGGCGTGGACGGTGTCGATGAGCAGGTTGCCGCCGAACGCATTGAGGGCTTTGGGGCGATTGAACTGTGCCTGGTTAGAGGGATCGGGTATAGGGTTATGGGAAATTGGGTACTTTGATGATTCCAATCTGGCCCCTGACTTCGAGCTTCACATCGGTGTACTGGTAGGATGACATGGTGATAGAGTCTTGTTACTTTGGTGTCCTCGATGAGCCCGAGGGCTTCACTTTTATGATGCGAGCGCTGACGGCTGTAATATTCATACAAGTTCGTCGGCCCGGTGGTGAGGGGAAGCTGTGATAAGCTTGCCTATTGGTTGGGTTGGGCTTCTCCTACTCCGCTTCTGGTAAATACGCGTAAATTACGGGTCTCTTGCCTCGGCGATTGTCCAACATGACCGCACGAGATAGAGTAATCAACAGGTTTCCAGCAATAAAAGAAAAAAGAAGAAAAGAGAAAAGAAAGGTCAGATTAGCAATTCAATTGACTAGTGACACTACCGTAAAAATATTGGTCGTGCAACCTATCCGATGTTCTCACCGAGACTCCCACCTGCTCAGCTTTCATGTTGTATATACTCGGTTATATATCTCCCTCTTCCTCCATCTTAAATAGCTGAACGAGATAGAAAGATACTACGTGTGATAAGAAAACCAAATACAAGAGTAGATAGACATATATAAATTGAAAGGAAAAGAGAAATAATAAAAAAACCATATAGGCTACTTATTGTTGTTGTCTGGGCTCGGCGTAGCCCCAACTCCGAGGCAGCAACCAATGCCCTCGGGTTCCCTCACTATTTTATACCACGACGATCCTCATCGCATCCCCGCACCACTCTACCAACAACCCAAACCACGTCAACAACCCAAGAATCGTGTAACCAACATCTGCCTGGGTAATACAGTCACAATGTCCACCACCACAACCCCCTTCTCTGTCCCCCCCTGGCTTTCAGGCTCGGGCTCCGGCCTCCCATCCCCTTACTACACAGCCTCCCACCGAAAATGGCAAGCCGCCTGCGCGTCCTTCATGGCCGAACACCTGCACTCCCACGCAATGGAATGGGAAGACGCCGGCGACGTCCCCGCCCACGTCTTCCACACCTTCTGCAAACACAACATGCTCATCCCCGCCCTCCCGGCTCCTCTCCCCGTGGCCCTTCTAAAAGCCAACGGCATCCATGACATTTTGGGCGTGGTCAAAGTGGAAGAATTCGACTACATGCATTTCGCGATCTTTATCCAGGAACTACGGGCGAGTGGCTTGGCGGGACCCGGGTCGAGTTTGATTAGTGGGATGGCGTATGGGGTGCCTCCACTGATCAAGTATGGGAGCCAGAAGCTCAAGGATGAGTTCTTGATGAGGTTTATTCGCGGGGAGATTAGGGGGTGTATTGGGATTACGGAGCCGGGGGCGGGCAGTGATGTGGCGAATGTGGCGACGACGGCGGTGAAGAGTGAGGATGGACGGTTTTATGTGGTGAATGGGGCGAAGAAATGGTATCCCTCCCTTTTCCATTTATCTTTTTGAAACTATTTGGGGGCAGGGCTTGGGCTAACTTGGAGTGGCAGGATCACGAATGGTGTGTGGGCGGATTACTGCACCACGGCCGTGCGAACGGGTGGTCCCGGACCTGGTGGCCTTTCTCTGCTCCTAATTCCCCTGAAGAACAACCCGGGTGTGTCGATCCGACGCCTCAAAGTCGGCGGGATGAATACAGGAGGCACATCGTACATCGAACTCGACGACGTAAAAGTACCCCGGGAATACCTAATCGGGGAAGAAGGCCAAGGAATGAAAATGGTCATGACGAACTTCAACCACGAACGACTCCTCATTGCAAACGGAGTGACGCGAGCCGCGCGCGTCGCCCTCTCGTCAGCCTTCGCATATGTGCTCAAGCGAGAGGCGTTCCAGAAGCCACTGATCGATCAGCCGGTCGTGCGCCATCGGTTGGCGAAATGTGGAGCGGATTTGGAGTCGCTCTCTGCCTGGATTGAGCAGCTGGTGTATCAGATGGCGAATCTGCCGAAGGAGGTTGCGGATGTGGAGCTTGGGGGTCTGACGGCGCTGGCGAAGGCGAGGGCGGCGATGGTGTTTGATGAATGTGCGCGGTGTGCGGTGCTGCTGTTTGGGGGGAATGGGTATACGAAATCGGGGCAGGGAGAGCTGGTGGAGAAGATTTATAGGGAGGTGCCGGGGGCGAGGATTCCGGGGGGGAGTGAGGATGTCATGCTGGATTTGGCTGTGAGGCAGCTGGTCAAGAATTATAAGGCGAAGATGAGGGCACTCGAAGCTTCTCGCATCTGAGTGGGCTGGGTGGGAGTTGTGTAACGCATTTTAGTCGATCGCCTTATTTGTAACATTGCATATGAATATATTGATTATGAGTAACATTGATCTTTCAAAATGGCCTTTTAGGAACGGTAACTTGTAGGATTTGCTTTTGCGACGATTCCCCAGATGAGAGAGTGCAGGAAATTGGCGCCATTTCCCCACTGCTTTGGATCCCGAGGCACCAGAGCGGGGCATCCGAGGAAGGATGACCTCAGACCAGGCCATGCATCCCTTAAATATCTCAAGCCAAGGACACTCGAAAAGATACTTACGGCCAGCAAGGATTAATAGAAGAAAGAATGGCAGTCGCGGTCAGACAGCCAATCGACGTGGCCTCGTTGGAGCGCTATCTCAAGACCAGCGAGGTCCCGATCACAGCCCCGCTGGAGCTCAAGCAGGTACGCTCCGATACTTATATCCCCTGCAACTTATACGAGACGATGTTCTTACGCACCAGATTAGTTTGGATTTGGACAGTCGAACCCCACGTATTTGATCACCGATGCCGCGTCTAGGAAATATGTCTTGCGGAAGAAGCCCCCGGGTGAGATCATGTCCAAGCAGGCGCACCAGGTCGAGCGCGAGTATCGTGTTCTGCATGCGCTTGAGAATACGGATGTCCCCGTACCAAAGGTCCATCTCCTCTGTGAGGATACAGCGGTTATCGGAACGGCATTCTACATCATGGAGTTTCTAGATGGGAGGTCGATTACGGATCCCTACATGCCGGGGATACCTGCCGCCGAGCAACGGGAAATGTACACCCACCCCCCCACACTCTCCCTTTCCACTCTCTAAAATCGAGAGTAAAAAGCTAATGGCACAGGTGGCGCGACGCAATCCGCACCCTCGTAAAACTCCACACAATCGACTTTCACAAAGTCGGCCTCGGATCCTGGAGCAAGGACACGCGCTTCTACGACCGGCAAATCCGCACCTTCACCTCCACCGCAAAGTCCCAAGCCAAAGCCGTGAATATCAAGACCGGCATACCGATGGGCGAGCTCCCGCATCTCGACGAAATCGCCACATTCTTCAAGACCAACCAACCGGATGATCGTCGCGCGATCGTGCACGGGGACTTCAAAATCGATAACTTGCTCTTCCATAAGACGGAGCCACGGGTTATTGGTGTGCTGGACTGGGAGATGGCGACGGTCGGGCATCCGCTGTCGGACGTGGTGCACTTGCTGAGTCCGCTCCTGCCTTCGTCGGAGAGTAATAAGCTTTTGGGGGATATGGGGGGAGTTTCGGAGGGGGAGATTGGACCGGGGATTCCGGGCGCGGCAGAGGCGATGCGGTGGTACCAGGAGTCGGGGTATGATGTTCGGGGGGATCTGGAGTGGGGGATCGCGTTTGCTCACTTTAGGGGGTGTGTGATTGTGCAGGGGATCGCGGCGAGGTATGCACGCGGGCAGTCGAATAGTCCGGGGGCGAAGGCGTTTGTGGATAGTTTGGAGCCGAGGACGAAGATGATGTGGGAGGTGGTGCGGAGTCTGCGTGAGCGTTCTGGTCGCGGTCAGAAGCTGTAAGTAGAGTTTGTATCTATATTACGTTGAGTTAATTGGAGAGCCTTCTTAGCTCTATATCAGTTCCCGGAAGTGGCAAAGACATGCTGTATAATTTTGGGACGACGTATCCCTCCTAGAGTACAAATTCTCTCATCGTAAAGTGGAACTAGTACTGCGATTTGACCAAGGGTTGAGCATCGATGAAGCCATACAGGGGGCTCGGTCGTTGATTGGGTGGAGTACGGTTCTTGCCTTGGTGCCTTGTCGCCTTGAAGTCGTGCCTCTTCCTTAAGGCACCAAGTCGCGATACGAGGCACAATTTGATTTTGATTTTGTTGACTGGAGATACGAACGACTAGTCCAACAAATTCCATGGTTTGGGACCTTTTTGGCCTAGTCTTTATCTTGGCCCCGAGATTCCATCACCTCAGCTACCCCTCGGCCGGATTCTCGATTGTTTTCATTTAATTCTGTCCGCTCGTTCTGGTGGCAGAACTCGCAACATCCCGTCCCGCACCGAAGAGGATGAGCAAGAAATTCCCAGAATCAGATATCGGGGAGAAGGCGACATTAGCGTCAGCGTGGGCAGACGAGGCAGACCGACAGCCAACGCCACCACCAGGCTATTGGGATGCCGCCACGTGGAGCGGAACAATCCTCAAAGAGTACGTCCCTTTCCCTCAAGACACATCTCAACCCGACTAACAGCTATGTCAGGCCGAATGTGGACCGCTCAAAAACCAAGCTCGACGCCCGCCTAGCTGCATTCCTCCAAGGCGCGAGTCCCGAGGACCAACGAAGCTACGAATCCAGCCGCCAGAACCTGCTTCGGATAGTAGCACAGGCCAGGGAGCAGCAGGGCGCCAAGTGTGCAAGAAAAGGCCCGGACTCCGATCGACGACTGATCGATTCAATCAAGCACGCATACAAATCGACCTCCGAAACGGCTTATCAGTACATGCAGGTCCTCGATGTCATGATTGCCCCCGCGCCGGACTATGTTGGTGTTATGTATGGTGCGGTCAAAATCTTGCTGGTTGCACAGGTTAATTACGAGGAAATGAAGCAGAATGTCTTGATGTGGATGGACAGGATCAAGGGCAAGTTCGAGACGGTGGATCACCTAACGTCGTATTTCCCATCGCAGCGTCTGGTGAACGCGATCTGTCGTTTGTACGATGCCTTTCAGAGGTTTTTGGCGCGGGCATTGAAGTACTACGCGAGGAGTACTCTAGGTAGGCTCCTCTTTCATCTTGTGGCGGAGAATAGGAGGTTAATCTGTTGTAGCAAATACCTTTGCGGCGTTTAGGAAACCATGGAGAGCACTCGAGCCCATCGTCGACCTTATAGAGGCTATCACTGGCGAGATCAGGGATATCGTGATCTTTTCCAGCCACTACACGGGCCAAATGAACCTGCAGATCACACAGTCAGTTCTCGACCAGGTCACCCGTGTTTCCCAGATGATGGAGGCGAATTGCGTCAAGTTTACCAAGGAAAGCGACGTTCAGGAAACCAGCTACTTGTTTCGCCAGGGCATTGAGGCAAAAATCGAACAGCATGGTACAAGTGACCCTGCCCCAGCCGCAGCTGATCATACCCCGGATGCAAAAGTGCCGATTCCCAGGAAAGGCGACCAGCCCCCCGCCTATGGGAGCGAAAGTCTCGACGACCATCTATCTTCATTATTCACAGATCTTGCTGAATTTGACGCAGCAGCGGCACGCCAAGAACGAATGACTGAGCAGATACCGGAGATGCAGGCGCACCGCAGAACCCAGCGCAATATGCTCAAGGTCGACAAAATAATGGACTGGCTGGAATCTGAGATCTCGCAGCTTCTCTGGGTGAATGGGAGCCAGATCCTAAACAGGCAGAATTTCAACACCTCGTTCGTGGTCCCACTGATGATATTTGGCGAGAGTAGCTTCGATACGTGCTTGGTGCTGCGCCACTTTTGCGGCGATAGTAGTTCCCTCCAGCCAAGCAATTTCCGGGTCTTGCTTCAATCGTTACTGCGCCAGCTGCTGAAACATCGACCCGATGTCTGGGCAAATGTGTTCGATTCGGTTAGCGCCGAAAATACCAAGGACATTCGCTCGCTTTGGAGTCTCTTCGCTCTGTGTATCAAACAGGCGAAGGCTGACTGCACGTTCATTGTCATCGATAGCATCGACTTCCTTGTATCGGAGAAAGCTGACGATGGTATCGAGGCTAAAGAATTCATCGTAAACGAACTGAATGGCCTGGTCAAAGACTCGACTCTTTTAGTGAAGATCCTCCTGACGGCATCGCTCTCCCATAGTTCACAAGCCCCGCAGCTTGGATCGCAATCTACCGCTCTACAAACTCTAGCGTCGACTGTCACCAGCCAGCCCCAGAACACACTTTCGATGGATATCATCCGAAACGATCTAGCCCTAGTCCCGCAAAAGCTACTCGAGGTCCAAGAAAAGCGAACCAAAACCATCCGATTCGCACAACTTCCCATGCTATACCCCGTTAATTCCACCATATACACGCACGAGGACGGGCATCTACGCGCGTATGTCGTCTGCGAACTATCCGGCATGGACCCGATGGCATTCGGGACGTATAGCCCACTTGTTATCCGCGTCTGGGCAATCGATCACGTCAAGGGATTTATCAAGCGGTCGTACACGTTGCATGTGGGCCAGTTTGCAGGAGAAGTGGCCATCGATCGGTTACAGTATATTCCCTCTGGCTATCTCCCGGACGAGCACGACCATCGCCAACGCCTGATAAAGCGGGGGAGGCGGTACTGGGAGCTGAGTAGCAAGGTGCATTTCATGCAGGCGGCCATCGACGGGGTATGCTATTTTCCTTTTAAAATTGTCTAGCTAGTACTAATTTCCCTAGACTCCCCATCGGGCGATCGTAGATCAACATCTTCGTCCTAACCAAAGTGGATTGCAACAACTGGATGTACGACTGGCGTCTATACCCGCCAAGGAGCTGAAACCGTGGGCCGCGCTGGCTTGTCCCCCGCAGATCTCAGCGTACTGTCTACAGGATAATACTTGGAGTAAGCTGCATTCATTTGGACACATCAGGCCTAATATATCATCCATCCCTTTGGATCTCTCTCTAACCGGTCGTAGGAGACTTCGATATCGACACTTTTGAGCGCCTCGAATTCAAAATGAACGTTTTGGACAAGCTAATCCTCGACGATAAAAAGGTGCTCTCATCCTCGATCAAACCATTCCGGGATGTGGAATATTCCCCGGCCCGAGCCACGCTGATGCTTTTGCACGGCGGTCCCGGGGTTGGGAAAACTACCACGGCCCGATATGCGGCTGAGCATATCCGGCGGCCTTTGGTTGAGATCTCCGCTGGGGATATAGCGGCAAATGGGGGCAATATAGTAGCATCGTTTAGAAGGATATTGGAGCATGCTGAGCGCCGGAAGGCGGTCTTACTGTTGGAGAATGTGGAGGTACTCTTTCCGCAATCGAAGCAGGGTGTTGAAGCTCAGGATTATAATCTTGTGGCTATGGCTAAAAGTCTTGAGAACTACCGAGGGCTGGTGTTTTTGACAACGGACCGGATAGGGCTATTGGCTGATCTTATGCGCTCGCGGATTAGTGTCCCTGTTGAGTTTCCGCCGTTTGAGGCGAAGACACGTTCGAGAATATGGAAACAGGTGTTGGAGGACCATCAGAGGGGGTTGAGTCAGGAGATGGAGGCTAAGATTGCGGGATATATAGAGCCGAAAATTGGAGTGGCGAAGGATATCAATGGTTGGGATATCACCAATGCCTTTGACAGAGCTGTTAAGTTTGCGTTAGCAGAAGATAGACCGCTGCAATGGGAGGATTTGGAGCGGTCGTTGCAGTTACTTGTGGATCTGAAGATATACATGCTGGGTGTGTATGGTGTGAATGAGGCCGAGCGTGCTACTCAGAGTGGCTTCCGTGCCACGAGGACAGGCAGATGACAGGATGGTCGCTAGGCTTTGGCTATTTGACCAAGATTTATATTCCTAGAGATAGCCGCTGTGGGTACATCAAGCCTCAAGATTGCTCTTTAGTTCGTCTAGCCACTACTAGCCCTATGAAGCTATATACGACTGTATGATAGACATTGCCTCAGGCGAAATTGGAAAACGGGCATTGTTGGCCACTCGTTCACAATATCTGTCTATGAGCACAGGGTAGAAGCACCCTGACGCTGCGTATCGCCTTAGGAGATCCGCATTCTCCTGACCATTAAAACAATCTTGACACCTCGAATGGATCCAACGTAGTGGATATGGAATAATTAGCTGCCGCCCTTTTCGCACGGAATTGAGGGCGCGACCAGGGCAACTAGGATCAGGTAGTCATCAAGATACATCTTACTATGGGTCATCCGTTTGCAAACAAAGCGCAACCCAACAGAAATAGTCAAGAGGACGAGGGAAAACACGAAAGAAAGGACAACAAGCCTCCATCAGGGTCGGTAGTCCGCATAGTCATCTGGGGCCATGCCATACTCTGCCATATTGCCAATTCTTCACAGTGTTTAGGGATAGAATGGGGATGGAAGAGGGGAATTAGAAAAGAGAAGAAAAGAGGAATTTACACCAGCTTGGGTGGTTTAACATGTGGAAAGCATATCCAAGTTTCTGAGTTGTTATATAGATAATATGTTATATTCATGAAACTTAATCCCATTTCAGACAATTATTGGTTGGGGTTATTATCAACTGGGGGTGTTTGTGACACCTCACCCGCCCCTTGCATTCATGTACCACCTCCGTGCAGAGCCTGTTAATGGGATCCAAATCATGGAGTGTGTTGACATATGTGGTATTTGCTTTTTTATACCTTGGCGTAAGTTTCCCCTGCATGCCCAGCTCACAACCAGGATCGTTGTGGTGGGCGGCTGCGAGGACGGACACGGACCTCAATTAAGCCTTGGCCGTGTTTGCAAATTCAGCTGGTATCCGAAGGCTTTTCAGAGCGCTGGCTTTACGGGTATCCTTCTTTTGCGACTGGAGATAAACGTGCGTTTCCAACCCCTCCCAACCTATCCTCCAATCTGCTGCTTCTACCAGCCTCTACGGTGTTTCTTTTATATCCAGTAAAAAAGGTACACCACTTGCATCATAGGGAATTCCATCCACCATTAGACCAGAACACTCCGTCAAGAACGGGCTGAAGGTTCAGCATCCCAAGGTAATCTGGTGCCGGGATTCTGCGTAGCTCTATGAGTGCGCTTTTACTTGACCTGCATATCGCAGCTTCTTCAATCGACTTGAAGAATAGACACAATTCCTAAACGGTATCACCGGAGATATATTCCATAATACCTTTGGTGTTGGAATACTTTTGGAACTGGGGCTACACTGTTTGCCGCGGGAAACCCCATGTTTTCAGTCTTGATGAGGAGTGACCCGTGGCCCACTTTCACTGCGAAATCCTCCTCCGCCAGGACGTCTTGGTGGATATATCTGGTGTGCTTACGTGTTCTGTCGCGGCCTCGATCTCGGAGACACTTGGCAGGTGAATAACATTGAAAGCCGTTTCTCTTGGCATCAGATGAAAAGCGTTTGGTCCTACATATGGTTTGTAGGCAAGCAATGCAAGTTTACAAAATTAAAAGTAAATGAAGTGGGCGTTTTGTTGACTTTGCTGTTACGCTGTTGGCGTCGGAGCCACGGATGGCCCGCTGCAGATGAGGTACAGCTTTCCTAGATATAATTAGATTTGACGTTATAACAAGATAGGCCTGGGCATGAATCACTTATTTTTATTCTATTAAAAACGACAATCCTTTTACCAAATATGAATTTTAATGGGGGTGTGCAATTAAGCGGGATCAATGTATTTGACATCCCCTACCGATCCTTTGTCTGTTGATATTTGGTCATTTTTGCTTCTCTCGGGCATCCCCAAGCTGAAAGTGTCGGTTACAGGCTCGAAACGGGTTATTGTAAGAGGACTGATTGGACACAAATATAGGCAAGATGCGACTGGCAGGAGGCTCCGGTTGCCGCCTGGGACGGGCCGGACACGTTAACCAAGGCAGCCAGCCGATCTATTTGAATATGGTGTAGACTTGGCACGGCTGTATAAAAACTAGACTAGAATTGCTTAATATCAGGAAACATTTGGAGCTGTTGTTCCAGTATTCAGAGATAAGACTTGGCTCTTCTCTTTGACTCATATTTTCACGTCCAGGATGAGAGCCCAAAAAGCTCTTTTTCATCATCCCATCCTTGACCTTGTAGACGGAATGGTCCTCCCGAATGAGCACATTTCCAACACCACCTCCCAACACCAGCAACCCCCAAAATTCCCGCTCATGCACTGTCATCGCGTCGACGAGTCAACGCGTCTGCCAATATACTTCTTTGTTGGTCCCTGTGATAAGTGTGGATTTCCGCGATTGTTACGACATCTAGGTCGTCTAGCGTCTCTGGCTGGTTCCTACTGGGACTTTTATGCCTGCCCTGATGGCCTAGTGAAGGAGCATAATTTCCGGCTCCTTCTTCCAGCCTGACGTCATTCTCCTTTTGGATCATTTTTCAGGGAGAAACACCCGTCAGGAAATAGTCCCAGTTGTTTGCCTACCAGCCCGCCTCCATCTTCAATACGTCTAAGTATCGGATACACGTAGGGCGCGTTGGCGTTTTATACGTTTCATAAACATGTAGACGGGCCTTGAAAATAGTATAATAGGGGTGGACTTGCGGAAAGCTGCTCCATATGAGTTAAGTATGACCATGGGTTGAGTCATTTGACAGGCCGCACCTCATCACGTTATCTCCGCGCTCCTTCCTCCCCCTTCTTCGCTTTCCCCTCTTGATCTCTTGTGTTACTCGCACCCATTGCCTTTTTTTTTCTCCCCCCTTCTCTTCTCGTCTTCCACCCACTTGCCTGTTTACTTAACTCTGAGAATACTTCCCGCACATTTTCCTTTCTCTTCTCCGATTCCCATCCTTCTTACTCTACGCTCCCTCTCACCATGACGGATCCTCACGACCCCGGAGAGGAGCTTCAAGACCCCAAGCGCGCGGAACTAATTGCGGAAATTGGGGCCATTGCAGGCCTCGAGAGTCTTAATGAGGTTACGGCGATTTTCCTCTGGTTCAGTGACATGGAGAAACTGCAGAAGTTCAGAGAAATACTTTCCAAGGATCCCCATGACGCCTGGTTGTACGACGTGCTTCGTCCTGGAGGAAACGCCATGCTTCGGAATGTGCTTCTAGCCTGTAGGTACCTGCCGTGCTAGTTTCTAGTTTGTTACAGCTTCGCTAATCTAGTTTCATGCTTCAGGGCTAGCGAAGCGAAATGCCTTGGGAACATCCCGAGCCAAGTCCGCCAAGCGAAAGGCAACAGATACCCCGAGCACCGCGTCAGCAGATGAGAAAGAGGAGAAATGACGAAAGATAAACCCGAAGGATGGATGCCTTGCACCGCTCGTAAGTAGTTTCTGAAATAACTTTATATCTTTCATTTTGCTAAGCATTTATAGACAATCATTCGAGATGGGGGACGTTGCGTTATAACAAAAGCGCCAGAAGTCATAGAATCGTGCCACATCTATCCGCTCTCCATGGGGGAGCAACGAGGCACACCAACATGCAACATCTTCTGGAGAGCTCTGAGACAGTTTTGGAAGGACGAGGAGGTTGAAAAATGGCAGAAGGCGGTCGAGGGAGCCCCCCATGGCACTGAACACTTGGCAAACCGTATTGCCTTGTGGTCCGGGGTACATGATCTTTGGGAGAGAGCCCTTTTTGCCTTGAAGCCAATAGAGCAGTGGGACGGCCCAGAGCAAAAGCAGTTTCTCACAGTCCAATTTTTTTGGATGCCCGGAGTGTTTTCCCGGGATCCAATCCCTGTTGGCACTCGGCCATCACTGTCTGGCGACCTTGACTCCAGTCCTTTGGGAACGAAGCTTTGGGATTGCATGGACCACGCACAGATCAAGTCGGGTCGTACTATCACCCTCTCGACGGAAAATAAAGTGACGCACCCCCTCCCGTCGTTCGAATTACTGCAGATGCAGTGGTGTCTGCAGCGGATCGCCAGTCTCAGCGGTGCTGGGGAATTCGACGACGACGACGACGACGAGGATGATGATTCCGACAAGGACTCGGAGGAGCAAACCGCTTGCCCTCCGACTTCAGTCATTCTCCCCATCTTATGAGGACCCCACTCTCCAAGGAAGCCCCCCTCTCGTGGCACTAGTGGTGAACGTAGGGGCGGTTCTCCGCTCCGCCCTATCCGCCAAAGCTCTCGCTCGCCTCCCCCGAGTCCCTATTCCCCGAAGAGTCCTCCTTCTCGTGACACAAGTAGGGGAAGATTGCAGGGCAGTCCAGCCCGATAGAATCGTCTTCGGTTTGTGGCACTGGTGGGGAAGAAAGTATGATGCAATAGCTAAATGGAATTGATACTGAGTTCGTGAAACCAGTAGGAAGTTAGGTAGGGAAGCCTAGCTAGATAGAATTGATGTTTAATTCGATTCCATTGACAATTCCACATCGGTCCTAACTTAGTCATTCGACATGTACGTAGGAAAGCTTGACACTGAAGTATCCTGAGTATATCAAGTTGGCCATATTTGGAACGGCCCCTGTATGCCGTAACCTGGACTTCCATTCTGCTTCCCTTCCTTGGTAGTTTCTTTTCGATCCTCCTTAGCTTTGTGATCCTTCCTTACATCTTTATTCCCTTATAGCACACGTAGAGCATGAATAAAACATTCTAAATTCTTAACACAAATCAAACTCTCGCGGTTGGAACCTTGTGGCTAGACTTGGACCTTTCTGGCGAGTTTTCCTTTCTCACCCTCGACTGATGTCTGAAGTGGCGAGCGAATTCCAGGAGTTCATCTTTGATTGAATAAGTTCTTGGCGAAGCAGGGAAAGATATTTCCCAATGAAAATATCTGGAATTTGATTGGCTTGAGGCGATAGTCGCCCTTCTTCAGGGGAACCCTCTGGCTCTCTTCGAAGTCTTGCCGGCTCAGCGAGCCCTTGGCATCCCCTGGTCAGATTCCCACAGCCACCTACACAGGGGATTATTCTACTCGTTATCAGAGGCGAGTGGAATTCGGCCGTATCCACCCTGTACGGAAATAAGCTACATTTCAACCGTAATGCCCCAGGGATGCTTCCTAATGGCCCTACTTTTCGGCCGCTACAAACGCCCTTTCTGGATGTTTTCAAGCTACTTTTCCTGGCTTTACAGAGGGGGACCTGGAGCTTGACAATGGGGAGAAATCGAGCGGGAGAAGTTCAAGACGTGGTTGTCGAAGATGCTCCGGTTCCCCCTTCATCAGACGACAAAAGAAAAAGAAAAAAAGGCCACGTCAGGTCTCTAGCTTGGCAGGTGCAGAATAGAGGGCTCCAGGGGAAGGAAGACCTGAACCAAATCACAGTCCTGAGATCCAACCGGGAATATTAAAAGAGGAAGGGGGATGATGATATATCAAAATGATGGAAAAAATAAAAAACATACAACAGTCCGGATTCCCATGTGGTCACCCACCATAGTACTAACAGACCGGCGTGTGGCTTAAGTACGGCTGAGCGGACGGGAAGCCCTGTTCTCCACACCCTGTGGTCGTATGTACTCGATACTTCTGGAATAGAAACTATATAGGGAGGAATAAGGCGAGGTCTGAAATATTTCAGACTGTGGTGGGTTCATCGAGTGTCTGATCCATCGCTCGAACGTTCCTCCGCAGGCAACCCAGACATTCATTCCACCAACCAGTGTCCTATATTATGCGAGACCAAACTTGTCTAATATAATTAATCTAAACTCCTCAGACTAAGTACATCGTCATTTTTGCGCGATATCTATGTCCTCATGGGGGGTCGTGCCCAGCCTTGCATTATATATTCCTCTCCTGCATCTAGACACGAACCTAGTCGATCATATGCGCATCCCCTCACTCTTAATACCTTGTGATATAAATGAAAATTTTAATCATATATAAGTTAGTAATTCTTTATTATAAGCACTAGTTGTTAATTCCTACCACGCGATGCCAGAGTACATGTCGTTGGGGTTTTCTTCCCAATATATCCTCCCAGCTTGACTTTTGCCGTCTGCCTACATTTAATGCCTATAAACCTTGGGGGAAAGAATACGACTGGACGAACGAATATCAGGTTAGTCACCGCAGAGTTGCTGAGTAGAGCAACTCAGCGGTTAGTTCTACCACCAGGCACCCCCTACCAATACATTCTGCGGTATCACGCTGTCTCCCATACCACGCTCACCTCGCAATACTGTGCTATTGCGTAACGTAGCTAACACTAAGACCAGGTAAGAAGTCAATTGCCTAGATAGCGTACAGGGAGATTACAGAGTTAGACACCTTAAGGCAGCTGGAGTATTGTAACATGCTCGCGCGTGGTCCTTCCAACACTAACTAAAGAGGGGCTCATGTCAAGTCACCACAAGTTCACGGTGTGACTTTGCCCACGATTGTGGTTACTGGGGTCCTGTCGTACATGCAGAGCTCTGCTATGGACATTGGCATTATGGGTCGGCAGTGGCGGCAGTTTTAAATGACAACGTCATTGATCATGGGATTTTCCCTGGAGTTTCTTACATCTACGTAGTACAATGCCTATGTATTGAGGTTAATAGTGGGTGGGTCACACTAACTTTGTCATACATCAAAACAAGGCAGCCTGCAAGCACGAGGGAATTAACTTCAATATCACACACGTGCTCTCCGTTTTCAGCAGCGGGACAAACTGATCTTCGATCGAGTTAATTTACTGCGTGGTGTGCACAGGCCGTTCCTCATTCCGCAGGACCGAGTTTCTTGAAGAAACATGTAAGCTTCAAGGTTTATCGAGGAGGCGGGATGAACCTTGTCACACAGGCCCGCCTCTTCAAAAGAGATATATCGAGTAAGGAAGAACTCACAATAATGCTCCGGCCTATGTACTGCACTGCAAATCCTTAAAGCCGACCGGAGCATTGGAGTCTTGCCCCGCAAGTCGGACTATTCTCTACTGTGCTGGGGGACATAACGAACGACACTCAAAATGTGGGAACACTTTGACGGCAAGGTTTTCTTCATCACCGGGGCATCTGGTTTCGTGGGAACCGCGACAGTGTACAGGATCATTACACAAACCTGCCCTGGTCATGTATTTGTGCTATGTCAGGGGGGCTTCCCGTATGTTTCATACCCCAGTTAGAAGACCCGGTGCTAATCAAGAGACATACAATAATTTAGACGGCTACAGGCGCAATGGGAGACATGGCTAACGCCCGAAATTGCGTCCCAGATGTTAAATAGCAAGAAGCTAACCGTGCTTGACGGCGACGTTCTCTTGCCCAACATGGGAATCTCACCCTACAGGACTGTGAAGACTTTACAGCAGCAAGTGAACATCGCTATCCACGCAGCGTCCTCCATTAACCTGGGAAGCCGCCTGCGCAAGGTAGCCGGTAATATCGTCACTGGTAGCGTCAACGCCGTCAACTTCGCCTTGGAATGCCCCCAACTGGAGCGGATGGTATACGTCTCGACCGCCTACGCAAACGCACACCTTGCCTGTGAAAACGCAGTGAGTGGCCCGGACGCTAGTGATACGGTCGTCAGGGAATGCCTCTATCCACTGTCCCTCTCGGAAGAGGACCTACGAGACGAGTGGATGGCTATCTAGAAATTCGATTCTTGCCATGCCTTTGAAGCCCACAACTTCCCCTGGCCTTACACATACGCCAAACACCTGTCTGAACGCGTTTTTAGCGAGATCATTTGACGACAAAGGAGCACCAGAGAAACTCCTGATTGTGCGTCCATCCGTCGTTGGCCCTGCTCAGAGCTTTCCGTTCCCCGACTATAGTATCCCCACGTCCACTCCGTCAACAATGCTCGGGGCCGCCCTGGGTTTGCCTCCCTCCCTATCCGTGACAATGGCCACCCGGTTCATGAGTCCAGAGACCATGACCACGACCGATGAAGTTTCAGTGGACGTTGTAGTAGACAGAATGCTTGTACATCTCGCAGCGAAAACACCCGGCCCGGTCCACGCTGTGAGTGGTGAGCGAGCCAGGCGGGTTTTCAAACAGTACATGGGTGCTTACGTGTCATACCGAAAGGTTCCTTGGGCTCCAAAGCCTATTTGGAAAGCGGTGGATTGACATTCTTCAGAGGTGCACCCGAAAATGAAACTCTATTGTATCATCGGGACCTCCTTTGCATTCTCTGAGGTAAAGACCACTGCTCTGACTTAGCTTTTGTCGGAGGAGCAGCAGGGGTTGCAACCTTTTACCGATTTGTCGAACAAGGATATCAGCCTGGAAAACAGGGGTAAAGATATCGATTATGGGATGAACATAATTGCGGGCAAACACCGACCTGCTTGGTTAATGTGGCATTTGTTTTACGGACCCTTTTTCTCCTTGCCTTGGCTGTGGGTGGTGTGGCCGTATCACCGGATTACCGAATGATGGAGCGACACTCGAGCGCGTGGGAGCTCAGGGGCTGATGGCGTAAATTAGCTTGGATACCCGATGCTTCATCTATCTCGCCTAAGAGAAGTGTACTGGTTGTTATTTTCCCCACTCCATCTCTTTGTTTCTCTATGGCATGTAAAAACCGGGATCATGCCAAAACTAGCTAGCGAATATATATTGCGGAATGCTTGAATAGAGGACGTTCTTCACACTAAGACGCAGTTAATCTATTAGCAACACGGCACTTCCCTAGATCAACCAATCACTTATTCCAACCCTGTGGCGTGTTTTAACCCTTCTTCCCCAGCCCTTCCAAACTTCCATCCTATACCCCGCCGGTCATGGGCGGCTACTGCCGTGCATCAATAGCGCCCGGACAAGACACTTTATTTGGCGAAGATCAGCGGATCGCAGGCCTATCGACCAACCCAATGCGAGAACGTGCCAAGGGTGTCTGGAATGTGTGGCATCCAACTCACTCTTCAGCCTTGGTATCTTATCGTGCCTTGGAATGCAATGTAACCTCGGGGTATTCTCTCTGGCGCGATAGGAGGACGCCGACGGTGCTCATTTTTGGGCTTTGGTGAATGGAATGTTTAAAAGGGCCATGATCTTCCCAGATTCAGCTTGAAACAGAAATAAAAACCAGAAACACAATTCTGATATTCGCAGTTCCCCGGATCTTCTCCAAACACTGCCAAAATGGTCCAGTTCAAGGTTAGCACTCACCTTTCTCGCACAATACAAAAAAAGTATGGCATAGATTTTAACACTGTATAGACCCTCCTCACCGTCATCGCCCCTCTCCTCCTCTCTTCAACCTCCATCGCTGCCCCCGTGGAAACCCGCCAGAGCTGCGTCTACACCTGCGGATCTGTCTGCTACTGGCAATCCGACATCGACGAGGCCCAGGCAAAGGGTTACTCCCTCCACCAGTCCGGCGACGCTATCAACAGCTACCCCCATGTGTACAACAACTACGAGGGCTTCGATTTCTCTGTCTCGCCTACTTACTACGAGTTCCCCATTCTGAGCTCGTATGAGGTGTATACTGGTGGATCGCCCGGTGCGGACCGTGTGATTTTCAATGAGAATAACCAGTTTGCGGGTTTGATTACCCATACTGGTGCTAGTGGGAATAACTTTGTTGCTTGTACCTAGATGGTTCAAGGCACTGCTTTGAGGGAAATCCGAAAGAAAGTTGCTTCGGTCTTAGTATAAATAAGTTAAGCTAATGGAAATGTATATACGACCGCAATGGTGAACAGCCGAAAATACAAAGAATCATAGCCAGCTCTTACTAGATGCCTGCAAATCCCTCGTGACTTCTCTACCCACAATGCAAATGCCATGAAGATGGACGGGAAACTCCGACTGGTCACACCTCTAAACCGCCCCACGACCAAGCCCCTTCTAGTCTGCTACCATCCGATCTAGTAGAGGGATGTAACAATAACATCCGACCCCTCAGTAACATCACACTGTTCACTAACTCCAGGGATCTGCCCGGGAGCCTGGCAAACGTAAACCGGCGTACCAGCGTGAGAGTTCAACACCGCACGCCCAATCCACGCTTTTTCCCCCGTAGGGTGGTTGATGAGCAGGTCGAATTCCTCGATATCGGGCATTCCTTCTGGGAAGTTGAAGGTGAATGAGCTATCGGCGCAGGGGTACCAATCGATAGCGGGGACACCAAGGACCCTGTTATCGGTTAGCGGATACTTAACAGGGTGATTATCAAATCGGTGGTGGGTAGTTAGTTAGTAGAGTAATTACCAAGCAGTGTTACAGGTTGTTGTGGCACCTGAGACGGGGTCCTCGATGGTGAAATCGATCCGAGCGGTTTGGGACTCGGTTAGGGTCTTCACGGATAGAGCTGGGATCCGAAGGACCTGGGCGGCGGTGGCGGCTCCAGTGAGGGCAAGAGCCGGGAGGAGGATAGACTTGAGGATACTCATTTTGTTGAGTAGAAAGAGAATGATTATTGGCTTTTTGTTATGGTTTGAAGAGGTTGTGTGAGATGATACTTCTACTGGAAACGTCCTTTTAAAGGCTTTATATACTTCAGGTGGCTCGGGTTGCTCCCCGACATGCGCCTTGAACACGAGACAATGTCTCTCCACATTGTAGATCGGGTCCGTTTTGAGAAGGTTTTGCGATATGGAGCTCGCCTAACTGCCGTGGCATGGGGATAACCAGCCACAAGCATTCCTTCGACTTGGATGGGGTGCGGTTCTACCCGGATTGGCGTCTCGTTCCATCCCCAATATAGTAGCTGTGAGGATTTCTTATATAATGTCAGGGTCAGAATATCAAACTATGTCTTACCTCGGGTCGTGTGATTGGTGGGAGGGGTCTCACTAATACGGCCACACCGACCTGTGGCGCAAGCGAGCGCCAGGGCCAGAGGCGGTCTTGAAACTAGCGATGGAGTTTTTACCTCTTTCAGAAAGGTGAAGATGAGGTAAGGATTATTCAGTTGATCATCCGCACGGCCCGATTCCAGCAGTGGGAATTTACACGCCCAGATCAGCACCTCCCATCTGCAGAACTATATTTAAGGGGCCAATAAAATTAATCATAGTAGCTGTGAAGTCAAAGGGGAATGCTAGAGATTGTATGCTGCTTTGGACAGGCGGTCTGATGATGAGAAAGGTGTTTTCCAGTTGATTCCCCATACAAGGACCTAAGATGGTTCGTTTGTTTGACGAGAAATGGCGGGATGGCCATGTATACATTTTTCTCTTGTGTCCGCCGTGTATAATTTTGAATACAAATGGTTAATTTACTTGATGTTGGTCACGTACTCCTATGTCAGTGTCGCCCCCTTGTTTATATTGTATCGAATCGACGAGTAGGGTTATTCAGTGACCACCTCATTCCTGCGCCTTCCGGACCTCTTCCACCACCCCAAGCCCTTCTAATAAGGCCTTCTCTGACAAACACATATAACGCTGGATAGTATCACTACTATAATGCGCCTCATTATACAGAGCCCGAATCTTAAGTTTCCCCTTAAACGACCAGACAGCGATGATAATTTCCTCTTCAGCCATTTCCCACCCGTTGATATCCCTTGGAACCAGCATGATAGATCCCTGAGTATACCCCTGCCATGGTCACACTGGTGCTACTTTGCTATAGGTTAACGGTCACCACCCCTTGTTAATTCAAGAGGGGATAATGCCTGGGATATCCCTGCATCGTCTGATTGCCACCACAACATCGTTCTCCTCATTTTCAGTGAGCAATCTGTCGTGCAAGATGTCCAAGTTAGCCCAAGCCTCAGCAAATTGCAGGCCTCGCAGGCGCTCCTCCTCAATTGTATCCAAATACGCAATAGGTTCTCCAGTATGTTTAAAGTGAGGTATAGTAGCAGTTTTCTCACTCTCTGAGGGCGCCTTTGAGGTGTTGGTCTGTTGGGACTTTTCAACATGGTCTCCTGTAGCCTCAGCACCACCCGCAACCAGGTGGAACAGACCAGACGCTCTCAAAACTCTATCGGGGGAAACTGTCAGCCTCCCTTTCTTGAAGACATACTTCGAGACCGAGGTTGCGTAGACAACAGGCTGCTTCTCTGTCTTCCCGTCTTTTCTCCCCGCATACGTAGATCCGGAGAGAAACCCTTTTGGCTCCACACTGCCCTTCCGGATAAAGTGGGTAATTATATAGAGCCACTTGCGGTCCCATGTCAGAATTCGCGACCAAACCTCGTACTGTTGAAACATGGGGATCTCGCGCTTGAAGCTGGTGGTCACCGCTCCGATTATGGCTGCCAGCATTCCAGGTTTGCCCTCCGCCGTCAGCTCGCGATCGACGGATCTGAGGCCCGTATAGCACAAAGCAGAGAGGAGGTGGGAGCGGCTGGAGTCGAGATCAGTAAAGTATGTGCTGTTAGACTTGTGGAGATTGTAGTCGCATTCGAATAGCGGGGCGTGCGTTAGGGTGATGAAGGGCAGGAAAACCATGGGTGTTGGCATTGGCGGTTTGATGGTGTCTGTCATGCTATGAGCATGTAGGGGGCGTTTATCCCTTCTGCAGGCCGCCCTGATTATTGGATTGAAGATGCGATACTAAAAGGCGCCGTGTCAGGTAGCTAGCTAGGACTCATTTCGCGCGGAAAATGCAACATACATGCCATACAAACGGTAAACATTTCAAATTCACAGCCAGGAGCAATATTGTCGTTACTTTCCAGGGGTCCAGTGACCCGAGGATATTGTGGACAAGCTGTAGAGAAGCTTCAAGCATCCTGAATACTAAATGATATGGCTCAAGCAATCGAGGCCGATTCGCAGTAACAAACTTGTACAAAGCCGGGAAGAGTTTTGGGTTTCAGTACTGACTTTGTAAGCGGGATTATTGTTACTTTGCACTCAAAAGAAGCCGATCCGAACTCGGCCCCAGAAAACTCGGAAGCCTCGGCAGCTTCGCTACTCAAATCATCCCGGGCTTCGAGGTTTCGACGAAGAGATATCGGACCAAGAATTAATACACGACTCTACTGGGGTGAGAGAAACTCTGTACAGCATGGTTGCCACCCTGTGTTGTTGCTTGGGGAGACTAATTACCCTGCCGAGCTTGCGTCGGCATCGCAGTAACCTTATGGTATATATATCTAGCGGAGAAGCATGTGAAGACAGCCATGTCCACTTATATCACCACCCAGTTCCTCGAACACGTCCTAATACTGAAAAAATGAGTAATACAGTATGCCGTCTCTATCAGTATGGCTCTCTTTACCCATCGCATTCCGGGTGGAAGCTTCACGTGTGCTATGCCTATTGATAGAGTGTACTTGCTTGCGTTCGAATACCCACCCAATAACTGCCTCACACCGGAATTTATCGCTGCATTTTCCTTATGCTTGAGTATGATTACGGACAGATACCCGCCTGGTGTTCTTATCACTACAAGCAGGATTCCGGAATTCTATTGCGGTGGCAGTACCCCGAATGCATCTATAGCTGTCTGGGCACTATTGAGGCAGCTCATAACGTGAGTTGCCACCCGAGGACTATGTTGCTCCCACCCCACTCAAGTTCTAAATTATGTGATATATCTGTGAATCTAGTATTGATCTATGCGCACTATAGGTATTGCATGCCCACGCTCGCACTTATCAACGGTCATGCAACAGGACATGGCCTCCTTCTCGCCCTGTGCCATGACCTCCGGGTTCAAAACAATGTACCTAGCGCTTTGCTGAGAATGTACGATGGTCCATCAGAGATTAGCCGCTCGACATCCCGAATGGCGCGTCTTATCACTGCAAGATCATCGCGGCCTTCGGACCATAATGCATATCATTTAAAACTCATCAAAGATCAGAAGCCATTGAATGCGCGAGAGGCACTTAGAGGAGGGCTAGTTCAGGCCATTGGACATCTGAAGGAGTCAATGAAAGTTATTACGCGACTTGGGCTGTTGGATTCGAGTTTTCACCCGGCATATCGTTTGAACAAGGGGGAAACGAACCAGTTGGCTATTCGGGTCCTTGACACGAATTCGGAATCTGACGGAAATTATGAACCCGAAAAAGACTGTCTCTGGTCATGGCATAAGCTATGAGTGACCTGATTAACGATAGACATAGAGTAAATAGCTGCAGTGAAGGATCTTTTTGTTACACTTCCTCATTGGCTACGCCGTAATTAGTAATTTACTCGGGACCGTAACGAAACATCCGGCTTGGGCTTAGCGTGGTTACCGCTACAGAAAGGATGCACTCTCCTCCCTTTCCTTTCTCATTCCGCGACTCCCCTCCGTGTTGAGCACCAAAGTTAAAATCCCATTCAGGCTGTCCCTC
Source organism: Aspergillus biplanus (assembly GCA_027569045.1). Lineage (NCBI taxonomy): Eukaryota > Fungi > Ascomycota > Eurotiomycetes > Eurotiales > Aspergillaceae > Aspergillus > Aspergillus biplanus. The sequence continues at coordinate 102,338 of JAPDEJ010000047.1, forward strand.
ATGGCCAGCTTCTTGACTTTCACTCCCCCCCCAGAGGATTTGGACCCCCTGGAACTAGAAATTCTCAGGCGGCGGGGCGCTTTTGCCGTCCCGCCTCGGCAAATTAGTGATCACCTCATCAATATCTTTTTCAGCTGGGTCGCGCCAACCCTACCCGTGATCAACCAGCAGTTTTTCATGAGTAGTTATCGCGGTTTGGACAATCGTCTATCAATTCTATTGCTCCAAGCTGTCTACACCATTGCAACCAGGTTCTTCAACGGCCCGTGTGGGTTTGAAGACCCGAATCTTACGCCGCAGGTGTTCTATAAGAAGGCTAAGGCTCTATATGATGCAGGCTATGAACGCGACTCGAAAATCGTCTTACAGGCCGTGGTATTGCTCAGCACCTACTGGAATGGTCCCGATGGTTTTTTCCCCTCCTTCCCATTCCTCCATTTGCCATGTTATTTTCCGTCTGGAGCTGATAGATGCTAGACCTCCGAGAGAGCGGGATATTCTATTGGAGTCATATTGGTATAGCTCTCGCTCAGCAACAGCGACTGCATACAAGGTAACGGGAGAAAATATTCTTTTTTCTTGAATTACGGCCAAAAATTGTAACAGTCATTGCAGCGAACGCTATGCTCTCCTGGAACCTCCTGAAAAAGCACATCTGAAGCGAATATGGTGGGCACTGTACACGCGTGATCGCTCGGTGGCCGCAGCATTTGGCCGTCCAGCTCTCATCAATCTTTCTGATTGCACGGTAGAGGCCCTGACGGAGGCAGATTTTATCGAAGGAGACGAGCAGCTCCGCGCTGTGCACCAACCTGCTGCAAATCAGACCCATGCCAGATTCTTTCTTCAGTACATTAGGCTGTGTCAGATCATGGACCTAGGTCCTTGTTTGAACTTGGCCTCCAGAGCGACTGAACTTAGCCGCAACATGCAAGCTGCTCGGTGCGAATTAAAGTTGCATGAGTGGCTTGCCTCCTGCCCAGCGGAGTTCTTATGGAGGCCAACATCTCACACCATTTGGGCAGCACTGTTGCACTCTACATTTCAGTGAGTTCCATTCTACAGCATCTGATACTGTAGCAGTGCAGCCACTTAGTGCAGTTATATATTTATAGCACAATTGTCTGTCAGCTCCACCTTGTCCGAACAGACAGATCTCCACAGTCCCAATCTTCAGCATTCCATTCTGCGACAACTATCGTATCAATCCTAGAAACTCTCCGTTACCAAAACCAAATTTCATATTCGCCTACCTTCGTGTAAGCCCTTCTGTCACACTACGCTGGCCTTTAGCTTTCCCCACTGTGCAGAAAATTGACTCCTAGTGCTCACTTATCCATGCAGAATCTGCCACGCTGTTGTTTCACTTGTAACGCTGAAATACCAACTAGGCATCTGTGCTGCTCCCCTACTTCACGCGACCAAGCTCAATATAGAAGCAAGCCTAAACACGCTCCGAACACTTTCCCGCACGTGGCCAGTCGCAACGCCCTTGCATGAATTATTCCAAACCATTGTCGGGCCGGACCAGTTATCTCGCCTGGTTCGAACCGCTGTAAATTCATACCAGCACAGAAATCATGTCTCCAACGATGGCGAAGGGGAGAGGGAGCCTACACGAGCAGACAGGGGCTTGGGACTCCGGCCACCGACAGTGTTCTTCACTAAACCGAAGCTGAAGCAAGTGATCCTACCGCAAAGCAAGATTATACTTCAGATCACTCGCACTGAGACTCGCTCTTGCCAACCAGTAGAACCATCATCTTCGTTGCCTTCGGGCAGGGACTATGACCAGCAAGAAACTTGGGGTAATCAAGGCAATACTGCCTTGTTTGAAAATAAGGGTGTTTGTCCTGACAACCCTGAACCTTCATCACTGGAAGAAGCCCTAGACCCGGAGACAATACTGCGAACTCTTCGCCAGGCTATCGAGATGAGGGGCTTGGGAGGATACCCTACAGGTGACTTTAATTGATCATCCTATACGTGCTCAAAACGCATTGTTGTTCGCTTTTGCTTTTTTTCATCCTTGTATCAGGTGAAGAAGGCAAGCAGAAACTAGTTGATAGTGTCCGTAAAGTCACGATATTGTCTTAATTGCCGGGGGGCAATCCCTTACTCGGCGTTATGGAGGCAAACAGTCTGTAACTCCAACTATTAAACACCTTGACGGGGCCCAGTGAAATGTCCGCAAAAGAGTGCTAGGGGAAAATTCCGCAAGATAGTTACAGTCAAGCCAGTTTAATCTACAATTTAGGCATTAGTGCCATATGCTCTCGCGGCAGCTCCAAAAAATCCCACATATAATGAAACCAGTCACTGCCGAAAAATGGTTCCGCACGACCCTCACCATTGACGACCCAAAAACATAGGCATCCGAACGCGCCCTGATCATTAACCACACACTCAGTCGTTCTAGTAGGCTGCACTTTGACCTGAGGGTCACTGGCGGCGGCGGGTTTGCCGAGCCTGTGGGGCGGAGAAGCCGTCCGGCTTGGGTGCAAGGGCATTTCCTAAGTTCACTGGAGTAGATATGTCAATGTGATTGTACCATATAGCTTTGAAGCATGCCCGCAATGCGTGTTCGGCCTTTTCGAGCATTAAGTATTCGATGTATATGAGTACACGTTGGGGTTGATGGGGCTTGTTAGTATTTGATACAACGTACCGCACATCAATATTATGCGATATGGAGGTAGTGTACGTTTTGATAGCGAGGTTTACTGCTTCAACGAACCAGAACTGAGAGAACCAAACAAAGGAGGGGGCTTCGAATGTATGCCCGACGTATCTCTGGGCTCTCTCGCCGTCATATTTGGCATATATTGCCTTGGCTGGCAAGGTCTATCATGGTTTGTTGCCTGGGCACAGAACACCGTAGACTCTTAGTTAGGATTGTTCTGTTAAACTTATAGCAGCACCGAGCGTCGGCTGCGTTTACTTGTTTTGACCGTAAGAGAAACTTGGGCGATGTAGTTGCGTAACTAACCACTACCAAAGTTGATTCCCCTGAGAAACACAAGAATATATCTGGTTTGGTATATAAGCTTTGCATTTTTGTCTTTTACAAAGTTTGGTAATGTACACGCACTTAATATCGACATCGTGAGAATGTTATGACCTGACAGACTAGCTATATTCAGTATAGCCTACTGATGCGCATGCACTTACAGCCAATCATTCCCCAAGCTAATTAAACTAATAACTAATAATCTATCATCCTTGGGAAACACTGCCACATCATGTAATAGGTAGCTATCTGGAGAAATAGTAACTAACCTACTACATAGTAGCTATCTAGGATAGAGGTAGCTGATCTATTAGTGGCTACTGGTAGTTATATAAAGAATATAAGAATACTTATTCCTGTATATATATCTAGTTTATCTTTTAGTTTTTCGCGTTTAATCTAAGTTATCTATCTAAGTATAAACTACTATCTCTAAGTCCTACCTTGGGTATAGGATTCAGCCTTGATTATAGTATGACCCAAACACAACCTTAACTACCACACTCAAGTAACAGCTTTACTATACATGGTAAAGATGGCTCTTGATTAACTTATAAGTTGTATTACGTGTACCAGGGGCTGGGATTACGTGTTAAGACCAGGTAAGAAGTCAATTGCTCTAGACAGCTTACAGGAAGGTTACAGAGTTAGACACCTCAGGCAACTGGAGTGTCGTAACACTATACTAACGGTAGAGACTTTACACTTAGCAGGATAAGAAAAACTTTTGCAACCTTCCACAGGTTTATTTTCCTGATAATCTCATGAACTACTTGAGCCTGGAATAGCATGATTATCTTTGATGGTGAGTGTTAGTTGCAGGTAAGCAATGGTTGGATCTATAACATGAAACCATTTTTAACAGGCTCATAATTTAAAAGAACTTTGCAACTTGGAATTAGATCATCTTGCCTTTGTATCTCGGCAGCATGACCGGGATTTCTTTGGTGATTAATAAACATTAGTCGTTCCGAACCGAGCTCGGGTTAGTAAGCCGGAAAAAGTCAAATCGATGGTCCAAACCTTGAACCCAGAGTGAGACAAAAGACATGATATAGTCACAAACTCTTTATTAACATTTATTTGAGCAGCTGTGTTTTAGATACACTAATTTAGGGCGAGTGACGTTAAGCCGCGAGGGCAAAAATGGACCGCTCAGTGGTTGATTACGGTATCCTCACGATGAGTGATAAACACAATCAAAAAGCAACCCTTGCATGTGTAAGTAATGCTCTCGAGCCCGAGGCTTGACATTCGAAAATTTATCCTGGAGAATTTTGATACTGCGTGCCTGGGTAAGCCCAAATGTACCAGCACTGGTATAAGTAGTTAGAGACTCGATCCAGCTCTTCTCAAAACATGCCTTCGCACTTGTTCCCAAATCTTCTGTTTTGGGTAACTTTTTTGTGTATTCACACGTTTTCTTGCTACATTTGAGTGGCATTGAGACACACCGAGGTCTTTAGCCCCCAGCCTGCGGCTAGGTTTCTTCCAAGTCAATTGAACACCTAATTACACTCCAATTACCCCTCCTCCATCCTCAATTAGTACCAAAGTAATTCGGGCACATACCGTCTCTTGTTAGGTGTGTCGAGTTTCTCACCACAGCCGTACAATATGATTGAAGTGGAAATAAATCGACTCCATCAGCTTGGCGCGTTTTTGCTCCCAGAGAAGTCTATCTGCGACGAAATAGTCAATGCCTATTTCGAATGGGTGGCACCTGTTGTGCCAGTCATCAATCGTAGTCGATTCATGCGCCAGTACTCTGACCCCGTTAACCCTCCCTCTATGTTACTATTACAGGCGGTTCTTCTAGCGGGGTCTCGTGTTTGTACCAACCCGGCGCTTATGGATTCAAGCGGGTCAACGAAGTGGGCTTCCTTAGCTTTCTACAGACGTGCCAAGGCACTATATGACGCTAACTATGAGGTCGATCCTACAACGTCTGTGCAGGCATTGGTGCTGCTAGGTTGGTATTGGGAGAAGCCAGAAGGTAAGAATCTGCATTCCCTAGAAGGGCTCGGAGATTTTGGTTCTGATTTGCCTTAGATGAAAATATGTTATATTGGACCGGGATTGCTACGGCTGTTGCTCAAAGTTGCGGTATGCATCGCAGGTACAGTTTCTGCTTATCTTGTGATGATCCACTCTTGGGCACTGGTTGATCTGGTGTTAGAGCTAAAACAAGGCTGCTTAGCAAGAACGACAAAAGGCTCTGGAAGAGAATCTGGTGGACGCTGTTTACTCGGGATAAATATCTGGCAGTAACTTTACGGCGTCCAATGTGTATCAATACAAGGGATTCAGACCTTGAGCCGGTAACAGAGGATGATTTCACCGAGGATGAACCCGAGTCGCAAGCAGAATATTTTCGGAACTCACTTCATGTGCAATTCTTCCTGCGGTATGTCAAGCTGTGTGAAATAATGTCGTCGATTCTACTGCAGGAATGTTCCATAAAACTCCGGTCACAACATTTTGCCTCATCCACAGGCCCCGATCTTGGTATTCAGTTGTCCATTTGGCTTCAGGATTGCCCCCAACAAATACTTTGTTGGCAGTCTCGCCAACCTTTTTGGGACACGCTATTGCAGGCAAACTATTAGTACGCCATAGCCTTTAATTATGAAGGACCACGAGCTGCGCTAATGATTGTCAGCATTGCTGTCTGTCTTCTCTATGAAAAGCGTCTGCGGTATTCCACGCAAACGAGTAACAGTTCGAGGGATGCAACATTCCCATCACATTACATGATATGCCAGGCCGTAAAAATGATAACAACTGTCATAGCAAATTTACAAATACAGCAGGAGACTGGATACATTCCTGCGTTCCTGTATATACCCTAAAGTTCTCATTGATTCTTGTTTAAACACCTTACCACTCCAATGAGCTATTGCTAACCAGCAGCAGCATATACAGTCTGCTTTCAGCACTATTGGTTTATGATTGTCAACACTGTTGGTCAGCCCCAGCATTCAAATTTCTCTATCGGAGACCTTTAGATACCAGCATAGAAACTCCCGAAGGCTTTTTCGAGCCCCTATCTTTCATCATGGGATTACCTGCTCCAAGTTTGGGGAAAGGATACCGCAGCCAGCTCGACGCTGGTTCAGTCGAAGAAAGAAGAATCTGGTGGAGCCAAATGTTGCCATTTCCAGCATTTCAAGGTATGCATAATCTTTTCAGCCCGTCGCGGAAGACCCTAGAGAGGCTTGACGACTAATAAATTCATCGCCTCAAGGGTCACAGCAGCGAGTCAAGATAAATGGTCAATTCGCTTCTCGGATTCCGACAAGAGATGGTACCCTACATGAAGCTAGTTCCAACAAAGGTGACGAAAACCAAAGCTGCAGAAACTTCTACTCTATTTGTTCAAAAGCTCCAACAACCTTGAGCTCAGATGAATGGTATTTAAACACAAACTTGCTATTATTTCGGTACTACATTAATAACAACATATCTCAATAGGTTTAACGTTTTTGGTGTTCCATGATACAGTTTTCCATTATATTGAAAGTGCTGGAAGATGTCAATACGAGCATTGTGGGGCCCTTTAATAAACTACTCATTACCACTTCTCTTCTTTGCATGGCGTACGGAGTCCACATGTCCGCCGGAGGGTTATATCTTTAGTTTAGTTTCGGTAACTTGTTTCAAGCACCTAGTCGTGGTCTTGTTGCCTTCAATCTGATTAAAACCGTGCGAATATCATTCAGTTTCTAGTATATGGGAACAGAATAAGCAGAGCAGACGTTCAACATAGTAGAATCACTTTCAACATAGTAGAATCACTATCAATATAGGAGAATATTTCCATCCACAATTATGGACGTCTAGGAAATTCAGAAATGACACTGGGTCGCCCACGTCACCAGTTAGTTAAGTCAAACTTAACCGCATCAGTCTGTCTGTCCAAGCCATGCTTGTTCCTATTAATTCTTTAAGAAATACAGACCCTGGACTGCTGGGGCTACAGTATGGGTTTCTTTCTTTTTTAATATACATATTTGGGCAAATTGGAAAGGAAAGGGGGATGCTGCTGCTTCTGTAAACGATGTTTACAAAATCCTCTGTTGATGGGAACTGGCCAGTATGATCAGAGTCTTGTTTGATATTGTCAGCGGAATGGTGATTCTAATATTTAAAACCATACCGGTTTTCAAAATCATATATCCCCTTGTCTCTTTGCCGTCCTCCTAACCGAGCAGTCATCGTTAGATGGCAATCTTACACATAGAGTAAGAATTCCTCAATTCGTAAGACTACTGAACACCTCAATCGCGACCTCGATAACGTGAAAATACCACAGCTAAAGTGTCCCGCACTTATAGTTGAGTAGATACCTGTGGCGCCACCACAATATAAGGGGCAACTGCAAAGCGGCGGGTGGCACCATAAGAGAAGCTCCACCGCTGAGAGGCCACGTAAGGTAAATCCCGGACAATCAACCCGGTGGCAAAATTACAGTTTTGGTATCATCAATGTGATGAAGATTTCGGAAGGAAGATTATTTTTGCAAGCAAATTCATACCTCCATATCATGTGGCCGCCCACTCGTCTCGTCATGCTGTCTAGTATGGTACGCTTCTGCATCACCAGCCTGTAGCGTCTGAACATTGATAAGATGGCACTATACATGATTCCCGAGTACAAGAAGAGGGCAATCCTGCTGTAAGCATATAGCCAACTAGGTCAAGCCCAACTAAGTGGCTAGTATTTATCGCAAAGCCCGACCCGAAGTACTTGAAAGTTCAGCAGTTATCCCATAAATACCATAGAGCTGCTTCTAATAGAAAACTAAGTGCAGTGGCATTCCAGTAGGTTATTTAGAAATGATCGACTGTGTTGGAAGGGTCAAAGAACACTATTCAGGTAGATAAAAATGTAAGAGTGGCTAGCTATAGCTGGGCATTTAGTAATGGGGAGATGGAGCAACTTGAGAAAAACTCTATTATTAGCAAGACAAGCCTATGGCAACAAGTCTAATACACAAGTAAGTTATGGTAGTGGGCTGATTCTCTTCATTAGCTGCTTTTGTTAGGTCCCACCATGCGAACAAGGGAAAGGCGGATAGGAGGACCATTAGGGCTGCATCTGGTACCAAACCTGTTGACGCAATACCGCAGAATGCCCCAGTTAATAGGCAAAGATCGTATTAACTACAAATTGTAATTTTAAATAAGTAAGGTACATAAATTTAAATACAATGTTAAGTACCAACCTTGAGTTAACTGGTAGCTATGTCTCACCTCACCTGTCTGGCTACAATATATAGCCCCAGCTTTATAGTGGCATGTTGTCATTATCTTCCTATCTTGCATCTAGCCGAACCAATCAACACATGGCAGGTACTGCAGCAAATGATGGATGTGCCCAGATATTAACTTGGGCCTTGTACAGTCTTCTGTGAAGCCAAGTCTTAAGCGCACATGCCACTCGGGATTTACTATTATGACTGCATACAAAAATAATCATCCATTTGATTGCTGTGTCTCAATAATGATAGAGGTTTAGGATAGCCTGCGAGCCTAAAATATTTATTGTGAGTTCAGACAGCCCAAGCTTTATTAAATGGACAGATCGTGTGCACATCTAACCAGGTGTGCCTGCAGATATTAGTGCTCAAGAGTTAGCACATTGAACAATCCTCATTCACACTGGGCCAGCTACCTGCTAGTGGATACGTTATACCGCGAGTTTTGTAAAGATCTGGAAATATAATACTGGTTAGTGGCTGGGAGTGTGTTGGTCCATGTGTTTTCTTAATTGCTGTGAGGGTAATTAAGATGCCTTGGGTGATAGATAAACCAGCTAGTGCCTCTTCTCAAATTCTTGATATTATAAAGACTAGGATTCTAACTCATATCCCCACCGTTATGTCCTAGAGACTTATCGAATATTTAAATAAACCATACTTAATCTGTGATGTCAATAGTGTATCATCAGCGCTACACATGAACAGAGAGAGCAGGAGTTGAATATCTGTTCAATTTAAAATGTCCTCTTAGTAGAATAAAGGAACGCGATAATTATCAAATTTTTTATATTAATTTAGCTTGGACCTTAGACACTTCCACGGCGCATCAGTGTTATAGTTCAGGAGAGAACACTCTAATTCCTTTCCATAGTCTAAGAAAATTGAACCACATTGATCACAGCTAGCGAAGTTGCTTCAGACTGGAGCAGAGTAATTTAATATACTGCGTTATGTATTAATGGTTATATAGAGATCTTACACTAGGTATAGGGTACAACAATTGGTAGTCTGCCCTGTGGGAAATACTACTAAGTGTATATCGCATCCTTGCATTATGCTTGGGTGAAAGGCCCCTGTACTTTGCTGGCTTAACTAAACCTTTGCAAGGGTTGGCAAAGCACACTGTGTGCTGTCCACCCGTCTACCTTCATCCTCCTGTTCGGCAACCTCAAGAACTGGAAATTCCCGCGGCATAATCCTCGGTGGGCTAGAGCCCTCGACGACGCTGTACCGCATAAAGTCGGTAATCCCACAATGCTCTCGAAGAAAATCCTCGTCTGTAGCTAGTAGCCCATTCACCACATTGGTCGGCGTCTGAAGCATTGCGATGATTGCGTCTGCGAAGATAGTCGGTTTTCGCAGTCGTGCCGCTGTTGAGGAGTCCTCTCCTTTGAACTGCTCTGTAGCAGCACTCATGATTGCTGTGGCTGGCCAGATACCGGTGATCGCCATACTTTTCTTCCCCTCTCTCTCCCAGTCCATTGCAAGGCCTCTCACTAGCACACTCATTCCAACTTTGCCGATAGCGTAGGCGGTCTTACCGCGGAAGAAACGACTGTAAATAGGGGGGCAAACCACAATGACCCTTGAGAACCAGCCAGTTTGATTGAAAATGGGCAACGCCTCCTGGATGCAGGTGTAGAGTCCTTCAACATTAACCTCCTGCATTAGTTTGAATCGTTTGTAAGGGGTTCTCTCAACAGATGACCACCAGATGGCCCCGCTGTTATACACAAGCACGTCCATCCGGGAGAACCTTTCCATTACCTGGTAGAAGAGGCGGTGCACAGAATCTGGTGATCTAGTATCGACTTGAATGGCCATGCATTCACCCCCCGCTTCATTTATTTCTTGCGCTACTGTATTGATAGTACTTTCATTTGAGTTCGGATCGGGTGGAAATTCCACAACAGAGGCAGGGTCGGAGGTGCTTTTGGCAGCCACAACCACTAAGGGCATTAGCCATTTTATTAGGCATCAAGCAACAGCAGAAGGCGTTAGAAGGCAAACCCTACCTTTATATCCAGCTTGGGCGAGGTTCAGAGCCACTTGGCGCCCGATTCCACGAGAAGCACCCACAACAACAGCTACCGGATGCATAATGGTATTTTCTAGACGCTGGGTGACAGCAGTATTGGCGTGACGTGGGTAGGGGTTTTGCTTGCAGGCGATATTTTCACGTCTTTTATGGACCTTGAACTTGCTGTTTTAGCATTTATTATAAACATGAGTCCGCAGAGATTAGCTTTATCTATGGTAGCGAATGGGTTCTAGTATTTAGCAACCGAGGTAGCATGGGGCCGATTAATTGTCGGCCCGAAAATCATGTACAAACATACAAATCATGATTTCAATTTATTCAAAGCTTAGCGATACTTGCATTGAACTCAGTCAGTGACTAACAAGCCTGCGAGCATCATTATGGAAAGTGAGCAAGGCTAGTTGCCTTCATTAGGCCGTGTGAATCTACTCCATTACGGTGGCCTATTTCTCAATCCGACGAACGATCCTAAGTTGAGATGAGTGATATTTGAACAAGATCGCTAATCTTTCACTGCTACCCCAATAACTCTTTATCCTAACAGTTTCATCCTCCTTTATGTTCATGATGTCCCTTTCCGTAAAACGAAAGTGCTTGAGGGTGTCTTGAAGACCCCTGTAGCATGGCTGATAATAGCCGCTCAACACACGCCTGAGAGGCGTTATATCATGAATACAATTTCAACAAACATTTTTTAAACAGACCAACTGTTAAACAAAGTCCAAGCAGAAGGTCTTACTTCTCTGGACAAAGAATAAGTATTGGAGCAGACTAAATATGATGTAATATTATCATTACAAAGGAACATTCCCATCTCTGCACATTTACAACTGTAATCATCCAGAACCTAGAACTGGTGAAAAATCACCAGCTATACTGGTTAAACTTCCAGAATCAAGGCTACCAGCGTCATAAGCCGAGGTATTAGGGTTATTAATCACCCTCGGGTTGGGACGCTGACAGCCTCGCCCATGCTGTCACCTAGCCAGAAGTACACCCGACCATATATTTCTGCTTCTCACCCTATTCTCTCACATATGTTGTCTTTGTATACCAACATATTCTCTTCTCCTCTGTCCACATAACAGAATATACACTTTTCGCAATGTCTAATCCTCCACCCACTTGGGTCCAGGCGCTAATGCCTTCCGAGCCCCAGGGTTCACAACTGCTAGAGGCAGAGCGTGCGCACTCTAATGGCAGCCTATTCTAAATACTATAGAAAGCGTGCCGGGAGCTACTTTGGCCATAATTTTGATGTCCCATCCTTCTTCCCAATTCTCTCACTTTTGGTAAGATACAATCTATGCTCTAGAATTTAATAAGGCTGCTGAAACTCCCAGCCTCAACGCGCAATGACGTACATAAAGGAGCAGTATGAGAAGGAAACGTATGAACTGGCTTTTCTCAAGTGCTTCGAGACCATGTGGCAAGGCCAGTTGGATACTTTTATCCCAGAGAACCTTTTCACCGCTCTGCTCAATGTATTTGAAGAGGACCTCATCAAGGAGATTCTTGCGGCCGCCAACAGCCCCAAATTTAAGGACATACTAACCAAAATGACTGAAAAGGCGGTTAAGGAGCTAGGGGCATTTGGATGTCCTTGGTTCTGGGTGTATGATGGAAAAGGAAACGCGAAACCCTTCTTTGGCAGCGACCGATTCCATTTTATGTGGAAGCACTTGGATATTCCTCATCAGGACACAAGGTTGACCTCGGGCAATTCCAAGCTATAATAATTCACCGTGGCTTGATTTCTGCATGGAATTTACGCATATTTTGCGAAAGACGTGGCGATGGACTAAACTAAAAAGTTAACCATATCTAGAAAAAGACTCCAGGGAATGTTAAGCTAGTTAAGCTCAATTTATCTGATGTTCAATTATCCTGATAATTAGTAGGCCTCAGACTAGGATTTAGAAGCCCCTGGCCCTCATCTGACGTACCTCTGTGTCTTCGATATCGTCTGCAAAGAATGCTCGCTATAACTGCCTTCATTGGTGACTTAAAAATGAGGATGTTTCAAGACACCTGTTCTTCGACAGCACATCGCTCCTCCGAGTATGCCAGGCTTAAGAAAGTATATACTAAATATTAAGGAGCGAGAGAGTTCTTACTGATGTCTTCCACGGGTTTTTCAGCTTAGCAATGTTGAAGATCTCATTACGCATAATCTCCAGATAGGGAAGTAGAGTAAGCTTTAATATATTAGAGCTCTCGTAATAAAGAAATACCAAGGTACCCTGGGGCTTTTGAAAAGTGTACGCACGAAATATTTTTTAGAAGGGTACGTTGCTGACAGTACCGCCACCTACATTCTTTAATTATGAATTTTTCAATGCTTTAGTAATATATTTTGTCGACCGTACAATACCGCGAGGATCGCGGTCCTACGCTCGATTTGGAAATAGATCCTCGTCTCCGAATACCGGCGAAATCGATGTTTTGTACCATTTGTTGATAAGTTAGCTCCTTTACTAGTTCGTGAGCGACCCGAAAAGGTTGATATATCCCCGCGCATAATCTTTGCATGTTTTACGGGCTTATCTCCGTTATGAAACAATGGGTTTCGGCCTAACTACTGCAAGTTAGTGGGATTTTGATGGGAATTGGTCAAGGCCGAGTAACAGTGTACCGAAATTGCCGACGAGTCGTCGGCCCGATAAAATTGCACCACTCGAGACAAGACTATCGAGCACAACAATGTACTCCCAAGCAACACATTTGACACTTTCTTCGCAATCTTCGTGAGCAATCATTTATCCCGGTGTTGTGCGGCTATGACCCTCGGACCTCGCTATGTCCTCCGCGATTACCCAGCCGTGTCTCGCGACACCCCCACCACTGGGACCTATAGTTATTAAAGCATGAGAACGCACACTCCTGGGTAGCAAATAGTTTCACTACATGAGATAGTATCCCAGATACTTGTCAATCAACATGTCTTCTCCACGTAAGTTTATGATGCCAATTTTGCCGTGCTGATTGTTGTTAACAGCAGATAGAAATTCTCCGCACCGCAGCTACCGACCTTTTCAATATAAAGCACCCAGTATTTCTAGCTGGAATGAATGTCGCTGCCGGACCAAAGCTTGCCGCAGCTGTCACCAATGCTGGAGGCCTTGGGGTTATCGGGGGGGTGGGATACACGCCAAATCTGCTTAAGGAACAGATTGCAGAGCTCAAAAGCCACTTGGTCGACCCAAACGCTCCATTTGGAGTTGACCTCTTAGTTCCCCAGGTTGGGGGGAATGCTAGAAAAACTAAGTAAGGCTTAATAAAGCCGGTATGACCAGATATGGTGACCGCCCGTCTAATTCATATCTAGTTACGATTACACGAAAGGCAAATTGAACGAGCTCGTGGACATCATAATTGAAAGTGGAGCCAGGCTATTTGTATGTGCTGTTGGGGTTCCTCCGAAGGCCGTGGTCCACCGTCTTCACGCCTCAGGTATCCTGTACATGAACATGGTCGGCCACCCTAAACATGTCCACAAAGCACTCGATGCCGGAGCAGACATCATATGTGCCCAAGGTGGTGAGGGAGGGGGCCATACAGGACAAGTACCTACCTTGATTCTGATTCCTGCAGTGTGTAAAGAAGTCGCTGGCAAGAAGAGTCCACTCACAGGTGGGCCTGTGCAAGTCATCGCTGGTGGGGGTTTGTTCAATGGGGCGACTCTTGCCGCAGCGCTAACACTAGGGGCAACGGCTGGTTGGATCGGCACCCGATTTATCCTCTCAGATGAAGCCGGTGCGTCTACGGCTCACAAAGAGGCTGTTCGCACAGCTGGATTTGATGACACTATCCGAACCCTGGTTTTCACGGTGAGTTCAACGTTTGTCTTGCCCTATACTAACATATTGCCGGGATGTTTCTTTTCGTTGACAATCTCAAGGGCCGACCGATGCGGGTCCGGAAAACTCCGTATATTTTAGACTGGGAAGAGAATCGCTCGGCTGAATTGAAGAAATTGACTCGCGAGGGGGTTATACCTGTTCAGTACGATATGGAAAAGGCTGATAATGGGCATGATGATACTGACATCACAGACGAGATGGAGAGGTTCATGATGGGAAAAGCAGCTGCAGCAGTGAGCGAGAGCAAGAGCGCAAAGGCCATTATTAATGAATTGGTATTAGATGCTTCAGCCGAGCTTCGAAACTCTTTCCAGTATGTTATGTCGACCCTGTGATATAGTTCAGTGATTTGATAAGCCTTTACCCTAAACCTGCTATCTATAATCAAAATTCGAAACTTTGAGCTCTTCTCATTCTGTTTCTGCCCAGACCTGACTTTCGTAGTAAGTTCCCATCATTTACTACGTATCCTGACATCTTTTTGATACAGTGATGGTCGTCTGCCGCCCCGTTAAGGAGCCCAGGAGTTCGGTTGTCATACATTGACAATTACTTATTTATTCCCGCTGTATAATTATAGAGCCCTCAAAATTTGCCTTGACTCTAGGATAAAAGAGGATGCTTTCCAGGTTCACAACCCTTCCCCAGAAACAGAAACTGAAAAAACTTTCCTAGTAAATCACCCTGATGCCATGCTTCGCGGCAAAAATCCATGAGAGCTTGGATGGCCATTTTTTCTCGGCCCTTTTGGCTGGTACTGTATGCGTAGAGTAGGCGTCATGCTACTTTCCTTTCCCCCGCTGAAAATAGTAGTCCGCTTGGAGACTACTCTGGAATATTCTGCGGGAGGCAAGCTTCTGCGCGCAAGGAGTGTATTGAAATATTCATCTCCTAGAAACGAATCGGCGGCTTCTAAAATCCTTTCTGCAACCGGCCACGTTGTGGAGATCAGTCTCAAAATATTCTTACAGGAATCAACTTGTTCTCTTAAGGCTTGCAAAAGCGGCAGTTCGGCTATCTTAGAGTGATGGTTGAGCGTTATCAGCACAGTAGATAGATGATAAACACTAATTTAGATCAGCAATGATTTTGGAAAGAAAGTTGAATATCTTACATGAAAGTAGGGGCAAATCGAATCTGCCCGTTAGACGCCAGACTCTCAATTGCGGAGAGCACAGTCAGTGATGCATGAGATGTCGAAGCCAGGCAGTTTTCTATGCCTTGAGGTACTCTAGATGGGTTATATAGCTGAGATATCAATGTACTGTTCTGTTATTAGTCTCCCACCGGGACCTCTTGATTGCGATGGACGTACTGGTATGATGACGTCAAAACTGCGGACCAGAAGTTATGTTTTGTCTGGTGCCAAACCAAAGACACTGGGCAGGTCCGTTGCCATTCATATAAGGCGATCTCAGCCTCTCTCATTCGACTTTTCAATATGTATTTGTCACACGTAGGGTCCCGTCGAATATTCAGAAGAATATCCACAATCTTGGAAAGTTCCACATACTTCAGAAAAAACTGTATCTCAGCTGTGGGTCGAGTGTACCGTGTGCAATTATAATCCTCATCGACAAAGAAGTCCTCTCTTACGATAGGCTCGACACGAAAATGGTCTAAGTGAATCGTTACGGGTTTGCCAAAGGCCAGAGCTATAGATCGATCCCTAGTGAAAAGTGTCCACCATATACGTTTGCGCAGCCGCTGCTCAGGGATACTTAAATGGAGTTTGCTATCGCTAGTACTTGTCAGCTTTCTTCAATTAAATAACTCCACGGATTATATTGTTACCTGGTGTGTATTGCCTGTGACTGCGCAAGTGCAACTGCTAAACCCTTCCAGTAATGTAATCCCTTTTCACTGCCATCTATCCTCCATTAGATTGTATTCTCGAGATCTTCGACGCGATACGTACCCTCGGGCCGTTCCCAATACAGAGTCAGAAGAGTTAAAGTTTGAAGAACGGTGATCTCATCCTGCTCATAGCTGGCATCGTATAGAGCTCTCACGCGCCCATAAAAAACTGTTGGTGGTGGTATAGAAGGTACGGATACCTCTGAAGCCATCTGTGAAAGGTAGCGGGAGGCTGTCATGAATATTGCCTGCAGGAGTAGGAGGGGCGGTGGACAGTGGAGGTCGTGATAACTTCGGTAAAACGCATTCTCATCAATTACCGGTACCACCGGTGCAACCCAGCGAAAGAAGGTATCCACAAGCTTATCACAGAGTGGTCGTGCTGGAATATCAAAAGCTCCTCTTTTCTGCAAAATTTCAACCTCAACGGGATCGAGATTCGATCGTACAGTTTGAGTCCCGGTCCTTTTTTCCCATACTGTAGAGGCATCTATTGCTGATCTAAGGTTGATGCTGGCTAGTGTTGCCGGATCAAACTGAGCCTCGCAGAATGAGGCATCGGAATTCTGCTGATACAGGGTATTATAGAAGTCGGCCATCGCGGGTATGCTAATGTGGCAGTCCGGATTGCTCGTCAATGTCGGGCATGCATTTAGTGCATTCCAAATATCCTTAGACACCGGATCCAGTCTGTCCATTCTTGACTGTGCCTGCAGAAGGTATCGTCAGCATCAGCTGTTTTTTTATTGCTGTTGGATTCGTCCTTTTTTCACCCTTTTCTTTTTAGAAACCGGGGGCATACTAGACCTGGCAATATGCTGACTCCTGCAGGCGCATTTCTACAAACATGATAAAAGAAATCTCTTCCTTGATGCAGAGTAGCTTAAATCGTGATTCAGCTCAAACGATTCAGCTAAAACAGGAAGAAAGAACTTGGGTCCAATTGTGAAACCGGGGAGAGAGGATTGCCACCATGCGGGGTTCATCCACCCCACGTGATCAATCCCCACCCAACCAATAAACCGGCACCTTAAACAAAATCGGAGGGCAAAAAAGAGGGTGAGGTGTTTGCGCAATGATGATGCTTAATATTATTCCATAATTGAAGCAAGGAGATAAGTAGGTAACTCAAGTTTAAATTGAAGTACAAAATTGTTTCAGTTCTTCTTGATCTGTACTAAGGACTTAAGCGTTAAGTCAGGTATATTTACCGAAATACTCAACTGTGTCATTTAGCAAATTAGCTGTATAAGGATCCTATTGCCTGTTGCAGCTCTGTATTTCAGATTAGTTTTCGCGGCAATAAACTCCGCTTGTGCTGCCCAACCGAGTGTACCGAGTGTTAACCTGGAACTGCAAGTGAGATACTCTCAGAGTAAGTAACAATGAATATTCTTTCCACATTCGGGTACCTTTTTCTGATGATATAATCCTAATGCTAAATGGGTAAAACATGTTATCACTATTTGATTGTCCTAACAAATGCTGACATTGCTCTACATTGTTTTGCCGAGCCGAGCTCGGCTCGGGAGCTTCCCCCAAGCACCTCAAGATGTGAGACCTATACTATACGGTTAAAGCCTCAGCATGAGCTGGAAATAGTTAGCTATGGAGCTTCTGGCGAGGTCTACAACGTTAGTCATCGGGTTGTCCTCAAAAGCTGTCGAATTTTCGAACCTCCTAGCCGCGATGCCTCCCGAATTGATCATTGGCATTATGCTTCAGACACAATCTTCCATTTCAACTTGCTAAAGGACGAGCGCACTGTTCTGCAGGTGCTTCAAAGTGTCCACATCCTCTCATCGTAGAAGCCATTGATACTGATCAACCCGAGGGTGTATATCTCCGGAAGTATCGACCCTTACCTGCGGATCTACTTTCTATCCAGTTTTCCCGGATTAGATTGTACCGAGAAATCGTCGAGGCTCTAGCTCATCTCCACAATCTCGGAATTGTGCATGCGGACGCACGGATTGATAATGTCCTCTTTAACGACCAGGGTTCCGCCATTCTTTCGGATTTTAGCGCTGCAAGTCCATGCGGGGAACCTAATCTTGTTTCTCCGGATCTCCCCCTTCCCATTAATGGTCCTTCAGCCACCTTGTCCGAGGCATCAGATATGTTTGCGATGGCTTCCCTCATTTTTCAGTTGGAGCACGGGATCGTTCCTGCGCTTTATTTGGAAAATGAGAGACTTAATCTTCCTGGTATTAGATCGGGAAATGGCGTCCTTGATCAAGTCATCGAGAAGAGCCTGGCTCGGGCAGTATGGCCGCACCTCGGAGATGCTGCAGCACCTGATGTCCATTAAAACCGAGACGAATCACTGCCCCGAGATCACTCCGCCACTTTCACTTCCTCAACCCGGCGAAATCCTCAAAGACCAAATAAAAATATGGAGGATCCACCGAGAGAACAAATTTGGTAAGATATTTTCGCCTTGCGAAACGATAGACAGCTCCCCTTTAGTAACTAACGATACATCAAAGGCTCTATTCTCGCAGGGATTCTCTCGGAGGATCAACTGAAAGCACTAGCTGACCGTCATGGTATGGACGTGGATGCAGAACCACGTTTTACTCATTACCAAAAGCCTCGATGAATCCCCGGTAGGATGTCTTCACCACCTCGCAGACCCAAATTCATATCCAGGAACAGTAGCGGCTTCCCTAGAGGGTATAGTAGAAAGCAAACCACCGTGACTCCAGTGTGTTTCTTAACATGCACACAAGAAACCATACGCCCATCCTAGCTGCAAAGTCAGCCAAGGGCTCTTTCGCGATAGGTGGGTGGGGAATACTCACCGGTGCCGATGCTAGTGACCGTTTGAAGCTCTGCGACACCGCGCGCATTTATTACGTCGGTTATGGGAACTTCCCATAGGTACCTCCGGCCAAGGCTCGTCATGGTTCTCCTGCCACGGACGCGGCTCTCGTCTCACCTATCGGTGTCTGCACGCGAATATAGTGGTAGTAATCCACATTTCACACATGGTAGATTTTGTAGAAAGCTTACCTACAAGGCAGACATAATTTTTGGATGGGAGCTCTCTAGAATGCATGCAATAGCCACGGCGCGTAGATTCATCAGCATATAGGCCAGTTCCTGTCTGATCCTTTGCACCAGAGCGATAAAAAGCAGCTTCATGGATCGTCCCGAGGATGAATCTGCGGTGAACTAGGCGCTAGCATCTTCTTAAAATTGGATTTGAGATAGTGCACGTATAACCGCCGCATTTACTATTTTATTTACAATCATCGTGCGCAGAATTTCCGCCTCAGGCATCGTTCTAGCGTTGTCGGGCTGGGGACTATTTGCGGCCGTTTGGTTGGTGGTGTTGGCTTTTAGCTTGGGGGCTGAAGATCTGACACGAACGCCTTGAAATCTCCAACCTCGTTTATGATCGAGTTCTTTAGCTGTTTTGGAGTGAAACTATCGCGCAACTCGCTCGCTCCGAACCTTGCTGTAACAGCCATCGCGTTGGTTCTGCTGCCGCTCTATTTCTCTGGCAGGAGGCTTCGAAACGCACACCCCCTTTTTAGTCATGTCGACGCCAATCTCCAAGCGCAAGCGTGCAAGGAAGGCATGCATCCCTTGTCACCAGCGAAAGCGGAAATGCGACACCAGGTATCCCTGCGGCATGTGCACCACTTACGAGTACAACTGCCGGTATGCCGACGACGAGACCACTGGTACTGTGGGTGATTCGCCTCAACAAGCCAAGCGTATCAACAGGAGTCGCTTGACGAGCCAACCTGACGTGGAGCAAAGCCCCCACGAAGTCCCTGGCTCCTCGACGCAGAGTCCCACCGTCGCACCCAGCCCATCCGCAGGCATCTTCGACGAGCACAAGTCCCGATACGCCGGAGCATCCGCAGCCATGGCATTCCCCCACATCCTAGGCAAGGCTCTTGGGTCCTCCAGCCCACCCAAAATGCGCTCATTCGCATATAACTTTGGCATCCGACCCGAAGAGGTATCAAACCCCCACTGCCTCCTCGGTCAGCTGATCTCCGAAGAAGATCTCGCCTCCTTCTCTTCCGTGTACTTCTCCATCCTAGCCCCAATCGGCGACATCCTAGACCCCAGAATCTACACCCAGCGATGTCAAGCCTACTACCACGGCACCGGCAACCGAGAGGTCGCCTTTGCCGCCGTCGCCGCCGGCATAGCTGCTCTAGGCTCATTCCTATCCGCCACCCGACACCCACGCGAATCCGACCTAGTGGCATACGCCAAAGCCATCCTCGACGATCCAGCCTCCATGCGCATGCTCAGCATCGACCACATAATTGCCTGGGGCATGCGCGTCTTCTACCTCCGCGCCACGACCCGGCCGAACAACGCCTGGATCGCTTCCTGTACCATCATGCACCTCTGCGAAACAGTGGGTTTGCACGAAGAAGGCAATATAGCCAAGATGGCATCTATGGCTGGCGCCGTGACCTGTGGGCACGACGCAGACCGACTCAGACGAATCTTCTGGATCTCGTGGGCGGGACATATTATGCTCTCCTACGAGCAGGATTGTTCGGCTGTGCAGTTTCGCGCTGTGACGTGTAAGCCTATCATCGCCACACCGGGCTCTGTTGCGGATCAGTTCGTGGCGTTAGTACAGATTATTCCGGCACCGAATTCCCCGTTTCAGCTTGAACATCAGCCCGGGAATCCAGGGGAGGAGTTCTTTCAGCGTCTCAGGGCACTGGATGGGTTTCAGGTTACACATCCATTCCTGGTAGTCACGAAGACGGATATCGCGCTGTGCTTCTATCGCCGCATTCACCAGCTTAAGACCTGGATACCGAACGAGTTCATCAAGCTGGTCATCGAGAGCGGGAACGCGGGGGTAGAGGCAGCACTGCAGCTCGCGAACCAGGGTCGACTGTTTTGGAATGTTATTGGTAGTGTCGTCCAGTATGCCTGTGCTTTGTTGGCTATGGATAGCCCGACCGCGTCTGTTCATATCGGGGGTGCGTTTAAGGGGTTGGAAGACCTGGTTAAGGCGGCTGATACGGGGCTGACGCGGGAGGCGTTGTCGATTGCGCGGCGTTTGCTTGGTCTGAATATAGCGAAGAAGCGGAGGGAGCTTGCACAGTTGGAGGCTGTGGAGGCGGGGTATCAATTGCTTCAGGCGGAGTCTGAGGAGAGTAATGCTGTGCCGGATATGAGCTGGGAGCTGGACTGGGACCAGTTCTTTGTTGAGCCGTATTTGTCGATGCTTGGGTGTGATGTCCAGTTATAGTAGCCGGTAGACACTGTATCCGTATGGCTGCGAGGACTAATAGAGCGTATGTAAGATTGAGCTCCTGATCGGGATTTTGATCCTGGCATTCTGAAAGTTGCAGCCTTCAGCGGCTTTGTGCGGCTATTGCGGAGTTGCTTTGGGTGTGTCAAGTTGGTGTGCGGCTGCTGCGGTGGAGATTGCAGACTTCTGTATGCCCACCATTGCAACCCCAATGTATAAATGGACGCCCATTCTCTGCTCCAGACATGAATAACAATCAACACACTCCACAGCTCAATTCAATCTCCTGCCCAAAATAAGCAAGATGCCCAAGTACGCCAAAGACCAGCCCACCGGCTTCACAAACACCATCTCCAGAGTCGCCATTGTCGGGGTAAGTAAACCAGCCAACACTACCCCACCACATAACATCACATAACATCACATAACATCACATAACACTACCTAAAGACCAAGAGCAATACTGACAACCCCCCAAGGCCGGAGGAACCATCGGCTCACACCTCACCACCGCCCTCCTCAAAACCGGAAAACACACAATTACAGCCCTCTCCCGCAACGACAGTCCCAACACTCTCCCCCCGGGCGTCCTCGTCGCCCCAGTCAACTACAACGACGAAAGCACCCTCATCACCGCCCTAACCGGCCAGCAATTCCTCATCATAACCATGGCCCCCACCGCACCCCGGGATACGCACAGCAAACTCGTCCACGCAGCCGCCAAAGCTGGGGTTCCTTACATTATGCCAAACGGATACGCGGCGGACATCGACGACATCAAACTCGGTCAGGAGACACTCCTGGGTCCTGTTGCAAAGGCGCAACGGGACGAGATCGAGAGGCTGGGTATGCGCTGGATTACGGTTTGCTGTGGGTTTTGGTACGATTATAGCCTGGCGGGCGGCGAGGCGCGGTTCGGGTTTGACTTCAACAAGCGTTCAGTCACGATTTACGATGATGGGACGACGACAACCTCGACGTCAACGTTGGCGCAGGTTGGAAGGGCTGTGGCGAAGGTGTTGGGTTTGCCTGAGCTTCCTGAGGATCAGAATGATGAGGGGGTTACGCTGTCGACGTTCCTGGGTAGGGGTGTGTATGTGAAGAGCTTTGTGGTGAGCCAGAATGAGATCTTTGAGAGTGTGAAGCGGGTTACTGGGACGGCTGATGCGGACTGGGCGGTTACGCGCGAGGCGACCAAGAAACGATATGAGGAGGGAATGGCGCAGGTTAAGGGTGGGAATATGGCGGCTTTTAGTAAGATGCTGTACGCGAGGGCGTTTTATCCGGATGAGCCGAGTGAGTTGTCGATTAAGGCTCAGAACGAGATCTTGGGATTGCCGGAGGAGAGTCTGGATGAGGCTACGAAGGTCGGGATCGATCTGGTCAAGGAGCTGCAGGGTCGTACTGAACGGATGGCCGCTTAGAGGCAGCATCTACCGGTTGGCCGTTTAGGATGGAAAAGGGCGGGATATAATATAGCAGCTATATTCTGTTTGATGATAATTTTCCAACACTTATGCCTCTTATCCAAAACTTGAAAACAAATTCATTCCACTCTTGTACCTCCTATCCCTCAGACTTCCTAGCAACCACCCGTCTTCATCGCCCCCATAGTCGACCCCGTCGGCATCTGGAAGGGCATAGATGACCCGGAGACGGCTATTGGAGAGTAATATCATGGATCCCCGGACTTTCTGTTGGGTTGTTTGTGAATCTTCTTACGTGTCCTCATCGCCTGCATGGTCCTCATTACTGAGGACTGCCCACATTGAGGTCCTCCTCCTCCAGTTGGTAAGGCGTCTACAAAGGGTGTGCTACTATCTATTCTCATGATAGCATACATGGCAAATCGTACAGAATATTTACTAGGAACTGTTAGGAACTTGTGAAGTGCAGGGAAGGGGTTATTCCAACATATATTTGGTCCCAAAATAGGGGAAAGCCCCTCCTAGTCTGTAACTCCCTGCCTTGGGCGATATAATAATCCTGCTGGCCCCTCTTGGTAGCCCGACTTACCACGACTCTCTCTAGTACTCGGTAGGCACGACTAAAGTCTCCTGGGGCTCTTTGAACTCATAACTGCATTTAATATAGAGGTATAAATACGGCTGCTCTTCTCCACACTCTCTGATTCTATATGCTAATTTAATAATCAACAAGGCTTAGTTGTATCATTGCTGATAAGAGCTTATGTTGAGAAATTGCCAGGTGAGTGTGGAATATATCAAGCATGCGAGCCACGCTTCCCCCAGGCGAGAATTCCTCCAGGAGTCGCTTCGAATCCTTGCACTTTGGCGTGGAATAAGCGTGACAAATCCTGGTCAACTGTCACTTTCCTTGGCGATCCCACCAAAGGCTGAAATGTCAACCTCCCAGGATTGAGGCGCATGCACGACCGTTATGAACATTTTTTCCGTCAGCACGACCAAGAACCTGTTTGGTCTCTTCATGATGGCTAAATGGATGACTTGCCCCGCCCCGCTAGCCCGCCGATCGGGATCGATGTGGTTAGCAGCCTGCCAGAATAACAAGGACTCTTATTCGTCACAGGCAGGTCGAGATTCTGCAGCGGGGGCAACCAAGTGGAGTCCACAACCAAATCTGGGTTTTTTCTTTTTGGCCGAGGTTTCTTCAGCTTTGAGTGGATGGCACGGAGCGTCAAGTCGTGCTTCGTGAATGATATTCGGAGGGTAAGTCGACTGTCCACAGCGAGATGCGACTGCTTACGATTCGGTTCAGCATGTGTCTGTGCCACCACCTCTGCCGTCAAGTCTGACAAAATGCATGAAGAAAGGAATGTGAAACCAGGCCTTCTGTTCGAAGCAACCTGCATCTCGACCCGTCTGGCCAAGCGCCCAGGCTGGCGCTAGATGCCGCGTTATGGGTCCACTAGCAGTCGGAGACCTCGCTTGACCTGAAGAAACACGCTAGATCGTTGAAACAGTTGTCAACAACGGCTGGGATGGCCAATAATAAGCACTTAAAATCCAAGCCTCTGAAGATATCCCGACCGAAGGCCAAGTGCCGCTTCACAAGCTGAGGTTTGGAATGGTTTGCCATCGGCGGAGGCTAGCGGGGGTTCCGGAGGCAGCGGTGGAGATGCAGTTCCACCGTCGGGCAGCTTTACTGGCGCAATGCAACGAGAAGACTGAAAAAGCAACGGAGAAAAGCAAAAGAAGAGCACAAGACACGAGTGTGCTGGATGACGGCATGGACGATCACCCCGGTCGCTGTCCGGATATTTCTGTCGTCCCACCCTCCGCCCCTCTGCCGTGTCTGAGTCGAATCTTTCTTCCTTGACCTTCTCTCTGCAACCTCTTCTGGCTGTGCGACATGTATCTCATCGTTGCGGTGATAGGCCTGATCGGCCTATATTTCCTATACAATCTGAATCGCAAAACGTTAGATGCGCCTCTACCCCCTGGACCGAAACCTCTCCCCATCGTCGGCAATATCCGCGACCTTCCTGACCCCGATCGCCCCGACTGGTTACACTGGCACAGACACCAGGAGCTCTACGGTGCGTCTCCATAGCCATAGGGATGGATGAAGCAGTATCATGGGTACTAACCAAGATCAGGCCCTATTAGCACAGTCTCAGTCTTCGGACAGCGAATCGTCATCCTAAATTCCTTCGAATATGCAAATGAGCTCCTCGAGAAGCGGTCGTCGGTGCATTCAGATCGGCCACACCTCCCGATGGCCGAATTGTACGTTGACCCCTGCCTTGGAACTATTGTCGAAAATGGGTTAACACGCTCCAGGTCTGGTTGGGGAGACGGTCTAGCACTGCTAAAATACGGCAAGCGCTTCCATGCATACCGCAAGAACATGCACCGTGAGATCGGATCCAAGACCAGCCTTGCGCGGTTCAATGACACCCAACGCGCGGAGGTCGGTCGCTTCCTCCTGCGCCTGGTCGAGAAACCCAATGACGTTGTGGCGCACGCACGAAAGTACGCCTACCATCCTTCCATCACTGAGCGCAACACGTTCTAACAAATGTACAGGCTAGCCGGCGCCTTAATCCTCAAAATCACATACGGATACACGATCGAGCCCCGCGAGAGAGACCCTCTAGTAGACATCGTCGACGAGGCAGTAGAGAACTTCTCCTATTCCGCTCGTCCAGGAACATGGATCGTGGACTTTGCCCCCTTCCGTACGCTTCCCTTCAACTCCCCGCTCTACTGCCATCCAGATTAACAGTGTATTTCAGTTCGACACCTGCCCACCTGGTTCCCCGGCGCCACCTTCCACCGCTACGCGAACCTCTTCCGCAAGAACACAACCAAAATGGCGGACCTGCCGTTCGCCTTCGTGAAGCAGCAGATGGCCGAGGGCAAGTTGAACCATTCCTACGTGGCGAATCTGCTCGAGGCGGAGGCCGCCGCGCCGGGGACGTTCGATGAGACGGTGATTAAATGGTCTGCGGGTTCGTTGTATGGCGGTGGTGCTGATACCGTGCGTTTTCCCCTCCCTTTTTATATATTAGGGAGGTGAAAGCTAATCTCCCTAGACTGTCTCCACAATCTCGTCCTTCTTCCTAGCTATGGCACTTTACCCGGAAGTACAGAAAAAAGCACAAGAGGAGATTGATCGTGTAGTTGGGCAGGGGAGATTACCTGACTTCAACGACCGCGAGAACTTACCGTATATTGATGCCGTGCTTAAGGAGGCTCTGCGCTGGCACCCGATCGGGCCTATGGGTTTGCCGCATCGAGCTATGGACGATGACGTTATCGGTGGTTATCTAGTTCCTAAGGGGTCGATTATCCTAGCGAATATCTGGTACGCCCCAAACTCCCCTCCCCCTCCCTAATACCCTTACCCAGAATGCTAATGCGTATGTATGAAGGGGCATGTGCCACGATCCCACCGACTACGCAGACCCCAAACCCTTCAAACCGGAGCGCTTTCTCGGCGAGAATCCCGAGCGAGACCCGCATCTTCTCTCCTTTGGGTTTGGTCGTCGCGTCTGTCCGGGGCGTATGTTAGCGGATGCAAATGTCTGGCTTACTATCGCGCAGAGTCTGGCCTCGTTTAGTATTAAGAAAGTGGAGGACTTCGAACCGGAGTTTTTGCCTGGGGTTATTAGTCACCCGGCGCCGTATGATGTTGAGATTAGGCCCAGGACGGCGAAGTATGAGGAGATGATTCGGTTTGTGGAGAAGGAGTTTCCGTGGGAGAAGAGTCATGGGGAGATTTTGAGGAGTATGTCAACATGAATTAACGAGACTTTCTGTTTACCGAGGTCGCGAATCCAAATTGTACATTGAGGATTGAGCCGCTGCTTATCATACTAGCGGAGAGAATCTCAGTGGCCTATCTCTTGTCATGGCTTTATGGCAGAATCACAGGCCAATTTGCGCAATCTTCAGTATCTATAGGAGTAGATAAGGTAGTAGGTATCCCATCCGACACCCATCCGACACCTCGCAGATAAGTTCTGATAACACCCGAAGGAACGCAGCCAAGCCCCCTAGCACCATTTCGTTGGAGTCCCGTCTCGTATCCCCGTCATTTGTCCGGGGATACAGCATCCTATTGGTGGCGCACAGTGGATTCAACCCCAGGCCAAGGAACCCTAATCGCAATAGAGCAGGAGTCTCCAGCTCTTCACGCCTCCGACCCAGCGGCGGATCGAATGAGGGACACATCCGACAGTGCCAGTGATAAGAGATATGGACCAAGCTGCCGGACGGCCTTGGCGTTGGAGGACTACAAAAGCTCTTGCCGGCGCTCCCTCCCCACTCACTGGACTTTTTGCAACTTTTGTCTTTTGTCCCCGCTTGTCGTGACAGGCTTGAATTGGCAGCAAACATGGCGGATGTTAAGGGAGATGTGTATGGCAACAGTACGGAATGCAATGGGTATGCTACGAAATTCTTCTTTTGGGCTGGTGATTATGCTAACTGCTTCTCACTAGGGAAACCCCCCCTAACAGAATGAGCAAACGCCTCATGTGGAAGATTGATTTACATGTCATCCCCACCGTCACAATCCTCTACCTCTTCTGCTTCATCGACCGCGCCAACATCGGTACCGTTTCCTTATCCTCCCCAACCAATCCCCAAGCTAAATCATATAGGGAATGCCCGCCTGGCCAACCTAGAAACAGACCTCGGCATGTCCGGCTACGACTACAACATCCTCCTCTCCGTCTTCTACATCTCCTACATCGTCTTCGAGATCCCCTCCAGCCTGACCTGCAAATACATCGGTCCGGGCTGGTTCATCCCCGCCACCTCTCTCGGGTTTGGTATTTGCTCGATTGGGACGGCATTCGTGCATAATCTTGGTCAGGCTGCGGCTGTTCGGTTCATCTTGGGTACATCCTCCCTTTCTCCCTCTAGTACCCATTCCCCACCTCCCACTAACACGTATTGTGGCTGAAGGGATTTTTGAGGCTGGCATGATGCCCGGCTGCGCCTACTACATGTCCCGCTGGTACACCAAAGACGAACTAACCTTCCGCATCTCCTTCTACATCGTGATGGGCTCGGTCGCCGGCGCATTCGGCGGCCTACTCGCGTCCGGAATCCTGAAAATCGACCACTTCGGCTCTCTCACGGAATGGCGGACTATCTTCGCTATTGAGGGGCTGATCACATGTGTTCTGGCCCTGGTTGCCTTCTTCACACTTACCGACCGACCCGAGACAGCAAAGTGGCTGAGCGACGAAGAGAGAGAGTTCGTGATCAACCGGATAAGAGAAGAGCGAATCGGCGCAGAGGCAATCGACAAAATGAACACGAAGCGGATTGTCAAGGGGGCTACGGGGCCGGTGACACTTCCCACGGCGTTTATCTTCCTATTGCTGAATATTACGGTACAGGGGCTAGCGTTCTTCTTGCCGACGATCATCAAGACGATTTATCCTGAAAGAACGGTGATATATCAGCAGCTTAGAACTGTACCGCCATACGTCGTGGGGAGCTTTTTCACGTTGCTCTTTGCGTATCTGAGTTGGAGAACAGGGAGACGCATGGTGTTCTTCGTGGGGTGTGCGTTGCCGGTTATCGCGGGGTATATCATGTTTCTTGCCTCGGAGAGTCCGCAGGTACGCTATGGAGCGACCTTCCTGATAGCAAGTGGAGCGTTTATCTTCGGGGCGTTGACGAATGCGCATGTGTCGGCGAATGTGGTGAGTGATACGGCGCGGTCGGCGGCGATTGGGACGAATGTGATGGGCGGGAATATCGGGGGGTTGATCTCGACGTGGTCGTTTCTGCCGAATGATGGGCCGAATTATCGCATTGGGAATGGGTTGAATCTGGCTACGTCGTGTACGATCTTTCTTACGTCGATCTTGCTGTGGGTGTGGATGAAGAGGGATAATAGGAGGAGGGATGGGAGGGATGCGAGTGCGGAGTTGGCGGGTCTCTCGCAGAGGGAAGAAGATGATCTGGATTGGAAGCATCCGTCGTTCCGGTGGAAGGAGTAGTTGCGTGGGTAGCTATCAGGTCCTAATTTATTGGGATCAATCAATCAATCACTTGTATCCTGCCCATAGAAAGTGAGCAAGCTTTGCAGCCACTCGTCTCTAGCCCTGGCCTCGTCACTGCCATCACTCATAGCGATTACTTTACTCTCTCCTCGTCCAGTGATGGTGCGGAATTCGTGCCCCTCGCAGCCTTCCAGCGATTTGCTCTTATCCACATAGCCAGTCATGCATTTCGCACATAGATTCACATCCCAGCACGTTCGGCAAATATACCTCCCTTCCAAAAAACTGATGGGCCGGTCACAGGTCTTACATCTCACCCCCCACCAACCGAGACCCACGTCGGGTAAAGATTCTGACAGCTGGCCGTATGCCACGCGCGCGGTATCCTCATTCCCCAAGAAGAGCAGGCATCTCCCGATCCGGATATATAGATCGGTTATCGTGGTGTCATCCCCTGGGATAGAGCTCTCTTCGCCGGTCACTAGCCTCTTGGCCGTTGTGACAACGCTCTCTTCTAGAATCCTGTTCTGTTTCTGGCCATCTGCCAGACCAGGCTCACAGCAATGTTCCAGTATCCACTCGGAGACTGATTCGCTCATCACAGCCCAATCGATAGGGATCCTACCCAAGTGGTCTAAAAGGCAAGGGTCCACGTCCGCGCCAAACAGAAGCTTCACCAGATGCTCGTCGCCATGCAGTACCAGGCAACGCAAAAGCTCTCCTCTGCCATGGTCAACGGCCACGTCTACTCCATAGTCCAACAGCAGTTTAAATGCCTCCCACTCAATCCCTTTGACAGCATCACACAGCAGAGTCCGTCCAAACGGGCCCTTCAGCAGGCCATCCAGGTTCTTCTTCTGATACTCGTCCAGCAACGCCTTGACGGTAAAAAGCTCGCCTTCCCGAACGGCGACCTGCAGGGCGGTTCTCCCTTGGCCATCGACCGGCGATAGGTCCGCCCCCGTACTCAGAAGCAGCTGCAACGACCCCTTCCGCCCTCGGTGCCGGGCGCAATAGTGAAGAGCCCCCATCCCAGTATCATCCCGCGCAGAAAGGTCAGCACCCTCATGCGCCAGAGCCGCCAGCTTCTGCGTAGAGTTGCAGGAAACAGCCAGCAGTAGCGGGGTGAGTCCAGCATCCGAACGCCCCTCCAGCTGAACCCCCGCTTCACAAAGGACGGAAACAACCTCATTTTGATCACCCGTGATCGCCGCATGGTGCAGAGCATTCCACCCCCGGACATCGCATGCATGCCTATCCGCGCCACGATCGAGTAGGAACTGCACCGCGTCTCTGCCCCCCCAGTGCGCCGCAGCATGCAACGGAGTCAATCCCCCGTCATTCCGCGCCTCAATGTCCGCCCCGCCATCAACCAGAACCTCAAGCAGCTCCATATCAGCTACCCCCCGCACCACATGATGCAGGCTGGTCGCGCCCCGGAGGCCCCGGCCTTCAGTGTCCACCCCGCGCTCCAGGAAGAACTTTACCGCTGCCCTGTGCCTAGATTCCACAGCTGTGTACAAAAGTTCCGGCTGATCCACGAATTCCCCGATCGCGTCCTCCCAGTACTGATA
Source organism: Aspergillus biplanus (assembly GCA_027569045.1). NCBI lineage: Eukaryota > Fungi > Ascomycota > Eurotiomycetes > Eurotiales > Aspergillaceae > Aspergillus > Aspergillus biplanus. The sequence continues at coordinate 132,641 of JAPDEJ010000047.1, forward strand.
TAGCAGCCTGAGAATCCCCACGCGTCCCATGTTAGTCGCCGAGCGCATGGTTTTCCGCACAGCATCGCAGGGCGCGGACACCGGTCCGTGGCTTGCAGCTGCTTCGAAGATGACCCGACACATCTCCTCCTTGTATAAACAGATTGCCTCCCAGAGAGGTGCCAGCCATATATCCGGGTCCGTGCTGATTCCCGCCTCGATCAACAGGAGAACCGACGGGGTCTGGTGGTAGGAAACGGCTCGGACGGCGGGAGAAACATTGTTGTGGTCCGGTATTGAAACGGTGACGCCTGGTCGCAGGAGCTGCTGTAGAATTGCTTGGTTGCCCTGAATGGCTGCCTGGTGGAGGGCTGTTGTGCCGTCGACGAGGAGTGTGGGATCTGCACCGCGGTCCATCAACTTTGTCACAGCGGTGAGATTTCCAGCTTGTACGGAATGGATCAACGGGGTCGTATTCTTAGTGGCCCGGACGGCCCCCAGGTCGTAGAGTCGATCGGTTAACAGGACATGAAACAGACTCCCGGACCGGATGAGTGCGTTGAGATCGACGGGGTCCAGATATGCCCCGATGGCAAGGATGAGTTCGGGGGGTGTGGTTGAGAGCGTGGTCATCTTGGGCCGGGAGGGGGGCCAACATGTGAGGTGTTTCCGCGGGAGATTCTTGTGCAGCAAAACCCCTTCCTGCTTCCCTTTTGGAGTTTATTCGATATGAAGTCTGTTGGGGTTCAAGAATCAAGGGTTCACGAGGAAAGAGCAGACCAGCGAAAGGAGGGGTGAGTGAGGCTGTGTCTTCATTAGTGTCAGCCTCGACGAATAAGCGCAACTTGATCTCCTTGGCAATGCTTCCAGCAGTCAACTGGGCCAATTGTCGACTTGATTATCGCTCGAACATTGCGATGGGAGTGTCGCTGAACAGGGTCCTTCCCATTGTTCTTGATAAAGTGCTTATGGGGGCCACAACGAGGGGTTCAACCCAACTGTACAAAATCTATTAATACCGCCCAATCAGTGGGAAGTTATCTGTGATACTATGCAAATGCCTCAGGCCATTGAAAGGACTAATGGATTTTGTGTAGCGATCAAATTAGGGAATGCGATTGCACGTCGAAACTGGTGTCTTGAGCGGGGACCCCAGCGACATCACAAACAAGTCACTAGATCCATGTTCCAAGACTATTTTCAGAACACGAATGCCATTCATCGAAAGAATATCATTTCCTCGACTTAAACAAATACACTAGAGCAATTATTCGTTTCATGCATTAAAATCCACCACAAAGCGCCCTTGAACCTTTCCTTTCCTCAGCCGATCCACTGCATTGGGCAATTGCTCTATACCCAACGTTTCATGGACCGGCTTAAGAAGTCACCAGCACCCCATGTGCGCCTTGACCGTCAGCAATTTGGCGTACTTCGCTTGCCATATCGCTCGATTTGCAATAGTCGACGATGTTTAGATTAGAGACACCTGGTCTGAATCACCATTATTATTCCAGGGATGGCTCTCCCTTGAGAAATCATAGTTCCACAAACAACAACCCTGCTTTCTGCAAAGGGTCTATACATATACATTTCTAGCTATGATAGAAAGGACGACATCTCAAACTCCCACCAATCTCAGCAACCGAAGTCAAACGCAGCTCATGCAACCCCTGTCCCTCCCACCTCTCCATTGCAATCGCAAAAAGCCACTCCTGGGTCTCAGTGTTGCATGGGTAGTCGCATACTTCTTGCGGTGACGTCTTGGGGCTCGAGGTTGTGTTCGCCTTCTGCGTGGCGGACGCAGTGGATTGTGATGGTCATCCTGGCAGTTGGCTTCTAACTGTCTTTGCAGTGCTGATTGCCCTTGAGTTAGGATTTAGGAGAGGTGAAAGTGAAGGCAAGTTTTGAGGTTGGCTTGACGAAAGAGTACGAGGGTCGTCCTGGATCCTTGTTGCCGAAAGTGGCAATTCGCTCCGGTGGGGATGGGAAGGTCCAAGCGAGAGGAGAAATCCCGAAGATCATGGCATTAAACAAAGGCTCGTTTTTCTACTATTGCTATTATTAAACGTCGGTAGAGTATCTAACTGCGCAGTCCACCACTAATTGAATGTTGTAGGACGATATTCTTAGCCTTGGACTGATTGCTTCTGAACCATCTGCTTGGCTCTGCATCACCTACCACCAAACTCCGGTTGAGTACTCATAGCACAATTCTTTCTTTTTTCTCAAAGTATTTAATTAAGTTCCCCCAATGATCTCAGAGATAAAATCAATAAAATAAATCCTTCAAAGCATAATCCTCGTATAGGATAAAGCACATGCACTGCCTCACGCAGCGCCGGTCCGGTCATCTTCCAGAACAACACAGAAGCAAATCAGAAAGCCGCCCGTAATCAGGGATCTTCCACCAGGCACGCGACAGCATCCAGGAAATTCAGGAACAGACTCCCCCAAAGCCCTAACCGGCCCGGGTAGTGCAACATCGTCATGGACTTCAAACGCGCCCGACGCAGATTATCGCCCCGGATTTCTGCACTGTTGTCGATCCCTACCCCCTTGGCGTGAACGGCCCCCAACTCCAGTGGCAAGCGGCCTGAAAGAGGAAACACACACGACATGGTGCGGTGTGATAAGGGATCGGCCGTTGCACAAGCTTCTCCACAAGGTAAATCCAGGGACGATTGTCGGGCCAGCGAGGTCAGCCTGGCGATCATGGCAACACAACCGCGGAGAAGGGAGGGACGGTGAGGCCGAGGATGATACCTCATATCTATAAGAGAGACCTCGTCCACGGCTTTTTATTGTACTTCTCAAGAATCAATCCCACCTCAGGCCTATTCCATTGCATTGACTGCACCGGCCATGCTCGCTCAATCCCTCGTCCTCCTGGGCCTAACCAGCCTCGGCCACTCCCACCCCTTCAGCCATCTCTCCACCCGCCAAAGCAGCTGCGGCCCCGTCGCCCAATTCTACAACCCCGACCCCTCAGCATGGCAACACGCCAACACCGACGCCTGGCTTGAAGCCTGGTGGAACGTCCACGCCGACGACCGCACCAACAACCCGGATGGCTTCGCCGCCGCATTCGGCCAATACGCCCTCGGCAACCCCAGCTGGTCCTGCAAGAATTCCGGCTCCGATACGAACTGCGACCTGCAGCCGTGCGATAACTCGGCCCTCAACGGTCTGGGCAATGGCACCGAGCAGGCTTTCTATGTGTTGCAGGCGATTACGCGTCTGCACGGGTATTTCCTGGGTCTAGATGAGGCGTTCGATATCGGGGCTATTGCGTCCTCGTTCGATAATAACGCGCTCGTTGAGAACTTTTGGTGGGATGAGAATAACTGGGACGGGACGATTTTGAAGGAGATGCTGAATCTGTTTGCGACAATTTTTGCGGTTGGTGCTGTTGCCGCTGGGCCGTTCATAGCTGCGGGGACTGCTGTGGGAGCGGGGATTGCTTCGGGTATGCTAGGTGGTTCGGTCTCTGCTATGATCCTGGGAATGTCGAGGTACTTATTTCCCTCCCTTTTCCCTTATTCATCCCCCCCCCCCCCCCCCTTAAGCTGTAAAGCGTGCTAATAATGATGGAATGTAGTGAAAACGCCCAATTCTCCACCGCCGCCTCAGTCGGCCACCTCATGAGCAACGTGATCATGGACGCCAAAGGCTCCTTCATCGACTTCAACAACGCCATGATGAAGGGCGACTCCTACCACGACTCCGGGGATATCCGCTCCTACCTGAAAGGCGGCGAATGGGTGAACTTCCCCGAGCTTGAGAAGAGAGAAGCCTTCACCACCATGAAGAACATGCTGCAGTCGACCATGATCAACTCGCTGTGGCGGATGCAGCGCGTCTTTATCCTGGGTGGAGGGTCCTGTGACGAAGGCCAGGGGATTGGCGAGGGCCCGATGCACCAGGAGGGCGATAACTATATCTGTGATGAGGAGGGGAAGGCGTGGTACCTTTATTATTGGCAGAGGGAGAGTGATCCGTTGCATGTGAGGAAGCCGAATGGGTGGATTGCGCGGCCGTGGGGGAGTGATCGGTTGGGCGAGGCGTTGGTTAGTGATGGGATGACTTGGCCGGATATTAAAGCTTCCGTACGTTCACCCCCTATTCCCTGACGCTGGTTCTTTGCGGGGCGATGCTAACGAGAGGAACAGGATGCGATTAAATCATCTGTGAAGGCGTGGCAGGTAGCCGGGAACAACTACGACCAGGGCACCTTTGCCGACCGAATGGCCGATGTCTTTAACGCTGGCTCGAACCCCGCTGCGGACGGTACCAGTATGGAAGGGATCTGGACGATTCCGGTGTGTGATATCAGTGGAACCGCTACGGATGCGTACGACTATGACCACAAGGAGTATGTCCTACAGCCGTATGGATGGGATAACAGGATGCTGTGGTGCGGCCCGATCTGCGGACTGGACAAGGAGACCACCAAGGAGTTCTACGAGAAGGCCAATTTCAAGGACAATTTCAAGTCGCCGTTCCTGGAGGGCTGTAATGGGAAGAAGTGGGATTGGACCACTGATGAGGAGAGCGGGTGATCTTCTTTCTTTTCTCTTCTTGTTTTCGATTCTTCTTCTTCTTCTTTACTTTTGGAGGGCGGTTTGGATAGAATGCAGATGCAACTATACTTGTACTACTAGTCTTGTAGCCAAACTGAAGACTTATTATTACACTTCTCATTGCTTGGTCCACAGTTATCACAAGCCAACATGTTACTAGAGTGATATCTATGTTTACAATTGTATCGGCTTGTTCCCGTTTGGGCAACAGCTGTCATGATGAGATCAACAGCGCATGACGTCACAGCCCTAGTTGAATATCGATCCCACAGCAGCTACAATCTCAACCAGTACATATACCAGATAACCCAAGTGAAAGGGAAAACATGCCTACCAAGCGCAGAAAGACAGTTCCACCCTCTCCCCAACCAGGCCGGTCAATCTCACCCCCCGACCACAACCACCCCACCGAACCCAAAACACCAGAACCAGCAGAGGAATCCAACCCCCCCACCCCATTCGAATCCGATGACGAAGCATTCATGGCAGAAGACGAAGAAAGCCCATACACAATGACCTCACCCAGCCCCGGCTCCGACAAAGGAAAACAAAAGGCCTCCTACAGCTTTAGCGGCGGGTACAACGCCCTCAAATCCTACAAGGGGCAGTACTACTCCGGTATGGCCGTCGGAGGCACGCACACCTGGAACTACGACCAGGGCGTCTGGAAAGAAACAAAAGAAGAGCCCGATCTGTGGAAAATCGACTACAGCACTCACAAACGACGGGCCAGAAAAGCCCCTGCCGGGAGTGGCGCACCGGTCGGAACGGAGTACCATTGGCTGATTGTGGGCCATCAGCATGTCCGGAAGATAGACGCCAATGTGTACGAGACGCATCTAACTGGCTCCAAGTATAAATTGGCGTTTAAGTCGGCGAGTGCGCATTCCTGGTCTGTTCCCACGGTTAAGAAGCAGAGGGAACGTGAAATCCAGCTGCTCGACGATGCGAAAGTCCGCGTCCAGCACTTACCCCCTGTGTCTGACAAGGTCAAGGTAGAGAAAGAGGAAAAGGGGCAGACTAAGCTGGACTGGATGTTTCACGCGCCAGCGAAGCGAAAGGCGGACGAGAATGAGAGCGAAATGTAGCGGTGCCAGTTCAAGGACCACGGATGATGATTGCGCTCCGTTAGTGGAGGGGCAGATGATGTCGGTTATTTTTGGCCCCAGGATCTTCCAGAACCAAACCTGAAACCTGCCCGTCTGAGCTGGATGTGGCGCTGGCGCGAGGCTTGAAACGGGTCCCAGAGCCAATTATAGCTTGGTTGGGGTGTGTGACAGATGTTGGTGGGAGCGCTAGGCGGCTTAGCGTGCGAATGGCTTCATCCAATTCGAGAGGTTTCGTGCCTGGATATTGACTGCCTCAACACTCCCCAATTTAAATATCGCCCCGTCCCCTCGGTGTTTCTCTTTGCTTACCCCCGTGCCGTCCACCTCAACTTTTCATCGTGAGAAACAAATCAGGGAAAAAGACAAGATGAAGTTCCAAGCGTTACCCCTCGCCTTTTCCCTCCTGGCCACCGTCCACGCAGAAACACTAGTCGGCTGCTACGGCGACGCAGGAAGCCTCGAAAGCAAAGGATCTTACCCCTACCAGTCCCCAGGGTACTGCAATAACCTCTGCACCAAGAAGGGCTTCACCGTCTTCGGCCTGCACAAGGGCGATGAGTGCTGGTGTGGCAAGGAGGAACCCGCAAAAGACGCCGTCGTTGATGATGATGAGTGCGATGCTCCCTGTTCTGCGTGGCCAGTCGACAGCTGTGAGTGAACACTTTCTTCCCTCTTTTTCTCTATCCTTGCTATTACACTCGTGCTGATGATGACGGGAACCAGGCGGCGGTGACAAGGCTTGGTCCGTTTACTCCGTTGACGGCGCTTCGGGCAATAGTACCAGCACGGATACCATGACCCTGCCTACTGTCTCGATTACCACTACGTCTGCGGCTGGAACTGAAACCGGGTCCGCGACGACATCGCCCACTGAGGAGGCGACCGGCTCGGAGACTCCCAGCTCGAGTGCTGTTGCTAGCCCGACCACTACTCCTAATAGCGCGCACCGGGGCATGAGGATCCTATTCTGGTAGAATTGAAAATACTTAGGCTAGGGTTGCACGGTTGTAAGGACGAGTCGCATATGGTTTCCGTCACGTAAAGCTCTGATATCGGGTACATTCATCTCATGATACCTGATGAGGTCAATTAGATACATTCAACTCGTTGTATTAAATCCAATAAATTTCAAGTTCTTCAAACCCACAGTTATTATGTGACTATGAATACGCGATGGCCAACCAACGACAACATACCCACGAAGATCCCCGCGAAGCGTCAGAAAATGGCGTAGAAACGTAGATCAATACCCCTTCAAGATCCCCGACAATCTCCCATCCTCTGGCGCACCCAATGTAACCAGAAACAGGGGCTGCGTTACATCACCTCTCAAGCAGGACTCCTTGCCCGGTTATCATCGGCAGCCATTTCCACCTGCTGCACCTCCGTTGGGCCATCATCCATCGTCTTAAGTGCTGCTGCAGCGACCTGGTTGGCCTTGCTTTGGTCCTCGAACACTATAGGCATAGCGGTTAGCCACCCGTGACAGATCATCATAAAGAAAAAGGGGAAAGGATATCTTACTAAATGACAACTCTTCCAGCGTCCGCCCATGGGTCTCCGGGAAGAAGAAAAAGATAAACACCACTTCAAACGCCAACCAGCAGACATACACCAGGAGCCACTTCCACTTGATATCCTCGAGGCCAATGGGGTTGACGTAGGTAGCGAAGAAAGTTGCACCACGACCGAAGAACTGGAACCATGAGAGACCGCGCGAGCGACCCAGATACGGGAATAGTTCAACCAGATAAGCTGTGTCGAGTTAGCCGAATGCAAGAATTAAGATTGGGGAAGTAGCGAGGGCGTACTATAGGTCAAGGCATTGTAGCCAATGTTATACATGGGCGAATAGAGGAACATGAAGAAGATGGTCAAGATACCAACACCACGGATCTGGTTACTGAGGAAGCGCTCCATGGAGATCGTCCAGCCGGTGTATACGCAGACTAAAGCTATGGCGCAGGTTAGGTACATACGCCGTCGTGGGAACCGGGGAACCGTCAATGCGAGGAAGGTTGCGTTGACGAGGGCCCAGCAGCTGTTGGCGATGTTGATGTGGGATTTCACCACGCTATCGGTAATGTTGATCATATCCAGCAGGTCGCTCATGTAGTATCTAAACTCTACTCATCAGTACAATGCACTAGATAAATGTGTGAAAGGGGACGCACGAAATAAGGGTATTTCCGGACCACTGGGTGAACAACCCCAGTGCAGCCGTAATAAGTAATCGACGACGGGAACCAGCTGTGCGGAACATATCTCCCCATGTTTGCTTGGAATCCTCAAGCTCGATCTGGATTGTGCGCTGGATCTGGGCGATTTCGGCCTTGACAATCGTCGAGTCTGCGTCTCCCTCTGCGTGATACTTGATCAGGATCTGGACTGCTTCGTCTGTTCGGTCCTTGCTCATGAGATAACGAGGGCTTTCGGGTAGGAACCTACGCCACAGATATCTTTAGTTAGTTTTCGTTCTGGTTTCTACTATGCCAGGACACGTACAGCACGGTAGCCATCTGGACCAAAGCCGGGGCGATCTGCAACAACGAGGGAATCCTCCAAGCCCAGTCCGTGGAGATCTTCACCGTCGCTAGACCCACTGACGCGGCCACGATTTGACCGATGAAGTAGGATGAGTTAAAGAGCGATGTCAGCAGGGGACGCTCCTTTGGGTACCCAAGTTCTCCTAGGAGTGACGATCCAGCCACAATACAAAAGGGGATTCCGAAGCCCAGAACAATCCGTGCGATACAGTACATGGCAGCTGAGAAACAGTCAGTCGGTCCAGATCATGAAACTTATATGTGTGAGCCGATCCACGTACTCCCATTGGCAAACCCTTGCAATATCGCTCCGATCAAACTAATGCCCGAACCAAACATGATGGTCCACCGACGACCAAGAGCCTGATTCACCCAGGGAACAAAGGGGAGTGAGAGGATGGCACCGAGAGAGTACGCAGCGCCAAGGAAACCCTTGAGTTCCGCTGCAATCATATACTCTGGCATTCCGTCCACGATTTCACCGGTCGGCTTGCCGTAAACTATCCCAAGTTAGTTCCGAAAAACTATTACCAGTCTCCAATTGGGGTGCGGGGGAAAGAGGGGTGGGACATTTATTCCATGTATACACCATCTGGACGACATTGATGATTTGCGAATCGAAACCTGAGGTGATTTCGATCCCCATGCATGCAGGGAACAGGATGAAGTAAAGATTTCGCAGGTTCCGTTTCTTGTACCAGGGGGTCTTGTCATGGTCGATCAGTGTCTGGAGAACTGGCTCCGCGACGTTCTCCTCGCGTTGTTTGGCCACCACAACCATGGTGACGGCTGTAGGTAGAATTCAATGACTTAGTGACAGTAATTCTACAGGGGATGCGACGTTCGTCTCTCCGACGGTGAGGAGGAAATATGCATAGGTAGGTGTTGAGTCTCGAGGGGACTGCAGCAAAATATATGCCACCATCGGTTTCAAGTTGTTTTTCATCACCCCAGGCCCTTGGATAATGATATTTAGCCGTCTGCTCATCATGATTGGGTCGGATGTTTAGCCGGAGAGCATATAATTTCAGCGTCGTTTCCTATTGCTCAGTGTTGACATGGTCACCGTGCAAGAGAGTCGGGTGGGATGCTGTCACTCAGGTGGATAACCACATGGCTGGGCCAGCATCGGGGAGCGTTCCCGAACGCGGAGAGGCTTTTTGTGCAGCGAACCTTAAAGAGAAAAACGTTGCGCTTTTGTGGCACGTCGAGAAAAATGGGATTGGATAGGGATAATGTAGTCTCAAGGCGCCAAGCCGCTGCCGACACGAGAAGTTATATTGCATCGAGAGGCCGAAACAAGGGTCTGCCACAGCTTTCTCAGGCCATTGGTTATCAAAGATTTCCGAACCAGACACTCATAACCCCGCATTATTGCGAGCTGCACTCCCAGTGTCAGGGTCTGATGAGGCCTCCCGCCTCTAGGAAGCAATCCTGGGCGGGGTTTCATATACTACGCCGCGTTAAGTCAGATTTTAGGTCCGCGAAAAGGGAAGGTCGGGCGCCTCAACCAACACTTCTATAAATCCGATCAATTTCTCTGGTTCCTTCAGGTTTCACGGTCCAACTTCCAGATGGCCTGTAGAAGGTGGCGTAACTTTAAAATCGGGCTATATCAGCGGCCGTTCCCCGTGGTTGTCCTGTGCTCTCTGCCCAAACCGAATATCATCCTCGAAGCTCTCGCGAGTGACGAGTCACAACATCCAGGCTCGTTTCCAATGTCAGGCCCCCCATTTTAAACTCCCCGCCGTCCTCTAGCCAATGATTGAACCCTAGAAGCGAGAAGTTCAAGTGGGCTGGTCTCGGCCACAACCGTAAGCCGAAGACTCCGCACTGGAAGGCTTCCGCGATGCGGAGAGTCATCCGCGATATATTAAGCATGCCAAGTTCATGGCACCACATGCTGCCTTCCAGAACCTCTTCATGAAGCTATTTCCTCGCCTTCGGGGTCGTCTCCCAAGGTTGATTCCCCAGACAGCCCAACCATGCATAAATCTCCGCTTAGTCAGTTATGCAACCTTAGGCATGCACAAATTCTATTTTTCGGGCCATTGAGAGTTCAACAGGAATGAAGATCATCGCATCACAGCCACAATCTATGCGATGACCAGAGCGAGGCAACGTCAGCCAAGTCGGGCGATGCATCATGTCGCCAAAAAGGGGTGTTGTTGGCATTGTCCATCATCCCTGCCAAAATCATCTCCCAGACAGAGCTTCAACGGGCACTTCTAGTTACGTGCACAATACCCTTCTATATGACCATGGAACCCGACACGAAATCACTCGACCTACCACCATCATATGAAGACACCATACGAGATGACGCCCTACGAGAAGGATCAGGACCCACGGATGTCAACCTCCCCCCGGCCGTTTTACTGTTCGACGGCGAGTGCATCCGGGACGAGTCCTCCACCCGACTCTACCAAATGAACCGCCCCGTAACAACTCTCCCACGAGACAATTCAAAGAGCTCATCAATCACCTTCGAGCGCGTAGAGCACGACGCACCCGAAAAAGCAGAGTCGTCAAAAGCACCCCAGCCCCAACACCGACATCTCTTCTATCTAGCACACCCCGCAGACGCGCAATACCGCACCGACATCCCCGCATACTACATCACCTGCGTAGACGCAGAAACGCTGGGAAACATCCACTTCGAGACAACCAAATCACGTCTCCAGAAGACGGAGTTCACGGCCCTCCTCAGCGCAAAACGGACCGCGTTACATAAACCATTATTCGACGAGGCGGGGAAATCGTCCCCTCTCTTCAACGCCCGGGCGACGAAATGGATGAGCAACCGGTACAGTTGGACGGATAGCAATGGGGACCAGGTAGGGTTTGATGATGGGAAAGGTGAACAGCATAAACTTGTCGTCACTAGCCCGATGTCGCAGGAGAGGAGGGATGCTTTGGTGGCCTTGTGGATGTTGAGGCTGTGGTTTGAGACTGCAGAGAGTAAGGAAGCGAAGAGAGAAGGTCAGCAGCTTGCTTCTGCCATTGCTTATACTTGGTGTGATTCGTATTCGCGGTGCCGCTAACGTGCCTTCAGCGATGGAGAGAATGATGCCGCCTGTGCCTTATCAGGATCTGAGGCTGGGAAAGAGGACTGGGGCTCTCGGGGCTCTTGGGGGTGCCGGTGCTTGAATCTTGAAGCTTGGAGGTCCCTTATTTCTCGATTGTAGCTTTCGTAGTACCCTGTTGTTTTGCTCTCGGGGGTTTTAATGTGCGATCCTGCACTTTTGTATATAGTCAGCCTAACGATCTTGATGGTCACTCCAACCTGGGTCCAGAATAACGAAATCATGCCATTATTCACGAACTGAACACCTTGGGGCCTTTTCCCGGTTGAAGCTTCGATATACCTGTACCATCAGCTACCTCACCTGCTCACAAGATACAGATTGGCACTACCCTCATCACCCATCACTACAATTATCCTATCCAATTCTCCACCATGGCGACCGACCCTTACACACCCCAATTGTCCCATACCCATCCCAACTCGAAAAACAAAATAGGCCAAAATAATCCATTGTGGTATCAATTCCCCTCAGGGGACTTTATTTCATGTCATCAAAATCGCATCATCGAACCCTGTCCCTCGCCGACCGTATGCAGCCGAGACAGAGAGGAAAAATCCAGGGATCCAACCAAGTATATACGTGCAGCCGTAAAAATACACCAGTTTACAACTCATCCTTCGCAACACCATCAATCTCCACCAACTCCGTCTCGAAAATCAATGTAGCACCTCCCGGGATCGGTCCAACGCCACGGTCTCCGTATCCGAACTCGGGGGGGATAGTCAGGGTTCGCTTCTCGCCGACGCACATGTCTAGGAGGCCTTGGTCCCATCTATAGGCATACCAATTAATTATTATCCAAGTCAATGAGAAGCAAATAGGGTAGGAAACGAGGGACAGGGGAAAGGGAATAGGAAGAGAGAGGCCTACCCCTTGATCACTCGTCCACCACCCAGGGGGAACTTAAGTGGTTGGCCACGGCCGTAGCTGGAGTCGAACTCGGATCCGTCTGATTGCAGTGTGCCCCTGTAGTGCATGTGTACGGTATCGCCGTTTTTGGTCTTGCGGGTACATTCGACGGAGTGGGTGGTTTCGATGCCGAGCTCTGCGGCCTGCGCGGAGGCGAGGGTGAGGGCGAGGAAGGCGGCGAAGGTGGGGAGACGCATTGTGGTGGGTTTTGCTGGGGTTTAAGAGGTTGGATTGGAAGATGTAAAGGAATTGAGGAGTTCTGGGGAATTGTGGAGGAGTTGTGGAGGAGTGGTTGCTGGGGGAGGGGAGTGGAGATGTTGTTATAGGCTGGGGATGTTTTGAGGCAACGTGGTTTGTTGGAGCTCCAAGAATTACGGGCGGCTAGAGAGAGCTTCACGCCGAATCAACAACCAACCTAGCATTGTTTGGCCAGGTTTCGTAAATGTTCTGGTTTTTGGTGGGTATTGAAGCTTGTCCCTCCGGTATTTTTATTAATCCAATAAAAGCATCTCCGAGCACGGTATGGGGCTTAGTATTGTATATGATTCCCGCTGGCGGCTAGATATATATACTTCGCTCGCATGGTACTCTAGTATATAACTGTAGGCATTATGCGACTCAGGCATTAAATTGATTTTATTGCGCTATGAGTATCTCGTAGAAGTTAATCATGATCGTGAAAATTATGAAAGCTATTTCGAACTCTTCCCAGGCTGGGTAGGTTTCATTGCATCCGTGGCTTCTCTCAGTAGCTTGACAATCCTTGGCTTCTTCTCGTGCGGAACGGCGAGATCCAGTGGCTCGAGACCCTTGATATCACGGGCATGAACATCAGCCCCCCCAGCAAGTAGACGACTCACTATTTCATCATCGCCCTTAGTGACGGCCAAGTGGAGTGCAGTTCGAAATTCATTATCCTTCTCCTCAAGATTGACACCGGCATTCAAGAGCAGCGGAATCAAGGCACGATGTCCACCTTTGACAGCCTCCATCAGCGCAGTGGATCCCGATGCAGTTTTGATATTTGGATCAGGCTCGTGAGAGAGGACCAGCTTCATAGCCTTTTCATCCCCTCGTAATGCAGTCACATATAGCGGCGTCTGACCTTCTGCGTGAGTGCTATTAATATCATACTTCCGCTTGAGTAAATCCTTCATTATGCTTTTGCTATTAGCGAGAGCCGCTTCACTCAGTGCTAGACTCCCAACTGATGTCAAGCATTCCGCCGGGCAATTTTCGAGGATAGATTCGATGATTGCAGTGTCGGGCTCTGCAACGGCTTCCGTCAATATTTCTTGAATACGCGTGTCCGCTGCCCAATCGCCCTCGAACAGAACCGCAACGCTGCGCAAACGCTTTTCTCCTAGCGCTAGATCTAGTGCTGTCCTCCCGTCATTATCCTGGATGGATGCGTCCGCTCCGTTCTCCAGCAGCATTTCAAGCACCTCGCCTTGATCAAGCTTGGCAGCATAGTGGAGAGCCGTGCACCCGTCGACCAGCATGTCTATCTCGACGGGTTCCGCACACAAAAGCGGGATTATGACCTGGTTCAGCATCGGATCGAGCACAGAGGGAGTAGGCATGTGATTCCCCCGCTTTTCCCTAGTTAGGATCTTTCGCATTACCTCCACTTTCCCATACATCGCAGCAAGCATAAACGGGGTGTACCCGTGTTTGTCTACAATTGTCAAGTCGACTCCCTTTCTCAGCAAGATGGAGACGCATTCAGCATGGCCCCTCTGGCATGCCAGGTGGATGGCAGCCTGGCCTGTGGAGTTCACCCGATTCATCCCCTCGTCCTGCTTCACCAGAGCAGCGAGCTCCTTCGCCATCCCCCATCCCGCCGCAAGGTGCAACGCCATCTGCCCTTCCGGCGTAGTTATCTGAGGATCCGCTCTACGGGCAAGGAGCAGCCCCACCGACTCCTCCGGGCCATGGGTAGCAGCCAGATGCAAGGCCGCGTATCCATCGGGGTCCTTCGCATCGATATCCGCACAATCAAGCTTAAGTTCCAGTAGCGTCTCCAACACAGACGTTTTGCCGCGCCGTGCTGCCTTATGCAACCACGTCCCCTTGTTATGTCGATGCAAGGCCGGAATCTTAGGATCCTTGCGCAAGAACAGTCCCACAACCCGGCCATGGTTGTTGTCAAAAGCATAATCGATCGGCCTCTTGTCACATTTATCCCGCCGATCCCGTTCCACCCCAGGCCAGTCCAGGAGCACGGCCACCACCTCCAAATATCCATTCCGCGCTGCCAGGTGCAGTATCCCAGTCCCCGCCCCTCCCTCCCCGTTTTTCGGGATCCTATGCTTCGCCCCATGCGTAAGTAGTAGAGTGACAACTTTCGCGTGCCCCCTTGACGCCGCGAATTCAAGGGCAGTCCAGCGCCCCTGCGTGCGCGCGTTGATATCGAACTTACACCGCTGCAGCAGAGTCGAGACGACCTCAAATTGCCCTTTATTAGCTGCGAAATGGAGTGTCGACCACCCATTTGGTCCAGGTCGCCCCGGATCAGCCCCATGATCCAACAAACAGTTCACCGTGCCAGGGATATCCTTGGACGTCTTAATGCTGTCGACTGCGATATGCAGCGCCGTCCACCCGGTTTTGCTCTTCGCGTGGATGTCGACTCGTCGGCTCTTGAGGAGTCTTGAGATTTGGTCCGGACGACCTTCCCGAGCGGCCGTGCGCAGTTCCGTCTCAAGTTCCGTGTGTCTGGACGGAGAGAGTGTGGCTTTCCGAAGCGATGTCTTTGCGAGCGTGACTAGGGATTTCCAGATGGGTTCTTCTCGTGTCTCGCTATCCTCTTCTGCCCGGGTCGGTTCGTATTTGCCGCTTTTGACGGGCTGGGGCTCTGCATTTCTCTTGCGGGATGATGGACTGGGTGGTGGTAGACGACTTAGGCCAGGTTTTGGTGCGATCTGGTCAACGGTTTCCTCCTCGCCAGGCGGGGAGTAAGGTGGTGGAGGGTCGTCGAACTCAGGCAGGAGCTGGGGGTCCTCATGCGCTTCTTGCTCTTTGGAACTCATCGTTTCTCATGTTTGTTGTAGTTTTTCTGGGCTTCATTGATTTTGGGATTGCTTGCGGTTTTTATTCCCTGAGCTCGTTGCCCGATGATGATGACGACGCCCTGCCTCGTATAATTGGGGATTTGTTTCCATCATGGGGGCCGTCTTGGCGCTAAGACTGCAGGGCTGAATCTGAACCAATCACCATTGACTCTTGACTCACGAGGCTTGAATGGGTTGATGCATGAATGGTCGACGTGTTGCTCCTGACTGCTTTCGTTTGGAGTCCTGGCGTTTTGGCTGTGCGGATGGCTGCGATTGTTTGATATGGGTGGCTTTTTCTCGAACATTCAGCCATGAGAGTTCGCCCGGCAAAAGGCGCACGTGTCATCTTCGATCCGTGGATGTAAACACATAAAGTGATCGTAGCATTTATTGAGGTGGATTTATGCTTGAAAAATGGTCAGTGCCAGTATAGGAAGCCTGAGGTATCGAAAGGAACGTGGCTAAGGCTTGTTCGTAGCAAGCTTTTAATCCTTCTGCGGCATTTACCTATCTCCGCGAAAGATCGCCGCTTTTACGGTTTACCTGTGCCCTCGAGGTTTGTATCAGGGTGCCATGTACTACTTTGGTCAGTGAAGGACTACAATTGAAGGATATGAGGTATTGTTGTACGCCCCACAGAAAGGATACGTAGAGTAACAAAATTAGATTGTGAATATTGAGCTGTTGTCGATCTTGTGATATACTGAAATACCACGTACTATGATCATATATGACCAACTTGGTTGTCTGACACCCTTTTTGGCGTCGTGGTACTTTGGACCTACAAAAGGTCCACAGCTGTTGAATGTAGCTGTGGACCAAAACAAGGTCAATCAAGATAACCGCTACGCCAAAAGAGTCATCGACAACCCAAGTGGTCATAGTAGGTCTTAAAAACGGTAGATTTCGGTAATTGTCCAGGCTGACAGTAGTGAGGCCAAATTACCCGTGCCGGGAATAATCACACTTTTTCAACACGCTGCAGAGGCTCACAAGTGCATGTTTTTGAGTCGGACGCGCGACGTTCACATTGATGCAGAAAGCTGTTATGTGGACAGAACCAGCGATACGCTTCCATCAGGTGTTCACACGAGGATGAGTAACCTGCCCTTGAAGCAAGGTGCTTCAGCCCTTTGATGGTGGCCCCGAGGTAATCGGAGCCCTGAGGTAAAAGCTGCCAAGAGGGACAAATGTCTTTGTTGGCTTGCGAGGGCCGTAGGGCCTCGCCTATTCCTTGACAGAATAAAACAACCTGCACATCTCTGGTGAGATGGGGCCATCCTCCATGGGGCCACTTAACCCTTCCCGACTTGACTCGGAATGGTGGTTCACAGGTACCAAGGTCCATGAGCTCATTCCCGATAACTGCGGTGCCGCCGACGGAGCGAGAGGCCTTGATCGGATAAGCGTTCTGGAGAGCAAACATGACCAGCTTGGTTATATCCTCGAAGAGATATGGAGATTGTGCACTATCCGTGCTAACGCATAGAGATCTATCGTATCACAGGGCTGGCTCTTGTCCTCGTTCATTGGCGTCGCCTGAGACAGCGCCTGGGCGATGGTGACACTATTCGTCAATCAGATACTTGGCACCTGGAAGTAAAAGCTTGAACTCACCATAGCCCCCAAACGCAGGATACTTGGAAAACATGTTGCAATGGCTTTGGTTAGAGCTAGTATAGAGATATTTTCACCTCGCTCGGGACAAAGTTCCGAGGACCTTCCAAATAGGGTGTTGAGGACTGGGCTGCAGTGGATTCTCATCCCTCCAGTGCCATCTACCCCCGTGAAAGCACACCCTTTTCCCTTCCTTCGATACTTTTATGCTATCAGGCCCTAACTAGCGAAGGACTTGAAGAAGGCGATGTTTGTCATCCAACCTTGATGGGCGGCCGCCGGCGGCCGCTGCAATATCCCCGACCTTGGTTCGTCCGCAAAATTTGTCCGTGGCAAGTGCCGCTCCACAATGCCATTTCCTCCTCCATTACTAATTCCGCTTGATTGCCCTCGGTACCTATTCCCCATTGGTTGATTGTGATTCTTGTGTTACGCTGAGCGGCCGCGGGCGGCCGATGATCCCGACTGGGTTAGTCAACGATTAGAGAACAGTGGAAGCATGAGAGCTTGGGAGCTCTTTCCTGTTGTACAAGTATTTATAATATCCATTTTTTCTTTTTCTCCTTTTCATTATAAAACAAGAACCCATGCCCGAGACACATCCAATTGAGCAAACAGCAATTGACCCTCATTGATCTCTCTCTTCCCGCTCCACCAAAGTGACACCTGAGTTCCGACCACAACATGCCATCCAAGACCGTTGTAATCGTCGGTGGCTCCTCCGCCGGCATTGGAGTCGCCAAAGCCCTCATCAAGGACACACCAGGAGTTAAAGTGATCATGATCAACCCCTCCGACACATACTACTTCAACATCGCCGCGCCCCGCCTCCTCGTGAAACCCTCTGCCCTCAGCTCAGACAAATACCTCTACCCCATGACCTCCATCTTCAAGGGCGTCCCCAAAGACACCTTCGAATTCATCCAAGACACCGTCCGTCGCATCGACACAGCCTCCAAAACCGTATCCATATCCACCAAAACCATTCCATACGACTACCTCGTCATCGCATCCGGAAGCTCCTCCAGCGCCCCCCAGGTCTCAGGCGCCTTCGCACCCCCATTCAAACCCACCGGTGTCGACGCCAAAACCTTCGAAGCCCAAATCAAGACCGCGCAGGAGAAAATCACCGCTGCCCAGAGCATCATCATCGGTGGTGCGGGGCCCTTGGGGGTCGAAATCGCGGGTGAAATCGCCGATATATCGCCCGATAAGAAAATCACCCTCGTTACCCCGTCGCGTGTCCTGCCTATGCTGAAAATCGGGCCTAGCTCTGTCGCTGAGAAACTCCTCGCTAAGAAGAACGTGAGCGTCGTTAAGGGGTCTTCTGTGACTGGTGTTTCCCAGAACGGTGCCCAATGGACCGTACAGCTCAACACCGGCAAAGAGATGACAGCGGACTTGTACATCGCGACCACGGGTGCTTCCCCAAATAATAGCTTCATCCCCGCCGAATTCCTGGTAAAGGGCTGGGTGCACGTTGACTCGTATCTGCGTGTTTGTGCGCCAAATAGCAAGACCAATGGGCCGGAGGGTGTATATGCGCTGGGGGATATCACGATCCATACCCCGCGCACCGGGATCAAGGCGGGCGAGCAGGTTCCGGTTGTGGCGGCGAATATCCGGGCGGGGGTGGAGGGGAGTGGCAAGCTGAAGGCGTATACGGGGGCGGAGGGGGGGATTATGATGATGGTGCCGGTGGGTGAGACTGCGGGAACGGGGCAGATGTTTGGGTGGACGGTGTGGGGGAAGTTGGTATCGTGGATGAAGGGGAAGGATTTCTTGACGGGGAGGGCGCCGGGGATGCTGGGGATTCCGCAATAGACTTCTTGTTCTTGTTCGTGTTTTGTCGGGTTTAATTAATGGGGTGATGTGATTGCCTGGCCTGGTCGATATCATAGTTAATGTTTAAAGACTTCAATAGAGCGTTCTATCCATCCTTGAAGACATGTGTAAACTTCGATTCCGACACTTAGCCCTTCTGTAAAAGCTGATAAATCGGCAACAAAGGTAGACCCAACCACGTTAAGCGATGCTCAGCCATTCCCCAGTCCCCAGTTAAGGTGGTGAGAAGATCCCTGCATTGGCTTCTCGCGCCGTGACTCAATTCCCCTCTTTGTTCGAGTAGACTCTCGCCTAGTGCTCCCCAGGACATAGCTGCAATCATCGACGGGGATACCTCGTGGCAGTTTAGATTTAGACTCCGAGGGCTCTGCACGAATCTGTTTGCGCGGTCGTTGGCAAGTTCAATGGCTTCCTTGAAGCAGACTGTGATCGTAGAGAAGATCTCGTCGAGGCCGCAGTGGACGGACTTTTGGTAGCAGAAGGAATAAAATAAGAGTACGGCGCTGTTCAAACATGAAATCAGTGATTGTGTAAAAGAGAATTTAGGGGGTTTCAAGGGATCTCCTACCTAAGGCAGGTCCATTGACCGCCATGAGAATCATTGTGGAGAGGACAGTACTCGATATCCCTTAGGCCTGCGAGTACTGCCGCGACTTTTTCTTGGAAGCCTTGCCATTCGTGGCAGTCCATGTCGAGGGACTGTTCAGCTCTGTGAATGAATTGTTGAACTTCGCCTAATAACTGAGCTGCTCTGGATTCTCCGGCAAGGGTTGGTTCGGTGGGTAGTGATTTCCACGGCTCTCGAGTGGATGGTTGTTGGAGTTCCGGAGTAGTGTGGTGCGAATATATGCCGTTGGGCTCGGTCGCGGCCAATCCAGTAATATCACCATAGCTGATAAGGAACCTCCCACTTGGATCCGTAGGTAGTGGATTAATGTATCTGTTTCCCTGATTAGTAGCCAATCACTCTCAAAAGAACAAGGGGCTACTTACCTGTCAACAATAGCAGCAGCCCACCAAGTCCTCTTCACCTCTTCCGCCGGAACACGAGGACCACCATCCCCCCTACTCTCCTCCTCCACCAATAGACTTAACATCGTCATCACCGTCCCAATCGTCATCCTCGGCTTCTCCGCAATCCCATGCATATGCTCAAACAAAGCCACCAGAATCCCCGCATGCACCAGATCCCACGTCGGCCCCAATATAGCAAGAGTAACAACAAACAAATGCTTCGAGAGCAAATACACATTCGACTCCTCTGGTGCTTTGTCCACTCCCCTCTTTTTCTCTACTAGCCCATACATAGCCAGTAGTAAAACCGCAAACTGGGGGGAGCAATTCATGTTCCCGAAATCCACGACCTTACGCGCTAGATCGTCCATCGGCACGAGTGGTAGCCAGGTATGGATTGTGGAGGTATAGGACTGCGCGATCTGCCGCGCGGTGGTGTTTTCTTGGAGAAGTGTCTGGATTACGTTCATGACGGTAATGAAGTTCCAGTACGAGGGGCGCATGAGACCGGGATTGATTTGGCAGTTCAGCGGGCCGGGGGTTGGAGCTGGGGGGTTTGGGACAGAGCCGGAGCCCAAGTCAGGGCCTGTGTCTGGCTTGCTGGTCTCGGGAAATGATCGAAAGGGTAGTGTCTGCGGTGATGGAGTGCTAGAACCTGGCGTTACTGGAAATTGAGCATACTGGCGGGACTCTATTCTATCCAGGCGCCGGAGAATTTCGTCTAGTTTTGACTCGCTGTTTGGAGTTCCCAGGGATGGTGCCGTGCTGTGTGGATTGTCTGATTCGCCGTAGTGGCAATCCAGAGCGAGCCTGTGTACAACTTGTTAATATGCGAAGACTTGGTTATGAGGGTTTATGTGGATGAATACCTGGCGCATCGTGCACATTTTGGCAGGTTTTTGTCGCATTTCTTTTTGCTTTCTCGGCATTGGGCGCAGGTTCTGGGGGCGAGATCTGCGGTGCGGATCGGGAAGGTGGGGGGTTCAACTTCCATCCTGCACCGTATTCTCGATTATGTTTTCGGGTCTACCGTTTGGGAAGCATCTAGGTTGAGATAGGAGGCCTTCTGGAATAATAAATGAGCCGTCAAGGAAGATATGAAGATGCCTAGATGGTTACAGGGGAGGTCGTGTGAGTGTTGGAGGATGAAAAGCTGAGGGAATTGGTGATGACAAATTTGTCATCATCCCAGCGGAAACTCCACTTTGTCCCCCACAGCCCAAAACTATGGCACGGAATGAAGGCAGCATGAAAGCAAAACTAATAATATGATAAAAATATAACGATCGAGGATGATATTGCATTCCAGATAACAGATATTGTTTACCATTACTCTGCTATCCATGATGATCAACTCTATTCCCTAATTAGGACTAGTGACACTTGACACTTGACTCGTCAGGCTGTGCATTGGCGAGCTATATAGACCCTGTGCTCTCCCAGTACAGGATTCAAGATGGCAACCGAGACCACAGACCGCCTGAAGCAGCCCTTCAGCCGCTCACTCTTAGAGTCGGTCATGAAACGCCGCATGTTCTACACGGAGGCCTTTGAAATCTACCGAATATCCGGAACCCTAAACGGGGATAACGGAGGCTTCTTTGATTATGGACCACCAGGGGATGCATTGCAGTCGAACATCATCGACGTATGGAGCCGGCATTTTGTTCTCGAAGAGGATATGTTGGAGCTCGACTGTACGATCCTCACACCCGAAGCGGTCTTCAAAACGAGTGGACATGTGGATAAGTTCGAGGATTGGATGTGCAAGGACTCGAAGATGGGTGACTACCTGCGTGCCGATCATCTAGTGGAAAATGTTCTGGAGGCGAGGCTGAAGGGCGATAAGGCTGCGAGGGGTATTGATGTCAATGCTGTAAATAGTAGCGAGACTGTTGATGCTAAGAAGCAAAAGAGGAAGGTTTCTAACGCGCATTCGAGGCCAACCCCTGGTCAGCGGTAGGTTAACCCGCAGGTTGATGTGGCGGGGGGGTTATGGACCAGAGCTGCTCCTTGCGGAATGTCAGGAAAGCCATTGAGTGTGAGGGCCACTATGCAACACCGTTTTGAATGTGCTACTGGTGGATGACGTTCCCCAGGACAAGCGATCCACTTTCATATACAAGGAAATCGACATTATAGATCAGTACAAGTGCTCCGTAATCGTCTCACACCCCAACCATATTTTCCTTCCTACCCAGGAACCCTGGTTTCCGATTGTTGCCTTTACACCATGATTCTCATAATAAGGACGGCGACACTAATAACGACAGACACCTTCCCAAATGCCTTCACTGCTTCCCACACCACCAATGTCCGAATCTTGACCCGGGTGGCCTCTTTATCATTCTCGTTAGGAAACGGACAATCGGGTATCTGATGCCCCAAGAACGCGCACAGGGGAGCCCAACCATCCCCAACCTGAAATATCAGGAGCCTATCATCCGGTAAGGCTGATTCCACAGCCGTATAATGTTGCTTGTAAATGTGCTTTCCATTCACTGCGAACTGCGCAAAGTAGCCCTGGAAGATTTGGTCAAACATCGGCCAAACCCAGCGGCGTGAGCTCAGAGTAATTGTTGCCAGAAAGGATGCGCAGCTTGACCACATTGTGAATGACGAGATGAGGGCACTATTTACGGAGCTGGTCGAATGATTATTGGTTAAGCCAAATGTTTTCGTTGGGGCTAAATACTTACTTATACCAATCGTCTATATCCCGTTCTGTTAGGACGACCTTTGCCTCCGGATAGGCTTCGATCAGTTCCTTCCAAAAGCAAGCGGCGGGGATATCCGTGACGGCCTAAATGTTTGACTTGACATTCAGGAGGCACTTGACTGATAGAATAGCTATTTTCGGGTATTTACCTCAAAATCCCCTAATATCCGATCAAAGTCTTCACTGGTCCAGCGGTGTTGGGTCCCATTATCCCTGGCTCGGAACGCCTCGAGCCATAGTTTAGAGTTTTCTGGCCTATCCAGAGCGGCGGTATACCCATGGTAAACATTGTGGTAGCAAAGGATCTCAAGTGCCTTCCGAAGTGCTTATCATAGTCAATAGCAAGCGCTTTTAATGGACGGACGGAGGCAAGGATCAACTTACAGCAAGTTCCTGTTCGAGGTAAGCCTAAGGCGAGTACTCTCATCGGCCTACGTCGACGAGCCGCCGTAAGGAGTGGGGTTTTAGATCGCATCGTGTTTGTTGGTATGTAGATTATATGCAAGATTTGACCTGTATCATATATTCACTTGGACCTACCTGGCGCTCCTGGTGGCACCATCCACGTATTATGTTTGTGTCCAAATCTTTTGCTTACTCCCGTCTTTCCTCCTTTTTCTCCCCGGAAAATGCGCAAACCACGACCTCCCAGATTGGCTATCGATTTTCCCTAAAATATCTGGGGTTATCACGATATATCTATAGTTGACAATAGAGGCAAAGGCTGGTTTCACAGGCTTACAGTCAGCGTGATATAGTGTGATATGGATTTTGTACAACCAGCCATCCAATCAAAAGGTCAAAAGATAAACGGAAAGCTTCGGGGAAATATCAACTGACGAATGAAACAATGGGATGACCAGACAAACCACTCTTACGGAGGGTGATCTACCAATCTTACGGGTCGATCTTCTTCAGGTGACAAATGGGCTAGAGTGTGACTGTTACGCCGTACTCCACACCCCGCACCCCGAAATTGAGAAGCTGACCGCAACTAGTGAAAAAAGCATAACCATCTGTCAGATGTCAGCCAGTTGATGAAACGGGGGGCCGTACAACCCAAGACCGATAGCTTCTTTAATTGCCGTTCCCTTTGCCGCTATTCCTCTGGATGGAATTTTGCACTGTAGTGTTGAGCGAGATACGTATGTGCTAGCCAGTCTATACTTGTTCATTGCGTAGGATAAATTGTAGATTCATAATTCATAAAAAGACACCATACAAGCCAGCAGTTTAGCCAGCTCTAAACGAATCATTCCGTTTAAGCACAGCAATACTCGTCATCAAAGCAACAATAATATCAACCTCACCATCACCGATTGCCAACACCCCCCCAGAATCCCTAGAGTGTTTCCTCGTAAGCCGCGCCACCTCCACCCGCCGATTTTCGACGACCTTGAACAACCTCCGGTTCGTCCCCTCCATATCCCAGAAATACGGCACACTATCCTGGATAAATATATCCGCCTTACTCCCCGTCCCCACCGGCCGCATCTCGATGTCGTGAGCGGAGTGCGCACTCCCAGCCGGAAACGAAAGCCGCCAGTGCCCAAACGAGAGAAGCTTTCCCGTTATTTCTGCTGCTTGGAGTCCCGTGGGCTCTTTGCAAGTGAACACACGGGATATGCGGGACTTCTGCCGGATTTCGAAATCTGGGGGCTTGCTTGCGGTTATTTGCTTCGCGGCGTTGGGGTTGGTGATGTCGTGGACGGAGTATAGTAGTGAGTTGTCTGGTTTGGATATGTAGAGATGAAGTGTAGGGGAGAAGGGGCTGGTCTCTTTGAGAGGGAAGTCAGAGGGTCGGAGGTTCTTCATCCTGCTACTTCTAGGGGAAGATATGGATTTTGTGTTGATTCTCGTTCAGGCTTTCAATGGGGGGAATGTTGACCAGCTGGCTGTTATCCCGATCTAGCCTAGCGTGCGGGGCCGCAATATTTTGGCGTTTTGGGTCGATTCAGGGTCTTTCTTTTCCCTGCAGAAAATAAATGAGAAGAGCTGGAAGCACTACGGATACCGGGTAATTAAGCGAGCCCCTTCTTGCGTTAAAAGGAATGTAACTAATAGCATTAACAGTCGTCATGGATGAGCTTTTAAGAAATGACAGGCCCAAATTATCACCACAGTGCCATACCCATAATCACGGCGCCGCCCAGGAAGCCCAGTCCGGCCATTCCCACCGATCTTTCGCTCACTGCTGCTCCGTTATCTGGGTCTTCGCCGCCCTCCTCGCTATCGCCCCCTGCTTCACTGTCATCGTCTCCCTCGGAGGGGACATCTACCTTCACACAGATCGCCGTTATACTGACGTCTTCCTCCTTGAGCTCCTTCGCGACATCGTCGTATCGCACGGGATATCGCATGAAGACCGCCACAGCAGCCGTATCCGCGTGTCCCGCAACAGTTTCCCTGTACGGGGTACGACTGTAAACGTAAGACGAATTGCCAGACGGCATAACGGGTCCAAATGGCGCATCATAGGCCCCAGCTCCTTCATTTACGAAGACTATGAAAACTAGTAAGCTACTCGGCTCTGCCACGCAGCCATCACGTTGGGCAAATACATACGATATCGCGTATTTCCGTTATTCTTGACGGTATCCTGCCTCATCTCCGGTGAGGCGTAATACATAACAAGTTCCTCGAGACATTTTCCCAGCTTTGGTTCGTTGAGGGAAAATTCCCGCAAGGGCTCGACGTAGTCTGGGTCCCTCTTCCACTCCTTCAGCAACTTTTTTTGGAGCTGGGAGAGACACGCATCGCCCTATATCTCCTGGCATCCGTTGTTTCCGTCGCTGACGCTGGCGGTGGTGTTGGTGAGGAGCACGATGAGCTCGGTGCTGAACTCATACTTGGCGTCATCCTGGGGGAATGCCCTGTCGTATTCGATCCACCAGCCCCCCAGCGAGGGTTCTGTGCCTTCTACGGCCATGTAATTGAACCCTGGATCGAGATGGACATACTCGTGGGGGGTAATTTTATCGAGGGCGTAGATCAACAAGCTTAAACCAAAATGAGGTCATGATTTGCGAGAGAATCAAGTTTTATTCCATCCCAAGCTTCAGCCCCAACCAGAGGACCAAACCCCGTTGTAGCTCTCCCAGATGGATGACATCCCCCGAGGCACGCCAAGCTGTAAGGCCTCCGATTCGCATGAGTCGGTAGCGTCACCCTTGATGAGAGCTCAGGGTGCCTATTGGTTCTCTCCATCTGATTATGATTTGAGAGTGGGGGTTGGGGAATCTGATATAAATTTAGAATCTTGTTGATAAATCTGGGATCTTCCCCGGAAAGACGAAGAACATTCAAACTAGACAACAGACCCGGAGAAATACTTTGTTTCGTTATTCCCACCATCCCCCGGCTATTTTCATCCCACCACACGTCTCCCTATTAGTGGGGGCCAAAAACACTCCCAATGAATCCTTGTATCCCGCGAACTCGACAGCGATTCGGACGGTTGGCCGGATTTCACCAATAAGACTCGAAACGTATTCCGGCAATTAAAAGATTCTTACAGAGACTTTATAAGGCTCATCGAGTGGCCACGGGAACAGAAGAACAGAGGGACAAAATGCATGACAGGAAGTTCCTGCCCGTGATGGTGGTTCTTTCCCTTTCCGGGGGTTTTTTTGCCCACCTCAAGCGGCCTTCTGTTTCCCATTCCTAACTTCATGTCTTCAAATCTCCTCCAGATAGATAGTATTCAGGAATTTCATCAATAGAATCGAGCTTTTATCCATCTAGTTCATCCATACCTTTAGACCATATCATCCAATCATTCGGGGACTCTCACATTCGCACCGAACCAGTGGGTTGACCCTGCTTGGCCTTGTCTGTACTAGTGTGCAGGAAACAGTGCACGAAAAAGGCCACCAACCTACGAACCCCGGGGGTGCCCAAAAATGCGTCTTCCATGGGAACTTGTCGACATCGTCCTTGATTATGCTATCGAGGATCTCCCCGTACAGGACTTGTTGCGCGCGCGAGTGAGTGGTACGTCGCAATCCTCATAATGACCAACAACAATGCTTCCCAAAAAATAACAACTTCTAGAGCTTTTTGCGGCAGAGATCTGGAACAGGCTGTTACACACTAATCGCCTCGAGTCGGAGATCTTCAACAAGGCGGGAGAACCCTCCTGGTCGACCTGCCCGGAAGGGCTGCGACGCCGCTATCTGACTCATCGGTTGATACCATACCCGCCTCAGGACTCATGCTGGCTCTCCTTTATGGTGAATTGGTTCATCGAGGATCTCAGACGGGAGACCCCAGGGATGTCCATCGACGAAATCAACGCCTGGGTAGAACGAGCCATCGAAGCAGTGCTGCCAGCCCCATTTCGCATAGGGGCATACCTAGACACCGTTCCGTACGAGCGATGGAAGAACTACCCATTCCAAGAAAGACATTTAGATTGTGACAACTTCGATATCGCTACCGCGATAATGATAGACGCCATCAGGAAAAATGACAGCAATCTCCTTCGAGACATACTGGCCAGTGGAGTTTCTCCCACCACGTTGTGCAGTCTCTTCCGTATACGGCCTTTCATTCTAGCCGCCTCGGAAGGTTCCTCTGATATCATGGAGACAATGCTCAAATACAGTCAATGGGATCCAAGTGACCGGTATGCACCGCGGGCGACAGTCGCCGCAATGCTGTCACAGAATCAGGCAGCGCTGGATGTTTGGCTGGCGGAGACGAACATATTCCGAGGGTCGCGGGTTGTTTCTTGGGATACTCTTACGGCAGCGTTCCTGGGGGCAGTCCGCCTTGAGCGGCTAGAGCTTGTCCAGTATTTAAATGAGAAATGCGCGAGGCCCGGAATTAGTTCTCAACTGTTGCGAGTCAGGGCCCTGACGGGGGCGATCATATGGGGAAAGCCGGAAAGTGCGGCGATCGTGCTTCAAAAGCCGTGTAACTGAAATTCTGTAACATGGGGTATGTCAAAGGGCCCTCTTTACACTCTGTTGCATGACTATCAAGGCTCGAACCGGGTCGCATTCGCAGAGTTGCTGCTTGAGAACGGAGTTGACCCCAACCACACATACCGCGATGTCACTGGAACGCCACTACAAATCGCCGTTCTTCAACAGGATCTGCCGCTAACCGAGTTGCTGCTAAAGTACGGTGCGAATCCAGATGCCTGTACATCGGGTGGACGACGGGGCAGGACTCCTGCTTTGCTCGCGGCAGCAAAGAAGCGTTTGTTATGGCATGTACGCATCCTCCTTCAGTATGGAGCAGACCTTGCGGTGCTGGGTAAACATGGTGCAGCATGAGGATACGTAATGCAAGCGAAATCACAGCTCGATATGGAGAATCTCACGCTGCAGGATGGATGATTTTCGAATGATAGGGGGCTGGAGACGAAGAGAAACTCTGGCGACTAACTGATCGGGAGGTGGTGTCCGGGTTGTAGGTAGGAGGGACTGTGCTCTAAGACCATAAATGGCATGTCTCAGGTCAATAGCTTCAAGTTTATTTTTGATTCCTTTAGCGATAATGAACAATTCAGCATTTCACGGTATGAAAAAGCGAGCCCAACCCCCGCAGTTAAGGCAGTCCGCTGACTGTTTATCCCGCAGCTGCGATCGCTTAGTAGTTACTCACCAGTTTGCTTATATGATTCATTCATTCATTCATTATCCGTCATGTGTTTGGGGGCAATGAATGAATTTAATCAAGAATTAATTGATTTTAACATCCAATAGCCTAATTCCTCGCGGTTGATCGGTCGATCAAGGGATCACGAGTGGGGGAGATATATTTAACTACCGAACATGTGCCCGTTCGATATCTCCCCGAACCCGACCTGGACCCCTTCCAGCTGAACGTATGGGTCGATGGCAGGAAACCCAGCGGAAACCAAGAAAGCTGACCTCACCTATCTAACCTGCAAAGCGGCAAAAAGACAATATGACAAGCCTTTGCCAAGCTGCTCTCGATGCCAGAGGTACGTTTCTATGAATTAAGGTTGCATGATTGCATCCTTCTCCAGTGGAGATTAATTGCCAAACTAGACTCGGAAAACTGTGCGAGTATGGCCCTGCACCATTGGCTGCTCCCGAGGACAAGGAGCTGGACCTTCGCATGACATGGGGCACTGGGGAACAAGCCCACTCCTCGCATGCATGTGCGTCCTGTAAGGATCGGAAACGTAAATGCGATCGACGCATCCCTAGTTGTTCTCGTTGTACGAGGTATCCCGCCATGTTTACTTGTTGCGATTATAACTTGCAAGATGAACACCAAGTAGCTGGGCCCGTGTTTATAATATATTAAACTGACAATATTGGGTAGAGTTGGCCTCGAATGCATATATCCCCATTTAAGCCGCGAGTCATCGGCGAACCGTTATGAAGACGGGGTTATAGGATCCCTGCATGAGCCGGGGATCACATTCCCCGTACCATACCGGGACTATATGCCGATGCTGTTACGATTCTGTGAGTTTGCGGCCTTTCTTACCCCTTATTTGACGGAAATTCTGCTCTTGGTACCTTCTGGATTGGCTGACCCTCTCGTATGTCGAGAAGTTCACACGTCGGTCGCGTTACCCTCTGATATTGCAGCCCCCAATAGCTTAGCCCAACACCTCAGGTCTAAGTGGATCGAGAATGCGGTTCTAGATGCTTGTCTTTTCCATGCCACATTATTCAGCGCATCGGCCTCCATTGACCTATTTCGAAAGGGACACCATTCAACAGTGACCCTGTACCACCAAACTTGGGCTATTCGATTACTCAATGAACGGTTGGGGAAAGAGTGTCCTGTGTTGGATTATTGTACCCTGGGATCGGTAATCCCATCGATATTCTATAACGTAGATGTCGAACATTCTCTCTTGGCCTACGATGGCTCCTAACCCTATTAGACTGTCGGACTAGACAGGGACTCAGCAATTGCACACCAAGCGGGATTGATCAAGATGCTCGAATCAATACCGCAGTCTCGTCAGGATGAGCTGGGCCCGTTGCTCGGGATCATCAAACTGTACGTTGCAAAACCTACTATCCCTAAAGGAACTTGGTTCTAATAAAACACTAGGGCAATGGTTACCTTTTCTTGTGTATTTCACACCCCTCTGAAACGGGACTGTCTGTCATCAAAGCCAGTTCGACCAAAATCCATTTTGCGGCGTCTAATAACTAGCTCTGTTTTTACTCAAAGCGAATCTCATTTTACAAAGACCACACTTGATTCCATTCTTGATCCCTACGAGATCGTCGCGCAGCTAGACCATTTCATCAGTGCGGATAAAGATACTACGGCCACGGAGGTTCAGAAGCTCGCATCGCGGAAAAGGGAAAACAAACCACCACTTGTATCTATAAAAACCGCGTCTGACAATGTAACCAAAATGAATGCTTGCTGTCAGATCTGTGCGTCAATATTCTGGATGCTCTTGGAGGGCCCTCCTGACACCAATGATTCTACTACGCGAGAAATTAAGCTTCTCATCCAATACTTGATGGAGATAGAGCCTTCGTTCTGGATTTGAACGTCACTAGAGACATTGGTATGGATAATATTTACGGGAGCTGCTGCATCGGTGGATTACAAAACTCGAGGTGACTTCATTCACCATGGCGGTACAATCCTAACCGCCGTTGACTCGGAGGACCTGGTTCTGATGATAGAAGGATGGGAATATTATACCTTACTAAAGAAAGTGATCGAATGCCATTAATAATGAATCCAGTTAGAAATCGAGTATAATCAGTTAAACAAAGATTAGACTCATCATATAGTTAAATATCGAATTTGCAAACACCAAGCCGTGAAGACTTAATTACTAGTACCCCCGTTTCGCCATCCCCTCTTCAGTCCACTCCCAGAGTTTGTGAGCCATCTCCTTGTCCTTCCCAGCCTTGCTTGACTCCGATACCTTCCCAACTGGTATCAGGTACGCCCCATTATCCGAGGGACTCAATGCTGGCGACGTCGCGGCGAATAATATAGTAGCTGCACCTTTGCGAGGACCAGGAGCACCAAGCTCCACAAGGGGCTTTATGAAGCGATACATCGGGGTCGACGCGAGAGGACCGTGAGAAAGGTTCCTATAACCAATTAACACGGCTCTAGTCCCGGTCGTGTCAGATATTTATGCTTACGTTTTAACTGTCCCCGGATGTAGAGATAGTGAAAGAACACCAGGATACCGAACTGCCAACTCTCTGGCGTGTAAGACATTAGCGAGCTTCGAGTGGCCGTATCGGGCCCAAACTGAGAAATTGTCTTTGAGGTTCATATCCTCGAAAATCATTCCTTGCTTAGGGGCTAGTTTTGCGTGGCCGTCGCTGGATACGTTGATGATCCGGACCGCGCCGGGAGGGGAGGATTCGGCTGTTCGTTGAATAGTGGGTAGGAGTAGTTTGGTTAGGAGGAAATGTCCTATGTAGTTGACCTTATGATTTGGATTTTAGGTTCGAGATGTGCGATGAGGTATGATGGTGGCAGACTCCGGGTCGAAACTTACTGCAATTTGCATCTCAAAGCCGTCCTTCGTTTCTTCGTATGGCACACACATCACCTAGAATAGTTCCACATTAAAGTTTGGCTCTATATGCACTATAACAGTCATCTGGAAATGCATACCCCAGCATTGTTAATGAGCAGGTGTAAATCCGACTCTTGTCTGCATTCACGACCGTTCAGTTAGCACATACCAGGAGATGGGAGAAAAAATATCCCGACTCACTCCTGAAACTTCTCTGCTGCTACTTTCAGACTTTCCAAATCTGCAAGGTTGACAGGAAGAAAACGAAGATCTGCGCTGGGACATTCTGCGATAATCGCCCGTTTTGCCTCCTCGTACTTTGACTCGGAGCGACTTGCGATGTAAACACGAGCACCATGGATAGCTAACTCGATGCTCGTGCCAAAGCCTCTGATTATAGTGAGTATTATCACCCGATATAAAAGTGAGAGAATGAATGGAGGGCCCCGAAGTCCTTACAGCCCAGTGTGGCCGCCTGTCACAATCGCTACCCGGCCAGACAAATCTTGCATGTTGGAATCGCGTCCCATGGCGATAGAAAGTGCAAATACAAAACTTGTTGTTATTGCTGTTTAGAATTATTCTTCTAGGGGTATTCCCTCCTTTTAATATTTCCCAGGGCCCATCTTAGTAATCGCCGTTGCCCTCTTACGTGAGGCTGGCGCCCAAGGAAGTATAATGTGTTTGCCTGATGCGCGTACTCCGGAGCGTGAATTCATTGGAACTTCCCCATTTACGTTCGGATGACTGAGTATTATGAATTGAGTAGCGGTGTAGGCTACAGTGGAAAAGATGATTGATAGCTCTTACCATTCGTCCGGCTCTGCCGAGTGCTGCAATATCGAGGTGACGATTTGCGGGTGCGGGTGCGGGCAGATCGGCGTTGGCTGGGCTCGGACACTGGAACCGCAATGATCTGCGAAAGAATGTCTGAAAAAGTACGATAACGGTGTACTCCCCCCTTGTGGCACGAAAGCACCAAGTCATTGGAGCCTGCGGGCTGCGAACCTAGAGGCCTGAGGCAGAATATATCCACGTGATAAGGTAGCCCCTGGCGAATTACCCGATTTGGAACCAATCAGAGCGCACTTCAAGAAATTCGTCCAATCGGAACACAGATTCCCCGCCAATCAGAAACGAGAAACGGAGAGGAAAAATGAGCACTCGGCACACCTGGCCGGGCTTTTGAAGTAGCTCCGCAAATAAGCTGGGGGTCAATATTTGTCCGAGAGAGGGGAGGGGTACATATAGCCTTTTCGAAGCTACTCATCCCCGTTCCTTTTTTTATGAACTGCATGATAAACGGT
Organism: Aspergillus biplanus; assembly: GCA_027569045.1. Classification (NCBI taxonomy): domain Eukaryota; kingdom Fungi; phylum Ascomycota; class Eurotiomycetes; order Eurotiales; family Aspergillaceae; genus Aspergillus; species Aspergillus biplanus. Next base: position 164,917 of record JAPDEJ010000047.1, read on the forward strand.
TCGAGATGGACTCACAAATCCCAGCCACGCCGTATGGCCCTCCGAAGTACAGTTTCATGAATGATTACAGCGAAGGAGGACACCCACAAATCATCAAAGCGGTTACCGAAACCAACACGACGCAACAGATACCCTACGGTGACGATGAGTACTGCGATATCGCAAAACAGCATATCTGCAGGCATATCGGAAATGACGAAGCAGCAATCTTTTTCGTTCCGAGTGGAACAGCAGCGAATCTAATATGCATTGCCAGTTGTCTACGGCCTTTCGAAGCGGTTATTGCGGCTTCCTGCGCGCATATTGCCACACATGAAGCTGGGGCAATTGCAGCTGCAGGGCACCAGATTATCACCGTGGAGCCTGTTAATGGAAAGTTGACAACCGCGGGCATCGAACAGGCCTTCAAGTTGAATAACCTACCTCCTCACACGGTGTTGCCTCGGCTTGTCTACCTATCCAATGCCTCTGAGATGGGTACCATATACTCGAAGGAGGAGTTGACGGAAATTGCGGCAGTGTGTAAGAGGTTGGGATTACTTGTCTTCATGGATGGAGCACGTCTGGGTGCTGCTCTTTGCTCTTCCGTCTGCAACACGAGCCTGAAGGACATCTTTGATTTGACAGATATCTTCTGGATCGGGGGAACGAAGAATGGGGCGCTCTTCGGGGAGGCCATCATAGTCAAGGACCAAAGTCTGGCTAGGACATTTGGGTATCACGTCAAACAACGGGGGGCGCTGTTGGCAAAGGGACGTTTACTCGGTATCCAATTCGCGGAGTTGTTTCGGGATAATCTCTTTTTTGATCTGGCTACCCGTGCAAATAGAATGGCGCAATTGTTGTCAGAGAGCCTCCAGAGGCTGGAATATCGGGTCACTGCTGCCGTGGAGACGAATCAGATATTTGCTGTGTTGCCGAATTCGGTGATTCGCGGGCTTCGGGAGAAGTTTCTTTTTCACATCTGGGAAGAGATGGAGAATGATTCTGCTTCTATTCGACTGGTGACCTCGTGGGCGACGAGTCCTGAGCAGGTCCAGGCCTTTTCTGAGTATCTCAAAGGGTTGACTAATGTCTAACTGTCTGCCATTTTGGAGTTAAGTTGTATGTGGAAGTTAGTCCGAAGATATAAGCTAGAAAACCATAGCGTTCTAATGATTTTATTGAAATTCGCCTCCTGTAGAATGCGTGGTCCCGAATATAAGTGGATCTCTATGAGGAAGAATGAAAACTGGATTCAAGTTTGTTGTCGCTCCTGCCAAGTGGGTTTTGAAAGCCATCACCCACTGAATGAGAAACCACTCCAATCAAAATGCGGCACCTCGGAGCGAGCACCGCATGAAAACTCCAAACCCAATCAAACTAAAACCATGGAGTCCGGCGAGATTCATTCGGCACCTGTCGGCTCTTTTTGCCGTCCGCGTGGGTCGAATCATCGCGCTAGCCCTAGGGCCTTGGCGCAATTTGAAGCCTTTCTGCTGCATCCATCACGGAGTTGTTGGAGCACGAGGGGGATTTCTGCACAGGCTCAAGGTTTACATGGCTTGGTGGCTGCCTTCGGCTTTATTAATTTATTTTAAGTTGTATATCGTTATTCACATGCACAGATGGGGAGCATGAACACCAAGATCATGTCTCCCATGGGTCTGTCCATGATCAGATCAAGCGACACTTTTGTCCCACCTAAGCTTTCCTCGAACTAGGCCCAGAGCCTAGACTCCCAGAGACCAGTGGCACAAGAACCGCCGTCCAGTCGGCACCTGAGACGCCGGATATTTTCGAACAAGGCACGGGAAATCATCGCTGTTCGCTGGACGGAGGGCCGGATCGTACCCCGCAGGCGGCGATTTCGTTTCTGCAACCACTAATCATAGACCGGCCCGTTGAAGAACGGAGGAATAAGGCAAATGCAATACGACCCAAATATATTAATTTATTTTCATTTCCACTTTTTCCAAGCGACAAATGACTCCATATAAGGATACGTGGTATCTTTAAGCGGAGCTGTCGCCACTTAGGATTTAATTTCGGAAATCATATATATCTCACCCTCGTTCACCTGGTCTTCGACCGATGTGTTCGTGACGACAATTTGCGATGACCTGACTAACTACACCTCCCCTTCGGTGGTATACACTTTGCTCCTAGCCCCGCGGGGCATTTCATTCCCTTAGCGCACTTGTCTATCCGTAACGATGCCGGGAGACGACTTGGAAAAACTCCCCACCATCGAGGTGTTGGAGTGGCGATCGCGACCCCGAGGCAAGCGGGGGCGGCGCACACTTGTATTGAGGATCCTCGCCGTCGCGCTCGGATTGTGGTGCTGGTATACGTTTTATCTGGGTCGAGGGCAGTTCCCTCTACCTGACAGCCTGGTGGATAACAAGACAAAGGTGGCACTTTCACCACCAGTGCCCTTGGAACCACCCTCTTCTACCGTGGTCGATGAAACGGATGTTGAAGAGACACGACCCTCGGAAAATGAAGAACCAGAAGAAGAAGAAGAAGAAGATATCACAGAGCTCGACACACCATCAAAGACCATTCTAAAACAGACTGTGCCTGTGAGGGACGACCCGCAATGGCCTCGCTCCGACCTCAGCCAATCCCTACGCCAACTCCTCGCTCTCCTCCCCGACGAATCCCAAGTCCAAGGCCTCCTCCGACCAATCGAGTCCACGGGAGAAGCCCGACTGCGCGATCTCGGCCTCCGCACCCGCCAATTCCACAAGCTCTTCGACGCCTGGGAAGCCGTGCATCTCGTCCCAGCCTCCGATGGCAAGGCGCTCTACATCCGCGACGACATAATCCAACACATCCAACAACACCCCCAACTCCCAGCCATCCTGAAAACCACCACTACAGAGCTAATCCACTCCTACGAATCATATCGCTCCATCATCACACAACTCGCATCCCTCCTCTTCCCCTGGACAGCCCCCTACTACCCAGACCACATGCATCTCCACACCCAACTCTATCGCGGCGGTCGAGGCCTCGTCTTCTCAGCCGGCGACAATCAGGCGCCTTTCCTTCTAACCTCCATCCCCACGATCCGCTCTCTAGGCTGCGACCTCCCCATCGAAATCATGTATCTAGGTGACCGAGACCTTTCCGAAGACATCCGCGCCCAGTTAGAAGCTCTCCCCGGCGTGACAACCCGCGATCTAAGCCAAATGGTGAATGACAAGGGGTGGCAGTTAGCAGGCTGGGCGGGAAAACCCTTCGCAATCCTCTTCTCCAGCTTCCGAGAGGCGATCTTCATTGATGCGGATTCGCTTTTCTTCCAGAATCCGGAGATACTGTTTGAGGATGAGGCGTATGTGGAGACGGGCGCGTTATTTTTCAAGGATAGGTTGATGTTCCCGGAGTCGAAGAAGAGGTGGCTGCAGGAGGTTTTACCGAAGCCTATTTCACCGGGAGTTATGAAGACAAGGTTTTGGAAGGGTCAAAGTGGCCATATGCAGGAGAGTGGGGTGGTTGTGGTTGACAAATGGAGGCATTTTGTTGCGCTTCTCCTGGTCACGAGGATGAATGGGCCGGATCGGGATGGGAATGTGGCGAAGAAGATTGTTGGGGTGTATGATATGGTATATGGTAGGTCGCTTCACCAGCGAAACCAAACAGAAGATTAGAGAAGGCTAACGGGGTGATAACAGGCGACAAAGAGACGTTCTGGATAGGATGGGAACTGGTCCGAGATCTCGACTACGCCTTCCACGACGGCGAGGCTGGGATCATGGGAGTCCTCGAACCGAAACCGACAGGACTGGCTCACCCTGCACCACCCCTAGGAGTGTCCAATCCTGTTCAAACGGATCTGGCGGTGGCAATCCCGAAGCTAGCGGATCGTTATACGATATGCGCACCGCAGCTATTGCATTTGGACCGAGAGGGCCGGCCGCTCTGGTTCAACGGGTGGCTGCTCCCCAACAAATTTGTTGATAAGAAAGTTAAGGATCGACAGCTTCCCAGGTTTGAAGCGTTTATAAAGGAGCCTCGGGAGGTGCAGGACCCGGAGGCCTGGCAGCTACGTGAGAATAACGTGTGTTGTTTGAGCTCGGAGGAGAAATTCGAGTTTAGTGAGCGGGAGATTGAGGTGTTGCAGATCATGGTGGAGAATGGCCAGCGTGTTGGGGCTATTGGGAAGGGGACTAGCAAATGATTACCCCACTGAAGGAGGCTGATTTTCCTTGGCGCCAAGCTGTATATAAATGGATTACATATAATTTGATAAAATCAAATCATCTTCCCCTATCAGAGAGTGTGGTGGGGTGAAAAGGTATATATCACCCCACTATTGCTCCATGACCTCATATTTGAAAGGCGCCGTGTAGGGTACATAAGCCTATAGCCATAGATTACCCCCCCGAGTGACTTGAAAACCCCACCCCAACGTCCCATGCCTGCCACAAATACCCATAGGGTTTGAAACTGGAGTGTATACTACCAGGTACTAGTTAATCATGTGCTATAAGATATGAAATATTTATTAGAGGCCCCAGGGACTCAGCCTTTTTATGAGCAACGTTCTGTAGATCAATTCGTGTAAACTATACTATAGATTTTCAAATGAGAGTCATGTTAGAATGAACACTGCAACAAGGGACTCTGGCTTATATGACGTTCATATAATACTGAATATCTGCTACAGGAAATTGATAGGGCCGACTGAATCGTAATTTCCATTATATAACATACTAAAAACGATTCCACCCGTTTTTAACTATACTTATATAGTAATGCATTTATAGGCGGCTGGTGTGAGTAATAAGCCGAGTAGATTGTGTGGTCGTAATGGGTCGGGACGATTGGGGCTCGATTCCCATGTCGATGAGGGTTGAACCTGTTCACTTTAGGGGGCACCTGCATACAAGGGAAACAGAAACATAGTCAAAGGATTTCGGCTTAACCCTTTCGCGGAGGTATGTAACCGTTTTCCCGGGCACAGCTCAAGTAAGAATGGGCTACTGCATGTTACAACGACGCCATCATCTGAAATATCCTCAAGATCTTTCTCCAACCCCCAGCTCGGTAGCCATTCTCCAAATCTCTTTGCAGGGCCTGACTGCTCTGGTATTTTTCATGAAGTCCCGGGCCTTGTCCCTGAACAAACGCACATTTCCCTTATTGCACAAGCCATCGGTTTGCTCAACAGCCGCACCAAGCATGTAAGATATAACGCTCGTATTCTTCAGGGATATTTAATCCTGAGCTCGTGTCGGTATCAATCGCCCTATTCTTATTCACCGCATGGAACAATACATGGACTATCGGCTAGATACCTCAAGCAACAAGCTCGAAATATTTCAATAATTCCTTGTCCTCCCTTAACAAATCATGCTCCTCGGCCGGCAACTGCGCAATAATATCAAACACCCTCTTTCCCCCCCGCGAGAAATTCGGCAAGATCACACTCGCCCCCGGCACAGGCACCGGCAGCCTCACCGCAACTGGAACCGCCCCAGCTCCGATCTCATACTTTTCCGCCTTGCCCGAAAACCAGGTATTCATGTACATGTCCATATCCACGAAGTCTACGTTAGAGCCCAGGGTCTCTGCTGGAGTGAGTGATGCCAAGAGCGAGGTCATGTGGCCGGCTGTGGATATATCAATCTTGTTAATGGATTGGCGGATGAGGGAGGCGGCGTTTGCGAGGGTTTCATAGCCTTCTGGGATGAGGGTTTGGGCGGGTACAGGTCCTGCGACGGATCCGATGACGGCATTGCCAAAGTAGGACTTGGAGGTTTTATAGAGGGGGTCTCGAAGGCGCATGTCAATGGGGTGTACCAAGCGGCAGGGGGTGGTGGCTTTATCAGGATGGAGGTGGAGGCGGGCGCGGGTAGTAGCGGTCCAAAGGAGGGCGGAGATGCAGTCGTAGGAGGTTATATAGTCGACGCCGTTTAGATAAGGGGTGCAAGAGGTCTTGACTTGGGCGAGAGATGCCTCAGAGACCTTGAAGAGGGCTGCTCTGGTGGCTGGGGGTGGGGGTAAGGGTTTGAGTTGGCTCTTCTCGAGGACGTAGAATATGGGGAGCTTTTCAAGGTGGGTTTGTTGGGAAATATTTGGATCAAGTGGCGGGGTGTTGTATGGTGTTCTGTTTAGGTCGGGCGTGTAGCTGGGTGGTTCCAGTCCTTCCTGGTGTGCCTTGATGCTTTGACAGAGGAACGAGAGAAATGTATCCATTGAGCTCCAATCTCCTATGGCATGGTTAAATCTAAATCCCAAGACTAGACCTCCCTCAATGAAGCTAAATTGGAGAGCACAGGCTGGAAAGGTCCCGGGTGCTGCGTCCCCGGGTAGAAACGGGGTCAGATCCAGGTTGTTCGGAGAGAACGAGGCCTTGGCAATGGCTGAGAGAGAATTGGACTTTGTAAAGCCGAATTGCTGAATGTTTAGTTTTATCTCACTTCCTGGGGGTACCACGCTGCAAAGCTTCCCGGTGGCATCAAACTGGAGATTTCCGGCCATAAAGGACATGTGGCAAGTTGCATTCTTCACCCCCTCTATCATGGAGGAAATTAACTCTTCCGGGTTGATGATGGCGTCGAGCTTGTAGAATATGGCCAGTTTCACAGTCTTGGTGAAGCCCATTTTGTCTAGATCAGACAGCTCATATTTCTTTGTGTCGTCCATGGTTCCACCTTAGTGATCGTCCAGATGGGATGCGGCTTGTTCCCAAGTACTTTTGAAAAAGGGCTGGCGGAATTAGGTTAGGCTTTTTGCGCTCTTGGCTGACCCACGCCACTATTTCGTTGGGTTGAGTTTGCAATTGAGGGGTAAGAGAAAGGGGTTTTATACCCCGGGTTTCTATTAATAAGTTTAGTTACAGGGGCGGCGTTGGCGAGCCTATCCTACTATAGTGCTGAGCAATTTGGGTTCTAGATCGGGTATAGTGGCCCCACCCGAGTAGATTGCGTTTCGTCATTCTGAACCTGAAGATTTAGAAGATATAGTGATGGCCGCCATCCAGACAGGATGGGGGATTGGTTTTGGATATTCTCCTGGCCCGACCGCCGAACACGTTGCTCTTCTTCCTCTTTACACGTGACATTGCTGCTCTCGCAAACTCAACTAGTCCTAAAGAGGAAGCTACATTTCTTTTTCTTTCGTAGTATTAGGAGCTTGGGATTGTAGTATAAACTGCTGTTCTATGAGGGCCCATAGAAAAACGAAGATTCTGGGATCGGGCTGGAAAGCTGCAACTGAGGGTTTTGGAAAGGTGTTCGGCCGCTCAGGATCCATTGTTCTCGGGGAAGTAGAAAGTCGAGCCACGCGCACCATGGGACCCCTAGCTGGCCCACCTAGGAATGGACGGGTTCACTTTCCCCGGGCCCCGGGAGTTACGGCAGCAGAACCCTGGGCAGTTTTTAATGCGCCTTTCAATTGCTGCGCTCGAGGAATTTGACATCTGGGGGAGCCCTTCCCTCGGTCCGCCGATCGCGGGGTTGGATTCTTCAGTTCAATGGATAGGTTTCGCACAACTCGTCTGATAGCTTTGGATCTCTCAATCGTTAGTAGACAGGAGCTGAAGATCGTTGGTCCTTCTAGTCGTGGAAGTTTGCTGGGCATTATTGGAGCCAATCGATCGCTGTCATGGCCCGGAAACGAACGGCCATTTTCAGGGCTGAATCTTGGCACCCCCCATCCCCAGCTTTATTGGCCTGTTGCGATCTGGGTGTTGCTTCGTCTTCAACTTTGACCAAGTTTACGTGGCTAAAAATAGGTAAATGGAGATGGGTTGAAATACAAAATATCGCTTCTTTGTTCAAACAGAATATCAGGGAGTCGGGATGGTATGAGAGCAAACCAAAATGCCCATCGTCCATCTGAAAGTTACCAAATCACACAGGACTAGAAGAAAAAGCAATCCCTCTCTGAACATCCAACCTCTTCAATAATGTCTCGTGAAAAAACCACGTCAAAGGCAGTTTATATCCCCCAGCCCTGCCAGGCCACGAATATAAGCATCACACCACCAACAGCATGCCCAGCCCATTTGCCACTCCATCCACCATACTGAGCCCCCCCGTGTACCCAGACAGCCCATGCATCTACCTGCGCAGCAACCTAGATAGTCGGTTAATTATGTTATGAATAAAATAGGAACGGGATAAACACCAAACTTACGGCAGTAGAAATGATTAATGCCCTCAAGCCCTCCCGATTCTTCTGAAATCCAAGAAGCAAATAGGCCAAGCCAAGGGCCAGATCCCGACCAGCAGCGCCGTATATAAATGGTGATGGGGTGAGAGATGATGGCAGAGGGAGGCCGAACAGTTCATATGCCTTCCGTGGGGCAAAGAGGCGGACCCCTCCGAGACCCAGCATCGCTGTGCCCATGAAGGCTGGTGTCGGCGCCAGGGTAAGTGCCATCGTGGATGGAATATACCGTTGTTGATTTCTTTCACACTGGATGAGAATGTTTTGAGTTCGAATGAGAGAGAAGCGGAGAAAAGCTGATTTTGGTTGATGAAGTTGTCTACTTTAGGTCAGGGTGGCTGGAGTGGGATATGGCACGTGTTTTTAATACGAGCCATATCACAAACAATTACGCCGTATACCCTGTCGACCTGAGATATTACCGGAATTCCACGCTATATGACAGCTATGACCATTTGGGTTGTCGATGACTCTTTTGGCGTAGCGGTTATTTTGGCCATTATTTTGGTCCACCCACCCAAGTGAGCTATAAAGTGAGGGGAAAAAAAATCAACTTGAGAGAATATCAAAAACGGACTCCTGCAAGCCCTCCAACCACCCCCCTCGCCCAAAAAAAAACAGAACACACGTTTGAGATCCTTGAACTAAGCAAAAAAGCTTATTGAACGCTATCTGCGTCACATGCCACCTCGTTCGTACCATTAGCCAACATAATATTTTGATTCTGGTCCGGCCTCCGCTGAGCTTTCAATGGGGCGGGAGGCACCGGAAGCTCCTTAGCTAGTTTATGCGCCGTCATAGCGATGAAAGCGCTCCCAAGAAGCCCCCTCAGTATTATTGAAACCTGAATGCAATACAGTGTCAACGTCAGGATAGCATAATGCCATGCCAAGGAGAACCCGAACAGAACTGCAAATACAAACATAAAAAGGGTGTGTGAAGGTAGAGTGCAGCTTGAATACATGGCAGCTTATTGTGCTCCCAACGGTGAGCCCACTGCCAAAGCCAGGGATGAGCCCCAGCTGGGCTATTGGGGTCGTCATTTCCCAGGGTCAACATGCGGAAAACACCGGGAGTGTCCACTTCATCTATATCTGGCGCTGTTATGGTGCCCACACTAGAGTGTAACGAGAGAGAGGGTATGTTGCACGAGTACTCCCGGTCGACCAGCGGCTGGGCGGAGTGTCTTCACTAATTACGATTGATGATGGGCGCTGGGGCGGTGACGACGACTCTGCTTCGGTATGAGGGCTGTGCTCCAACTCCGGAGATGTTATCTTTTGTTGGAAGGACCACGCGCGAGCACGGTAATTTATTATCACATGACCTCGCTTCATCGTTGTCATTGCCACTGTCACAGACGGGTGGCCATGTCCCCCGGAAGGGCCTATATAGGTGCGATTCGGGCATGATCAGACTTTCCATATCTGATCATTGTGGTCTTTTTGGCCCAGTGGGAACATGTTGCCGAACACGTGCTGTCTCTTACAGTGTGTGTGTGTGTGTGTGTGTGTGTGTGTAGCAAAAACTTGTATCACATTATCTTTCCATTGGGCACTGAGCATTTTGTCTAATCTAAACTGCTAATTATGTTTACTTTAACCACTTACTTCTCCACTCATGCAAGTGCCTGCAGGAGAAATCACAGACACAAGTTCCCAATACTTTCAAGGATCACAACACTCACGACATTGCTTCCAGGATGTTTTATAGACTTAGCCATCCAATCAGGGGCTCTGTCTAGTTCAAGATTCTTTCTTGCTCCTTAATCACCAAAAGTACTTCACTTCAGCCGACTCAGTCTCGGCTAAAAAAACTCATAGTATAGCGGATGGTGTTCGCCCTGAAGCACCTTCACGGTGCCATGTCTCCACTTCAAGCAAATTCAAAATCATAGGGTCACCTGTCGAGAACTCTGTCGGAATTTGGGCGCAGCGGTGCAAGCAAATCTGTGTAAATTCGGTGCCTTCATGGTCTGATTCTCAAAATGCATTAAAAATCTGTGAAGTGATGGATGCTTGTTCATTGGATGGGGGGCCGGCTCCCATTTGTATCTAAGAGATTACTAATTGAGGGAGCTAAACCACAAAGGGATGGAGTCCCATTCCAGTATCTTGGCATCATGGGACTCCAGTCGAACTCTCTTTGTACATCAGAACGGTTCAATTATTCTTCCGGGTTGTCGTCATATGTGGGCCTGGTGGTGGGGCAAATCGACGACAAAAAGGTGTGGGATCCATGCTTTGAGAATCCTTACACAATTCACGCATTAAAATGGAGCCTGGACAGGAGAAGCAGTTCAAGCAAAAGGTAAGACCAGAGCCCTCCTGTAACTGCTATTTGACATGCTGGGCTAATACAGTTTTAGTTAGTCGCTGAGGATCAAGAACGCCTCCGGGCCTACGGAAGGCTGCCCCGAGGAGGAGGGTTACTAGGGGGACGGTCAAAGGTACCTGTGATAAATATTAGCGCACCGGAACTCTGACTGATATGTAACAGGAACGGAAGTATTTTGACTCTGGCGATTTTGCTCTTTCCGCAGCTGATAGAGTGACTGATGTTGGCGTAATCCATACCGGCAAAACTCATCCTTTGCGCGAACACATTTCACACCCCTATGCCCCCGTACCCGACTCCGGAAATGTGGATAAGAATGCCAATAAAGGCTGCCATGACCAAAAGAGCCCGAGTCCGCAATTGGCGGAGAGCCCACTCCATCAGCAAGCTAATCCTGATGATACATGGGGCAAAAGGTAGAGGGGCAGAACCGAAACTGACGAGTTTCAGAGCTTGTAGTTTTTGGATGCAACCAATCCCAGGCAAGCTTATATGGTGTATGCAGCCATAGATTGAGATGACAAAGCAAAAGAGTTCCAAGCACTGCTGGTTTTATTAATTGATCTAAAGCATTCAAAGGATACTTTACTGGGTTAAATGGCTGTGTTACAGTGACTACTAGTTCGAAGTGCACTGTACCCGCAATTCGATACTGGCTGACGGGTATAAAGGAGAAACACCAATTATAACGATCGGGCCATATTTTCTGGGGGAGATTATGTTCTTTCCATCTCCCAGAAGATGGAAGTTAAACTTGAAATCATCAGGGGTGCTAATTTTACTCTGACATCACTCAGCTATTGCACGGCAGCGAGAATATTATGAATATGATATTATCATGTAGCAAAAATATGGAGACAAGAGATAATGCATTATTCTGCACCAGTACTTGTCCATCTGGACCTCTTGCACGTCTTACCTAGTGAATGTTATCTTCCATAAGTTGTGGCCACCGTGACATTCGTCACGGTGGTGGCTGGCACCATGAAAACCCTCAAAAAGCCCTTTTGAAGGAACATATGGAAATGGTACCCTTGCAGCAGACGCTGTGGAGGATTCCGTAGTTGGGCTAGTCGTAGAGGGATATCCGACCAGAATCCCCTTTGCCACTGTGGTAGGCGAAGCAGGCGTGAGTATGCAAAGCAGCGTTTTTTGGGTGTCCTACCAATGACTGCAGTTTTTATGTAGAGGCGGAGTCGGGGACGCAGGTCATTTCTCTACCTGAGATGCAGGGTGAGGAATGATGTATCCCGAGCATGGTTAAAGGGGTAGTCTATCTCCACTTGCTATTCACATGTGACAATGGGATCTTCTGTACTGGGGCTACCGGGCCTGAAATATATGTTGAGTTGTGGTTTAGTGATTTTCTTGGAGATGGATGTTTAGGTGATTGATATGTCTGTGTGGAGTGTTTGAAACCCTGGGGTGATGTCATGCTGCTGATAAAGTAAAAATTCTATCAAATGGGGAGCGGAGTGTGGTCTTACGATGACATCACGAAGGACAGAGCGAGCTCCCGAGATTAAATTTTACCTGATTGGGTGTATCTTCGCCACCTGCCAAGAATTTCTTGATCTTTTATTGGAGAAAAATGTTTACTAATCAGAAGCCACAAGTCAAGTAACTCCAAGCGCGAAGAAAGGCTTGGAAATGTAAATATAGTTCCTGGAATATGTTATCCCTTTTACCTCTCCCCAACAAAACTCAAATCATTAAATCTCCAAGAGTCCCTAACGTTTGATTTCCCTGTTCTATTGTATCTCGCTAACGGAATGTGAATAGTTAGGGATTAAAAGAAAGATCGCCATCCCTTCATCTTTTCTGTATGCTTTTGACACAGTAGGATCACCCTTCTCAATGGCAACTGTATCCCAAGCCCTCGCCGTTGGAGGAGGTAATATATGTAGTATCCGACCTGATCCCATCCAAACATCGAAGCTTGCGCCTAAGACGAAAGCTACAGAGGTGAAAGTGTGGAGAGCCTTTTTACAGGAACATAAATTTAAAACAATTGCCTTTCCTGTGAGTTCATCTATTACCAGTGCTTCTACATGAATCAGATCCCACGGAACTAGTTCTTACTCTATGCGTGGTTCTAGTCTTCAGTCAACAAGCACGAGTTAGCATCACAACTCTTCGAGAACCTTCCAAGATGGTTGCAAGACGGTATTATAAGGCCTGATAATCCCCGAATTCTTATGGATGGACTAGGAGCGGTGCAGTATGGATTTGACCGGGATCGTCTTGGGAAGCCCCTTGGCTACAAAATTGTTTATCAAATTTAATGGTAGTGTAGGCACACCTGATGCGCCGTGGGTATCGGCTGAAGATTGCTTTCCTCATCATTTGAGTACAGCAGTTTAATTGTTTGATATGTTCAAATAAGCAAATATATGAAGCACCCCAGTTAGAGGTGTTGGGTGGACTGGGAGATTCGGCCTTAAGGGCTAAACCAGCCACACATGCATAAGTAATATAGGGCGATTGTTATCCTAATCACAATAGGATATATATGAGATTTTCTCTGCGAGAAATGACGCATTATGTTGGCTATATATGATGGCTAGTATAGTTGGTTCCCGGTTCTCAATTTGTACATGCTATAAAGCAAGGCGGTTTAACCAGCGTTCCATCAAAACCTTGTCTACAAAAGCTCTTTCAACACCCATGAGTTGTTGTAGCTAAGGAATACATTGTGCTATAGATATTAAAGGGACTGGAACTGACTTCATGAGAAGAGTCAGACCGTTATTAGTCAATACTGTGGGATCGCATGAACTCTGGGGCCTTGAAGCTGGGTGTGTGGTGGGTGCATCTTATCGGCAGGCTATTCGCTCTCTTATGGTACTCGAAGAAGAAAAGAAATTATAGGCCCGCCCTCGGCAGCCATAGGTAGTGGCTGTGAATCGGACGCTGCGATGGAGGGCGAAAATACGAAAGATCTGGAGTTTACCATCTAACCAAACATTTCCTTGCCTATAAATGAGATAGAAATACCCCTAGAATATGATATCCCGGCCCCGTCCTATCCAGTCAAGCATCTGAGCAATTTAAAGCCGCTAAAGGAATGCTTTTCCACCTTGTGAACCAGCCACTCCCCCTTTGCCGGTTCGAATTTCCCTGCTGCGAAGGCCACAGATCCTCAAAAGCAGTTTTTGCATCTTCCCTTATTTTGGACAGGTCTGCGTGCCCCGCCCTGCACCTCCACGCCTGACTTCCAACTTCCAAAACCTCCCGTGCCTCAAGCGTAACAAAGTCTGGATCCCGTGCTAAGAACGACCGACTCATCTCTACAATAACAGCGTCCGCACCCTCATACCAGAGGCTCGAGAAAGGAACGCAGCGAAGATTCCTCAAACGGCGGCTAGCCTGGTTGGAAAAAACCAGCTTCCAAATTCCTGACACGAGCGTTTCGTCGGTGGCAGCATTGGCGAATACCCGACGCATGCCTTCCACGTCTGGGTCGTGTTGGTCGAAATGATTGTTGCCGAGGTCACAGTGGAGATCCAAAATGAGGCTATCGAGCCGGGAAAAGTTTCCGAGTGCCTTGTAACTCTCGCATTCTTCTGGACTTCCACCTAAGCGCTGAATGGGAAGGCGTAGCTCGCGTAAGCCTGGGCAGCTGAGGGCTAACCAGCTAATCTGAGCGCTTTCAAGAAGAGGGTGTCTGAATGCTGCTTGCTGGAAGATTTCCGGCCTGTATCTGGACCATCGAAAGTTGGCGACCCCCGGTTCTATCATCAGACCTTCTAAAGTTGCCCCGTGCTGTGACATTATAGCAGGCAGTCCCTCAAAGCTTCTTAGACTTCGGAGACAGAGAAACCTCAACGGATGGAACGACTGGATGGCAGCGACCATTTCGTGGTCATAGGCACCCGGCTCAGGGTCGAATATGTCACCACGCTCAACGGTAATCGAGAGTCGTGTTAAGCCTTTGAGGGTCGTCGCAATCCCTCGCAACGCCGCTGGATCCCACCAAACATGAATATCCAGAGACTTGAGTTGGGAAAGATCAAATATCCGGCCAAGCCTCACAAAAACACCCTCGTATGGATATTCGCGGTAGTCTTCCTGGCATTCGAAGCAAACAGACTCCAGACGAGCCACTGGTCCTGGTCTCTCTTCTACCGTATTTAGATATTGCTTCCACTCCTTTTTCAGCCTGAGGATATCGATTTTTGATCCGGGGTTATCGGGATCAGGTTCGAGGCGGACTGCAAGATGTTTGAGGTTCGGGGCGCTAGCTAGAAGTTGGAACGTCTCGTCCAAGGCCACTTGTGGATTTTCATACTCCTCGACATACTCCATGGTATACTCCAGCGCTACTGTATGAAGTGCGGAAGATTTGAGTATTTCGGCCGGAAATGGAGCCAGGACTACGCGGTATGGCTTCCCTAGGCGTCCCATGCCCGGGATATCGAGAGTGGGTAATTGGAAAGTTAAGATATTGAGGCGACATTGTGGATGATACTCTTCGATGACGCGGAGGAGGGACAATGGGAAATTCGCGATCAAGTAGTCCACCTGCACCAGGTACTGAAGCCTAGCAACAAGCGAAATGATGAGCTCGAATTCTGTATCGCGGCGTTCGGGTTGAGAAACCGTATCTAACAGGCCCGGAACATAGAAAGATGTGAGGTGCTGTTGCAAAAAGGAACCAGTTGCAATGCGTGGGTATGAATACACCATACTTCTCGCAATGGCGTTGCGCTTCCATGGGTCATCTGCTTGTCTAACCGCATGATTATGCTCTGTTTCCCAGACGCATGCCACCTCGAGCTTGCGTGCATATTTCAAGTAGTGCCGACCGAGCCCCTTTTCGGTTATCGCGGAGAGACGGTTCCTGAGATTGGCTCGCTCGTCTGACGAGTATATCGTGATTACAACGGGGAGCTCCTCATAGAGCAGCGGGATTACTTCTTGGGCGTAGGCTCTGTTCACCAAGCGAAGGGAGCACAGGTCTCGTAACGAGTAGTCTCTGATCTGTGGAGGTTTAGTATGAGCGCTCGCAAGGTGGGTGATCATGAGGGATCCTGTACAAGAAGACAGATATGTCGCAATATTTCTAGCGGGAGGGAATCCATGGGGAGGAAACTCTCGAATCAATCATCTAGTATATTCCAAATTAGACCGGCTGAGATACCCTGAGAATAATTCCAGACCGATGCAAGAACTGTGATATTCATCATAAATTGAATAAAAGGAGATATTCACAGGCCACCCTGTTGAATCAGTCCCGACCTCGCGCCAAGAAGCTCGTTTCGGCTCCCAACACGAGGCTGTTCAGGGCGAGCCGCTGAGGGTAACAAGTCAAAAAATAATTGGCTACTGTTATTAACTTGGTTCACACTTCTACATTAATCCGTTTAAGAAATGGTATCTCTAATATATGAACTTTTCAAGGTAATATCGAAAAATAAATACACAGTAGAATGAAAGTTAAAAAATCTCTATACAACCGAACAGAAAGCTTCACAATCCGCTTCAAACGCTCAAAGCAACCAAAAGCATAAAATACAACTGGAAAGGATACTCATCCCCCCGCCGCCGCCCCAGCTTCAGCAGACGCAACTATAATCATAATATAGTACGCCATAGCCAACCCCGTCACAACCACCTCATCCATCGCCGCCCCCCCCGAAACAGGCCCCTGAAGCTCCAACTTCCCCGCCTTAGTCATACTCCACGCCGTACTTGGAATAAACCTCGCGACGACCGCACCACTGGCATCAGTGCACTCCAGGTCATACGGCTCCCACCCACTCCGCTGTTTCCAGGTGAGCGTTTGCCCACCTAGCGCGGGGGACTCGAATGGGGCGGCAAGTTTCATCATGCCCCGTGGCTTGAACGGGATTTTGTTGCCGTTGATCTCGACGTCGATGGCGCGGGTGAAACTGTGGAAGGAGACGGTTGCGGGGAGTCGGGCGGTGCCTGTGGCTTGGAAGATCATGTGTGGCTTGCGCATTTTGAGGTCTGCGGCGTAGACGAGGGTGCCGTTTTCGCGGTCGCCTTCGGTGACTTTTAAATGTCTGCCTGTCCATTTTGTGAAGTCGACGTTGAGGAGTCGGGTTTGCAGTTGTTGGGGGTAGGCCTGTATAGCTGGTTAGTGTGGGTGCGGCGGGGAGGAGCGGAGGGAAATCTTACGTTGCTGCTGGAGTGCTTGCTGCCCATTGTGATAGGTGAGAATGTGAGTGATATATATGTGTTATGTGATCGATAAGTGAGTGATACACGGGTAATATGTATGTGATATGTATGTGATATGTGAGTGATAATTTCATGATGCTTTTGGCCTTCCTCCCCGTGCTTAAATATGTTCAAGCATGGGCGTTGACAGTCTAACCCCTTTCGAACTTATGTGCCGACACCTCTCATTGGCTGTCCTACAATGGCAGTGTCGGGCAGTCCATCCCTGATTGGCTGTCTGGCTCAGCTCGGGCAAAATGGGCGGCCCCGCACTGACGTGGGGCTTCGACTGCGCCCTGGCAGAGCCACGTTAAAGGGCTGATCGGGGGATCTGAGCAACTTTGGCTCATATCTCCGCGACAATCAGAATGAGTTTATTGTGCCTTCTCCCGATATCGTTCTTAATGTAGCAAACGTCATATGGTGAGTGCTGAGTGTATTTTGAAGAGGCAACTTAATGGGGTAACTATATATTTTCGATACGGGGCAACAGACTTCAAGTTCTTTTGACTTACTGTGATCGATGTCTAGCTAATTCTGTTCTCGGAGTCGAGTTGGACAATGAATAGCTTGATAATTTCCGAGTCGTATACCTTTGTCCCTCCAACTCTTCTGGGGAGAACTGATACATGCTTGGGTGATGTGGGTCATACGAGAGGATCGCCATATCGGGCCGTTGCTTGGCTGCGCTGGGCCTTTTGGGGGGGATACTCTAACTCCGAGGCTCTCCGTGGGCTGTTCCGACGACTTGGAACGCCTATCCTCCGATGGATCGTTAGATATTGATGATGCCCATGCATGCTCAACTTCTAGATTAAATACTCAGCGCTAGTTTAGTGGAAACACCCCACCGGAGCTTAGTTCTTCCGCCCTGACTTGCCTCAGGCAAAGGATGGCACTATTAAACCACGTCATTCCCCTCACCTGCTTACTCGAATTTCTCCAACTGCCACTCTCCTCGAAATAACTGCGTGAAAAGAATCAAAAATCGCCCAAAATGTCCCTCTTAACATCAATCGGCCTCTCCACGCCCCCTCTAGATCCTACCCGGATCCCAAACTACGGCCCCTACGTCCTGATCTTCCAATTCGTGTTTGCTTACGGCCTCCTCTCCTCCCGCACTCTCAAGCAATACTACGGCCTCGACCACAATGTCTCGCCCCGCGAAGACCTCAGCAAATACGGCGACGCGGCCGTGCGCGAGGGAAAAATCACCCAGGCCATCCTGAATATGTTGAAGCGGAACGAGGCCGCCCATGCCAATGCCGTGGAGAATTATACGCTCTTTGCGGCGGCTACCGCGATGGCGACGGCTGCCGGGGTTCCGAGCGTGACTATTAACCAAGCTTGTTTGGTGTATGTGCTGGCCCGGATCGCTCATGCCGTGGTGTATATTACGGTCGATCGACCGGCGTTGAGTCAGTTGCGGGGGATCTGCTGGTGGATTGGAAATTTGAGTTGTTTTACCCTGCTTTGGAAGGCGGGAGGGTTGTTTGCTGCATGAGCGGATCACTATATCTGCGCGTGTGGCAGGGAGATGAAGTTTGTGGGTGCATCAGCAAGCGCCTTGAAACATCTTGGATCGGCCACCCCTGCCTTGGACTACATGATATATAGACTCGGATCCGAAGATTAACCCAACCCGCCCATCTGCGGAGTAGGACCATGGGAGAGTGCCCCCCCCCCCTCCCGGCCGTCAATCTATCACTGCGGGGGTTGACCCGAGCTCAATAAAAATGGGAAATTGGGGCTGGTAGTTGCTCGGATTTTGCCAAATTGTTGTTAGATTTGATGTAAGCAAAGAAATAATCCCATCTCAGTATTAAATCACGACATGCGTGGATGAATAGTTGTCCGGAGTTGGGTACGAGATTTCAATCGCAGCCAAGCCATGCTTCCCCTCTTTCAACCGCGCTGTTTTGGCTTGCAAATCGTTTGCGATTTCCCCATCAATTCTTCCCAAATGTCGCATCTCACTCCTTCAACATGGATTGGGAAAGGCTACCCCTAGAAATCTAACTGGAGGTCTTTGAATATCTTGCCGTTGGACTGTCTGACCTTATTAAGCAGCAGTTCCATGGCCTCCCCGGCCGCAAAGAACACCAGCCATACGACCCGTTTGTCGACCGTCATCGTATTGGGCTTGCCAAATCTTGGTGGAAGGAGTATGGGGACATTTTGTTTGTGTCTCGTGAGTTTGCGCCGCCAACTGCTTCAGCCATATATGTTACTAGTAATAGGAAGGCTCACCCTGTGGCTGTAGGGTCATTTTCATCATATTACCCTCATGGTATTCTCGCCACAGATCCCCTAAACTACATACTAAAATGTACAAGTGAACCACTAGCCTTTGAAGTCCTTCATATAGCAGGAGCGAAGGGCATGAAAAAAACACCAAAAATAGATCTGGACAGCCTTCTAGCTATATCAACAACACGGAGCTTTAGCTCTTGCATGCAATTCCTGCTCCAGACGGGTATGTTACGGACACGATGAAATTGCTGACAAGCTTCTTAAAGCTGGGGCAAATACAAAGATTGAAATTAGTGGTTCGATGCAACTGGTACCTTATGTTAAGCGTTTTGTCGAAAACAGTTTCTTATTTTTAAGCTGAATCGCCTGATCTGGAGCATGGGGAATTTAGAATTATGGTCTTTATACGAGGTTCAATGAAGTAAATACAATATGATTTTCCCTTGTGGACGTTGCTTAGCCATCTATCGATGTCTCGGTCGCCTCATAGCAGAGTATGGATGGAGATAAATTTCCACGGAATTTGTTCTTGCCTCACATAATCAGTGAGCGCCCACCACACGAGGTTTCCCAAGGATCATATCTCGGTGACGGGGAACAGGGGGCTCCTCGATTAAGATACAGGTGTTCCCCCCCTTTGATCAAAGGTTTAGCAGATTTTTAGAATAGGGGAAGAGGGTTTTTTGTGACATACTGCGGCACCAAAGCTGTTCACAAGAGAAATTCTTTCCCTGCTTTGCTTCCGAGGGAATGGCGTCTTTTCGGTTGGGACTTGAATACTATATCACATATTAGCGTCGAATTTGCGGATATAACTGGTCTCCTCACTTTCGTCTCGTAAGATCGCCAAATTTCCGCTTTAACTCTGTCTTTACGCCTACATGCGGTGGGATGCTCTCTCTGTCAAGGACCAAAAGGGTCTTTATCAATGATGCCAACCCGGACGCCTGTGTCGCATTCGTTAGCAGGGCAAGGAGACAACTGAATTTGCTGGCCCTACCGCTTCACTGTGTCCTATATTTGGCTATTTAATGTCAGCCTTGCCTTTCATATTTTTATCCCCCTCTCATTGTCGTACCTTCGCGGAGCCCAAGTATAAGGGATTGTTTTCTTCTCGTGGTAGATCCTCCGTAGCGAAAACATCCATCACCAAGCACATCTCGACAAAGTCGCCAGCCTGCGTCCCCGTCCCATGAACCTCAATGTATCCAACGTCATCCGGAGATAGTCCTACCCGACCGAGAACCTCTCGATATAAGCGAGCCTGTGTCTCTGCATGCGGATGCGTCAAACTCGACAGTCCGGAGTGATTTGTTCCCGCCGCCCGAATAACGCCTAGGATTCTATCATTGTCCATCTGGGCGTCCGCAAGCCGTTTAATGACGACCGTTCCGATTCCATCGCCACGGCAGTATCCATCTGCACCTTCGTCGAGGGTCTTACATGGGTCTGTTCTCGACAGAAATTGGCCCCGACTCAAACCAGCATAGCGATCAGGTGACGCGATAATGTTTAGACCGCCCGCGAGTGCTGTGTCGCAGTCCCCGTACTGGAGGGCGTTGCAGGCCAACTGGATGGCCCCCAATGCAGATGAACATGCAGTGTCTATAATATAGCTTGGTCCGCCAAATCTGAAAAAGTGATTAATCTGGCCCTATATACGTCTAATCAGGAAGCTTGAAGAAGGGGGCAGGGGGGTGTGGACTTGAACTCACGGTTCCGAACGATCGATATTCGCCAGTCATGAAGTGGGTGCCAATTTCTTGTGAGGTACATGAATCGCGGTAATCATCACTGGATTGGCCGTAGAATACGCCAACGCGGCTTTGTATGCTGGATAGTGTGCGACCTGGGACAAAGCCGGCCATCTCCAAAGCTTCATAAGCTGTAACTAGGGCTAGTCGTTGCTGAGGATCTATCTGGAGGGCTTCGCGCGGTGAGATGTTGAAGAATAAGGGATCGAAATCCCCTGGGTTATCAATAAAGCACCCGTACGGAGTCCAGCTGGTGTTCATCCGTTTGCCGGTTGGATCGACGTGGGTTTCAATGCTGCAGCGATCCTTCGGGATCTGTTATACGTCGGTCAACATATGGTCGTTAATATTTCTACGAAGTAATACTCGGATATACCTGTCTGTGGACGTCTAAACCAACCCGCAGAGTTTCCCAGAGAGCCTGAATGTTTTCTCCTCCCGGGAAGCGGCCTGATACCCCCACAATCGCCAACGGTTGCTGTCTTGAGGGAACAGGGTGGTTTGCATCGTGTCTTTCGTTGAGCAGCACAAGAGCAAGTGTACTAGCAGGGAGAGC
The DNA here is from genome assembly GCA_027569045.1 of Aspergillus biplanus. Lineage (NCBI taxonomy): Eukaryota > Fungi > Ascomycota > Eurotiomycetes > Eurotiales > Aspergillaceae > Aspergillus > Aspergillus biplanus. The sequence goes on from JAPDEJ010000047.1 coordinate 186,166, forward strand.
AACTCGATCCCTAAGGCCCGCGGCTATACGGTCCGCTACGGAAATTGGGCCCACGATGGTAACTATCATGTTAGATATACGGTTACCACTCTCCCGTGCCAGTTGCGCACAGCAGCCCAGAATATAATCTAGCCGGTTGGGTGCTTGGAGTATCTCATGTATCACGATTCTGAACACGTCCATCCCAGTATCATACTCGAGTTTTGTCCCCGCTGATGACGATAAAACGTTCCGGATTGGGAGGAAACTTGCTAGGAACCGCTCCTCTATTGCACACCGAGATAGGAAGGAAGAGAAATCGAAGGTACAGTGAATATGCGGAGAGTGGAATGCAGCAAAGTTCGGAAGCCAGTTGGCCTCTCGAGCGGGTTGTGACAGTTTCTGGCTCTCAGCAAAGCGGCTTAATATCGTTGGTGGGTTGTTGATGATAACACCATCGACCCCAACAACCATGATAAAACATTTCGTTCCGAGATACAAGTGATTCTGGGCGTTGTATGCCTCCAGGGCAAGGTGCGCCTCAGCCTCAGCCATATCAGGGTAGAAAAGTGACCAGCTTCTTAATTCGCTTTGTAGTTCATAGATAAGTGCGCTTTTAGTATCAGCTTCAAGGCCCAGTTCGAAAGCCATAGCGACTGTGAATACCGCTAACCGCTTCAAATCATCGACCGATGCGCAAAGGCTATATGTCGCCGCCACTAATAGTCCGATAGATTGCCCAGCGACGGCAGTGTTGGCAGTAGTGTCTACTTTCCGATCATGGAACTCGAGTTTCCGGTCAACGTGAGAAAAGACAAGAAATTTCTCAAAAAAGAAAGACATGTCCATACCCGAATATCTGGAGCAGATGGGTTACACAACCCAAAGCATTGCAAATGGCCACATGGCACTTGCCTCCTGTCCCACTATATGCTCTGGCAAGAATATAAAGGTCCGTGAAAGGTGGGAACATCTGCTGCTGATCCGGGGTAAGACGATGAACCTGCGCTCTCAGGGATATCCCAACCTCATGGAGGAATTCAGTCCCGTATCGGCTTTGCGGTGCCTTTAACAGAATGCTCTCCAAGTGAGCCGATAAACCACCTGCCGTATCCCCTACCAAGACTAGGTTGAATGTGTCCATGTTTCGCGACTTTCCTGGAAGGACTTTTAGACAGCGATGGGGGATCCAATTGGACGGAAGAAAAGAAATTACCTGCAAATGATTTCTATCGGTAGGTAGGTAATAAAGCACTACCTGTACTGTACGACAGCGGTGTACGGAGTAAAACATGGACTGATAGCCCGGGGGGGTTGATCGACACCAATAGCGCAACTTTCCGGATTGGACAACATTGTCTGATCTTTGGTCAGGCCATTGGCATCTTCTCGGTGCTGTGAGATCGTCAATATGTGATTATTGCTGCATATACATTGCAGAAAGAGATCGCCGTTTCGTCAGACCTTACCTAATAGGCCCAATTTGTAAGTTTGTAATAGAGGGGTTCAACAGGCCATTAGCATCGTTTCGAAGGGATATTTCCCACTCGAGCTTATTCTTATACCACCGCCGATCTCTGCCTGTGACTTTCGATCGTTGGGTCTAATTATAACACCTAGACCTTTCAGTCAGCATTCAAGGCAAAACAAACCCCACCAGAAATAGAAAAATAAAGAAGGAAACACGAAAGGACTGAGGATACGCACCAAACTCAAAATTTAACACCTCCCTAAAGCAAAAGAACAAATATCAACTCTTGATACTCACGAACCACACCCTATATTCCAGGACTGGACCGTTTCAATCTCGATTATTGTTCCCATTCTGAAGTTTCACAGATATCTAGCCTTCTGGCAAAGAACAGTATCAACAATTAACAATCCATTCCTTTACTGGGTGGATCATCCTCAAGTCGGGACGGATAAACGGAACGAAATAACAGCCATGGACCTTGTGGAATGATTATGGATCCTAACTCGAGCTCACTAGTTTCAGGAAAATGGCCGGGTCTCCCTGGGAATGATTTCCGACTCAACTCCGCATTGGATCCCTGAAGGGTCGTGCTGGGTAACCTTAAATTCAGTCAGAGAGCTTGGTAACACCAATTATGCAATAATTTAATAATTTTATCACCCTGCAGCTCACCTGCATCACGGTCTTGCCAAAAATGGTGTCAGAGCTGTCGCGCTGCTTACGTGGGATCTCACGGTTCCTGGCGAGAACACAAACCTCCGTTCCCCGGCTAGCTTCGCTTTTACGCGGACCCTGGGGTGCTTCGAAAGCGGGAAATAAGAATATCATCTCGTAAGACGCGATAAAAATATCTCGACTAAGGAACACATAGTTATTCCACTAGAGTGGGTTTGTTAATTGCTTCTTTTCCCCACGCGGTGTATACTGATCGCAGGTGGCGCAGGCGTGTGGATTTTAGGCGACGGATCGGCTATTTTCTCCCAAGATCGGGGTTTCCTTAACCCCGTCCGACTGGCCAGGGGGCTGGCGCGGGGCACAGTTTCAGAGGTTCCGAGGTTGGTAATCAGCTCAGCGTCACCCAGCTAGAGGGGTACTTCGTCGCCTTAAAACAGGACAACATCACACACAGGAGCATCGGGGTCCCATATCTCTCCAGTTTCCCATCTCAATCAGTCAAAATGGCCCAAGAAGTGCACGACTGGGCTCGCTTCGCTGACTTCCACATCCACAACGTCGACTACAAGCATGTTAACGGCCATCCGATCCCTCTTTCCATTCTCGTGCCAAAGAGCATAACAGGGACAACTACCAAAAAAAGTTTTCCCTGGATCGCCCAATTCCACGGTGGGTACCTCATCACCGGCGCCCGTCTCTACTCGCCCTGGTTCTCCCAATGGCTGGTAAACCTCGCGGCCACCAGCAACGCCATCATAGTCACCCCCGACTATCGGCTGCTACCGGAAGCCAGCGGTCTCGATATCCTCGCGGACCTAAAAAGTTTCTGGGACTGGGTCCCGGAGCATTTAAATAAGCATCTGCTGAACCTCTATCCGGGCGGAGACATCCAAGTCGATCTCGACCGTCTCTTGGTAACTGGCCAGAGCGCGGGTGGCTACCTCGCGGCTCAAAGCGCCCTGCTCCACCCAGAGCTCAATATCAAGTCGCTCATTCTGACGTACGGCATGTTGGATCTCCGAACTCCTTTCTGGATGGAAAGCTTCGAGAAGCCCATTTTTGGTGCGCCCCAGGTATGTTATTCCCTCCTATCCCCTAGTTCCTCTCCTAGGTGAATGCAGAAAAAATTATTAACAGCCTCGTAGCTCCCCGTCAGTATCCTAGAAGACCACTTAAAGAATATGGCACCCGACGCGGTGATAACTGCCGATGGAGACCCCGAGAAAGACGAGACGATGCAGCGCATGCCGCTAATCCTTTCCACCGTGCAAAACGGGCGATATGTTGATGTGCTGGGTACAGATACGGTGTTATTCCCCGTGGAGAATGTTGCGCGTGCGACGAAACTTCCGCCGTTTGTCTGGCTGTTTCACGGGAAGCAAGATAGCGCGGTGCCAGTGGAGGGCACGGAGGCTTTTGCGAACGCTGTACGGTCGGCATTCCCGCAGACTGCGGTTCTGGTTGATCTGAATGATGGGGAGCATGGATACGACACATCTTTGACGGCAGAGGTGGATTGGGTCAGAGAGGGGTTGGACAAGGTCAAGCGATACTGGCTCTGAGCTTGATATGTAAATTAAATAGTTTAGATTGCTCTCTTATCGCCGGTTAGATATCATGCTAAGGCCTCCCATCCGAACCGTCTCTTGTAAGCTTGTGACTGTGAAAGAACACATTACACACCTTGATTTAGCGAAGAGAGGTCAGTCAATATCAAACTCCATGGGACGATTTACGCTCACCTACTACCATTCAGCTATCCGTGAAATCTAGGCCAGATATTCCCAACAAGAGACCTGTCTGCGACTGTAATTGTGTGAAAGTGAAGTTTAAGCCAAAACAGTCACTGTTAATTAGCTGATGATTAAGGCTTGGCCGCAAATGCCGGGAATAGAACAATTTTAACAAATATAGTAGTGGCGATCTGTGATATTAGCAAGATATTGGCGAAGTAAGAAGTAGAATTATGCTACCGAGTGGTTACGCACTTGGGAATGCGTCCAGGATAACCTTTCCCTGTTCAGCACTGCCATCAGCCTTTAAGGTTGACGTTTAAACATTACAAGGCTGAAGCGCGAAGAAGGCTGTGTTTAGGCTTCTGAATCAGCTTTAAGTTTGCGGACACCGAAATGACATGATGAACTGGTTCATCACAAGCTGGGGAAGAAAAAGGTCCAGTTGATGGTGCTAAATTTAGTTTACCAGCCCTAGGAGGAACGATATTTGAATACGAAGCGGGCTGCTTCAGCTGCAGCCCGTAGTTCTTATTCTATTGGCAAACGACTTTGGTGTTGGTCTACATCACTGCCACGACGGATATTTGGATCTGGCGTGGATCTGCATGGAGATAGGGCAGGACAGCACAGCCGGGCGCACTATCCGTCCTTATTCGGAAAAGATCTAAATATGTCCAAGCATAAAGTTTGCTGTCACATTTTTTGTTTCTTTTGCAACCAGGCATAACCATTTCACGTCATGGCGATAAGGATGGGAGGCCTGAATGGAAAATATAAGTTTATAAAGGACAACCACCTCGCGCTGCTGTCCACCAGAACCCCCAACCCCAGCAGCACTATCCAACAACTCATCAAGGACTACATCGCTATATTCTCAGTCTCCGCCCAACTTCCATATATCCTAGATTCATATCATCAAAATGAAGTGGTCCACGATCTTACTTACCCTAGGCGCTCTCTCCACCCAGGTACTATCCAGACCCCCCATTCTAGCTCCCCATATCCTAACCAAATCCAACTATAGACTTCTGCTCTCGCCCTGGATACCCGAGACTCCTCCCTCGAAGCGCGCGATTTCGACGGCAAAGTCAGCTGCGGTAACGCCCCGACCGGCGACCGAAAACGAATCCAGGATGGAATCGACTATCTGAATGGCGTTGGGGGCACACCCGCTGAGCATCCGAACACATGTGGGCGGGTGAGCTGCTCCTACGAGTCTGCCATCTATATGTGCAACTGGGTGAGTCGATCACTATTATACATATATATCTACGTGTGGGATGGTTCTAACCGGCTATGCAGAATGATGAGATGCAGTACCTCAAATCTTTCAAGACGCTTGCCTCTGGCGCGCAGAAGATTCTGGATGAATGCGAGAGTATGGGCCTGAGTGTTAGTGGGAAAGTCGTGGCGCCGAATGGATGGGGGGTGGAGATTGGCTATGGAAGCTGTTAGGTCGGAGTTCATTCAAGATGGAAAAGAGGAAGATAAACTATAAGTATATAAGGGGCAGTATCTATAGCTTGGTCTTTTATTAAAGACGATTTCACCTGTTGATTTAATTAAACTATTGAAGGAACCTCCCCTGACAAATGAAAAAATGAATATTCTAAATCTATTGCCCGGAAATTAATTACTATTTGAGCAGCTGTAAATACTCCAATGCTTCCGTTATCTAGTCTTGTCCTTTGTGCCCGCTGGAGCCCCCAATGCGGACGGTGGTAACACCACCACCCCCTGCTGCGCGCTCACCACCACTCTCTCCCCGGCGAGAGTCCCCCTCAGCTCCCAGAAGATCCCATGACTATGTTTGATGTTGTATGTGGTGAAGCCAGGGTGGAGCCTGTACCCTCCCGTCCGTGTCCGCTGGTTCTGGAGCCGGAGACCGATCCGCTGCCCAATATCCAGCGCGATCGGCCTGTCGGGGGTCGCGTGCGGGGACTCCTGGGCGAGACAGTAAAGATAAACCTCCTCTCCCAAAGCAGCCAAGGCCCCCGGCGCAACGAGCTCCATCCCAATTTCCATGTGGGACCCGATAGGCGAGACCCGGACATGGCGGCATTGCAGCTCAGTAATTGGTTTGATTCGGACCGTGAAGGACTCGATGCGTAGTCGATGGTCCTGGCTCTGGATGGCTGGGCTGGTGGCCCCCGGTACTCGACTGATGCCTACCCGGATGGGGATGGAGTTGGGGTTCTCGAGTTGAAGGATGGTGGGCAAATCCACCTCCACGCGGAATGAGAGCCGTGGGAGGCCTGAGGACCGGACGCGCTTCTGGAGCCGGTGAGTGAATGACAGGGGTGCATTTTCCATTCCCGGTAGCAGCCGTGGCGAGGAGACGGCCACTAGGCGGGACTGGCTTTGCAGTTTGAAGTCGGTGATCGGAGGCCCACCGTGGGGGGTTATTACCGAGATGGGAAGGATCGCTTCATATACTTTCGTTTTGCCACTTCGTGGCAGGGTCAACTCCGCTTTTAGGTAGTATTCCACCAGATTGGCTGGGGAGCGTCCTTCGAGGAAGAAGGTAGGTGGGAGTGGTTGTGCATTCACCTCGTCTGCTTCAAGCGACAGGAGACTATGCTTTGGCTTGATCTCCGGAGTAGCCAGGCTTTGGTGATGAATTCTAGATGGGATATCTATACAGAAAGGCCAGGAGCCACCGGTATCTATAGCCTGCGGATCCTCGGCCGCTGCGATGTGAATGGGCTGCTTGGCTAGTAGAGTCTGTCGGGTCGTGCGCTCGTCGAAAAAGGTGAACCGGCCCACCACTTGTGTCTGTGTCATCCCCGTTGAAGTAACCGTGCCTGATTGGGATCTTCCGTGCAATGATACTGTTAAGTGGGCGGTTGGCGAGACTGTGGCCAAGGTGCGGGAAACGGAGCCCACCAACACGTCTCCCGGCGCATATTGCTTCTGGTGACCCTCGAGATGAATGGCAAGCTCTGGACTGGATTTCGCTGCAGTGACTGGCATGATGGCGACAAACTTGGGTATGGAAAAATGTGAAAAAGCAGGCACTGTGCTTAAGAAATGAAGTTCTTGCAACTTATCGCAACAAGCGACCCGCTTCTTCCGGTGTTATACCCAAGCTCTGAAGATGTTCTGTGTAGTTAAAAGAGACCAGACAAGCTTTCAGGTGGTGGGGTGAATGACGATTTTTGTATGAGGCTCCAATGTTGGATTGAGGCGCAGACCACTGCACTGCCTCCGTTGGTGAGGCTGATGGTGATCGCGCTGGGGGCGAAGCCAGCGGCGACCAATCATCACCCAAGGTTTGATATCGATGCGCAACAAGCCTTCGTGCCTTTTCAAACCCGGGGCCACCATCAGACGTACCACTAACCCTATCTCATGACGCATAGGTCTCAAGGTTCCAGGGCGATGAGAACCAATATCGGAGTCATGCTGAACTTGCTCCGGTCCGTCCAATCAGACGATCAGAGAACAGGGCTGTGCCGTAAACACACCCAGATATATGCGTCGAACGCACCTTTTGAGCTAAAAAATGAAATCTATTTTCGACAAAGTGCTCTTCACAACTTCGAGCTCTTTAACACGCATGGGTGGGTGCGTGCGTTTTGTACCACGGTGGCTAAAGACTTAGGTAGGTAGGCGCGATGCTCTCCGGATATATTTCAAAATAGGAAGGTTTAAATGCGGGAAAGTCTCTATGATTGGCGGCCCACTTGACTTGACTCGACCCCAAGCGCCTGGCTACCATGGTTCCTTCCTAATTTAAATGCCCCAGAAGAAAAGCGCAAAGTAAATTAGTCAGACTCTTTTCTCTTCAGGGGCATTTATTTAAGAATGTCTGCATCTCCATCATCTATATAGACTCCAAATGCAATCATACACAACATGGCGCCAAGGGAGGGATACATAAACCTGCCTCTCCAATCAGTACCCCTCCCATGCTCCATATGGTACACAGTAGCCTTCACGACCGATTCTTACTCCATGGAGGACCCGGGTTTACACACAATTATCTGCTCAGCATGAAAGAGCTAGCCGCTCCACCCTTCAATCACACAATTATTTTCTTCGACCAACTAGGCTCCGGCAACTCGACTCATCTCCCCGAAAATCTCGGTGACTACACATTTTGGACCGAAGATCTCTTCCTCTCCCAAGTTGAGGCCGTATTACAATTCCTCAGTGTCCAAGACGACTATGATCTACTCGGACATACATGGGGTGGAATGCTTGCATCCGTGCACGCCGCCAAAGGGCCCTCTGGCTTGAATCGGCTCGTTCTAGCCAATACGCCCGTTAGTGGTCAGCATTGGCTTACTGCGTATCGGGGGTTTCGGGAGGAGATGGCGGAGCCTTATCGGGGGATTTTGGAGATAGAGAGAACTGTCGAATCTTCACTTGACCCTGAATATCTGGAGGTTATGGACAAATTCAACAAGCTTCATTTTATCAATGTAGATCCCGTGCCCAAATGTTTACAGGAAAGCTACAAGGCATTGACTGAAGACCGGACGGTGACTCTGAGCACGTGAGTAGATCTTAATCTGATTATTATCAAACAGATGAAGCTAATGCGGTTCAAAAACACCTAGCCTTGGTCCGGATGAATTTTCATATTCGGGAATTATGGAGTCTTGGTCAATTGTTGACAGAATACATCATATTGATTGTCTAACTCTTGTCCTCAATGGGAAGAATCAAAGAGCTGATATGGATTCCATGGATATTTGGAGGCAACTGTTACCCCGTGGGAAATGGATTTAGGAGCACTTTCCGGGTTCAACACATATGCCGCATTGGGAAGAGAGAGAGAGGTTCATGAGAGTCGTTGGTGAATTCTTATCAGGATAAGGTAGTTCACTTAATGAAGAGGGTTATAATTAATTTGGTATTCAAATAAGACTCTCCTTGAGTTTTTCTTTCCATAATTATTAATGCTGTTTCGTTCGCGACATATATCTAAGGATCATAAAAGAAGACCAGCCTCCGTTAGAAATCCCGAAAAAAAAAAGCCACATGACAAAAATGAGTATATATAGAGTGAGCTCCATCTTGCACACTCAACAACCATCCAAGCAAATCTTGTGGGGAAGGGTAGGATGAAACCCTTCGTTTCGGTTAATATACAGGACTACTAATAGCCAGGTGCGATCGCAGTCAACATTTAAACCACCGCACTTCACTCAGCCGCTTCCCGGCCATTGTGACGCTCTTGCTCTTGCGTCAGACGAGGAGCAGATATCTCCTCCAGCTCATGATCCTCCTCCCGGGGAAGATCACCATAATCCAGCATCCATCGCTTAACCCCATCGGGACAAATTTTGTACCCAAATGTGTAGCGTCGATTTTTCTCTTCCAGAAGTGCTTGCTGTTCGTGTTCGGTCAACTGCGACGTTCCCCGGAAGTCGGAAATCATTCTACTCTGCGTGACCCACGGAATCAAGGATCCAATTGACCTTGGGATACGTGGTGCTTGAAAACGGTTATATCGTGTGACGAATACCAAGATCAACAGGGAGATGTCGATGGCTAAGAGGGAGATGATGAGGCTCAAAGACCAAGTAGATGGGACCATGCCCCAGACACTGGTTGTAACGGTCCCGCTCACTTGTGGCGCACTGGAGGTCGGGTACCGATCGAAGAATAAGGGTTGGGCAAGAGTGACATACGTGCTAAAGAGGGATTGGTAGGTTGACTCGGTGACATTGATGAGAAGAGTAGGGTTGAAGGGATCGATGTCGGAGGTATAGGGGGATTGGTGGTGGTAATCCAAAGCCGTCAGCATACCGGGCCAGTCGTAAAGAGAAATAGAAAAGTTTTTATGCTGATCATGGTGATATTTTCGCCTAAAGCTGGTGATGGCCCGATTAAATTGCGCTAGATTATGCGATGCGTTTCGCAGCATTGCGTCGCCTGGTACTATGCGAGGGGTGACGGGATTGTAGGAATATATGCCACCCCAGCTGTCAAATTGAACTTCATAGTCGTCAATGAGGATCTGTGGTTGGCAATAGAGGGCCATGGTATTCGAGCTGTTCATTGGAGCCGTATTGATTGTGTCCCACTGGGCCAGGAGGAAAATAGCCGTATGGCAGGGTGTTACGGGGGATTCCGTGGTAGGCAAAATATAGCGAATGGACCTCCTGATATCGCCTTCGGTCAGGTTTCCGTGTCTCGCCTCGACAGTGCAATTGGTACCGGATGGAGTGGTATGGTTCCAAAACACCTGACCAGGAACCTGGTCAGACCATATGTTTCTATAGGCCATCTGGTGACATTCGAGACTAGCTCCGATACCACGAGTGATAGTAGTATACGTGGTGTCGTCGTCGGCGTCATCAGCATCCGGTACGTTGACTTTAAACGGGAGAAAGGAGTAATTTGCATCTGCCCATGGGGGCAGGGCATCACCCGACGTCAGTTGTCTAGAAATCAGACTATAGCCATCGAACTTCATGTCGAATGGTGGGACACGGAACATGGTAGACCTGTATTGCGCAGAGAGGGCTGAGGTAGGATTGCGGTAGTCCTTCACCTGCGGTTCGAATATCCCACCGCTAATGATGGCCAGTAACAAGTTCAGGACAGAGACGACGGACAGGAGGGCCAGGAGGAAGGGTCCACGGCGCCATGTTTTCCATAAGACGCTGAATGGGGACTGTGAACCGTAATTCATTGACAGCGACCGTCTCGCAGTAGCCATCCCCCTTGTCAAGTGTATCCACGGTTCTAGGACACTCAGGTGGCGAAGAATCGACGCGAGGAGCGTACTAACCATCGAGGAAACCATGGTTGGACAGTACATCAAGAAGGTCATGAGGGCTTGCTCCCCTTTCGATAGATGATTGATGTTGCTTAGCCGGATGTAGTTCAGGGAGAAACAAAACGCGAGCAGAACTGCTGCCAGCAGCAGGCCCTCGGTCAGGAACCAGGGGAGGAACAGGAAATGCGGTTTAGGATCGCGTCTACGGCGAGTCAAGGGGAGGGAGAAGATCTGGTGAGAGTGAGATTGGGGCAGCGGGATAATTTGCAGGCGTCCCTGGCCCGGAATACCTGTCCATCGACACCAGAAGTTCTTGGCCCAGTTGCGAAGTTGCCGCGTCGTAGCCCCGTTGAACATCCCCTCAGCCTGAGTGAGGATATTGTCAGGGGCGAGCCAATCCACGACAATCCCGCACTGGGCAATAATCGGCCCCGGGTCGTTTCGAAGCAAGTTGGGCCGGCGGGGGTAAATCACAGCAAGGGAGACGAGCAATATCACGCCCAGGAGTAGAGTAACCTCTATTATTATCGCCGTTCCAGTGGTCACGCTGAGCGCCACCACATCTGCTACCTCCGTTGCCCTCACGGCCGTAGGGATAGCAATCGGATCAAAGAACTTATCGATGGCGATAATGAAATTCTTCTTCCAGAACCCTTTGATTGCGTTTTGATACTCGTGGAGATTAGCTCGGGGGCGAGAGGCCCGGACACTTGGTGAATGATTCCCATCTGGAAGGGTGACTAGGCTAGGGTATACGATGTGACTATTTCCTTCATCGTCGGGCATCCCAAATGTCGTATTCGGAGAGGAGCGGGACTTGGAGAACACCAGGTCCCGGAACGTCACGCTGCTAAAATTTGATTCATCCAGGGTGTGGACAGTGGCAGGATGCTTCTTGACGGTCGTGATGTACGGGACGGGGTTCATAGTGATCTCAGCGTTCGCACGATGGTAGGTTGCGGAGCACGCGAACGCCGTGCCATTGGAGGTATTGTCATCGCCTGTAGGGATGTCCTTTACATCAATGAGAATACCGAATAAATCGTAGGACTCGCAAGCATTGGTCCGAAAGGCCGAGGTCGTATTGGAGAGAGTTCCGGAATGCACTGGCTCCCAGTATTGCACTTGGCCAGAATCCATATTTTGCGACTGGAGGCTGGTCAGAGCCAAGTCAACCTGGCAGAATTTGGTATTTTGATCACCGTTCGATGAAAAGCTAATACCGCTGACGTTCCACGTCCAGAGGTTTAATCCATCGAGGGAAGACGTAATCGGAACCAAGTTCTTCAAGGACTTTCCCTGACAGCTCACTTCGGCCCAGTACACCGGTTGCTCCAAGGCCAGTGTTGCGCTTTCGTCCTCCTCGAGAGCCGTCGACACTGCGGCGGTCGCGTAGTCCGAGGACCGAAACAGGAAGATATCATCAACCGTCACAGTCACGGAGTCATCCCGATGAACGGCCTCTGTTGATAGCCAGCTCCTCTGGGTCGCGACATCCACCAGCTCCGGCCAGGTACTCACGTCCTTCAACCGGACGAGCTCAACATCGGTCAACACAACCAAACCAGAGAGCAGAGATGGGAGGAACAAGCGCATGACGAGGGAGAGAGACGAGACGCAAAACACGATCCAGTGCCGATTGCGCACCGCCTCCAGTGGTGCCAGGATGCCATAGCAAAAACTGTAGTTGGTGAAAAGCACCGTCGCCGAAACCCCTTCCGGTTTTGCGAGCTGGAAATACGGCTCTAGTCGCAGCACGTCGAAGGAACAAAAGCTCCACAATGTCGCGGCGATTACACCTACGGCCGTTGGTACGTAGATATAGGTGATTGAGATGCTGGTCGGGAGGTCGTCTTTAACGCTAAACCTAATGAGACCGTTGTTGCGACTCGAATATTGGCGGAGGCCTTCTATCACGACTACCAGGAGCAGGAGGAAGCATGCCAGCGAGTAGAGAAAGGTATTCCGCAAGGCCCATGGAATCCACCCCTCCGACCCGGGTCTCCTTTGGCGGTCCGCGGAGGAGCTGTCAGGGAAGGTGCTTCCCATCATCGTTCCATCCTCCTCATTCCTGATCGGCAATGATGTGGCTCTTAGCCCTTCTAGTGAAGGATGCCTGTCGTGGTATATCGCTCCTGGGCTCTTCCATCACGGTGCGACGCGAGGGACGTCCAGACCAGAGAGGCTTGGCCCACGGTGTTCGAGAACGAGAAACTCTTTGTCACTTGAAGCGTGTGTCAGTTGAAGCGGGCGGCAGACCTTTCAAAAGGGGTCAAGGCTGGGGAATCCAACACATGACGCGGCTAATTCGGCGCTAAACAAGGTCAACAGCGGACCAGCCAATCACGATCCGTTCTTGGGGTCTCAATCCGCACGCGGTTTCAGGTCCACAAACTCAATTTGTTGCGCAATCTGGAATTTGCCACCAATAAATCTCTTGGCGTGCCTCACGAACCAGGAGGCTCCAGGATACTCCTCCATGTTCAGCATCACACCAAAATAAAAAAAGTCCGCTTTTGAATTTAAAACTCTCATTGGTTAGTTATTTATGTTTATTAACTTCATGGCCGTTTGATGATATAAAATATACCTGTCGTGGTTTTATATGTAAAAAGACAAACTTTGATCCCTTTAATTGCACATGTATATATTTTGACTACTACGAACCGGGGCTCGACCGGAAAGGACTTGTTCTTGACGAAATACACTCCAGGCATCCACTGATGTAGTTCATCCATAGCATAGAGAATCTGACCCATTGGACTCAATATTTCCTCGCCAAACTGCAATACGCCTGTCGATACTGGGCACATCACGCAGCTCAATGCATAAACTCCAAAGTAGTACATAGCACACTTTCATTTCTCGAGAAGCATTTCCTACATTGGGTGGAAGCAATGAGCGTACTCGATCTCATGTCGGAAGTGATAGGGGCTATTAATCTCCTCCAGTCGGCTATCCAGGTAATCTCGGTTAATCATCATATACTTTTTATACTGATGAATACAGGGCGATCTCTATTCCACAATGTCTGAATTTCTTTATAATGCGAAGCGGTTTATCCTTAAATATCATCGGATAGCCGATGAGGCTCCCTTTCAGATTTATGGCGCAGGACTGGTTTTGGCACCTAAAACGTCAATCATCCGCAGAGAGTTTCAGGCAGAGCTTCCTTCTTGGATATACCGGTTCCCACAGGTAAATGAAAGGTGGAGCGCGGAGTTACAAACCCTCGAGGGCCATTCAGATCCAGTTTACTCAGTGGCCTTTTCACCTGATGGCCGGCTTCTTGCGTCTGGCTCCAATGATATGACTGTGCGGCTCTGGGATGTGACCAGTGGCATGCTGTAGGAGACATTTTGGGGCCATTCATATCTAGTTCACTTAGTGGCCTTCTCACCCGACGGTCGGCTTCTAGCGTCTGGCTCTGCCCCTTTCTATAAGGAGGCGAGGGAAGAGGATATATTTATTTGGCTCTGGGACTTGGCCACTGGCATCCTCCAATGGACACTGAAAGGCAATTCAACTGGGGTTACCTCACTAGCCTTCTCACCTAATAGCGGGCTGCTTGCGTCTGCCTCTTCTTTTCAGGGGAGACGGGTTGAGGGCCAGACTATTCGGCTCTGGGGCCTGGCCACAGGGGCACTATGGCAGATATTTGCTCTTTATGGACGGAGTCACAGGATTAGTTTCTCTCACGACGGGTCTTATTTGAGTACCAATGAGGGCGTTCTCCAAGTTCAGTCTCAGTGCAACATTTCCGCGCCTTGTTCACCGTAGATGAATCCGGAAATATTCATTGATAATGAAAACCGGATAATATTTAATAGTAAAAAGGTTCTTTGGCTTCCGGCTGAATTTCGAGATACATGTGTTGCGGTCCATGGTAGTACACTTGCTTTCGGACACCAATCTGGGCAGGCTTCTCTCATGGGATTTCGCACATAATTGGTGCTGTCGACCAAATAACCACTAGGTAGGGCATTAAAAGTGTGAGCGGACTAATTGGGCTTCATAAAGTCCCTTTTCGATATCTTTTCTGGTTGACAGGGGGCAAATCCCTTTCATTTCCTCCCCTTCCTCTATTTCTAATCAAAGAACACAATGATTTTGCGTATCCTCTTCCCTGAGTTTCCCAAGAGCCTGCTGTACCTGTACCTATATACCGCCCTCCCCACCGCCTCTAAATGCTGTTTTAATTTGCGTTTATCTCCCAAGCCCCTCCTCGCGTGAACCGTCTATTTACACTCTCCTTCTAAACGCCAATCGAGCATTTGTGTCATTCATAAATCGTTAGAAAAATCAAGAGTATCTAAATATACTAATGATATCCCTCTCCCGTTAACAAACTCCGAACAACAAGAGGGCCGCAGCAGAATATGGTGACGGAAGGGAGCGACACCAACAAAGCGTCCTGGGAGGAAAGAAACAGAAAATGGGAAATGGCCTACAAAGCCCGAATGAGACAGATCATACCAGGGCTCTACCTCGGAAACGTCGAATCCACACACAAACGAGAAATGCTGCTTGAAAACCACATTAATGCGATCGTTTCACTTACCGATGCACGCTGGGTGTGGTGGGGGACTACCACAAGAGAAGCGGGTGTTCCTGAAAACTGTCACAAATGGGTTCAGTGTGTCGACTCGTCGACCCAGGATCTTCTTGTCTATATGAGCGATATATGCGATTTCATGGACGAGATGGCCTCGCCATCCTTACTCTCGTCGCCTACATTACCCGTCGCACAAGAAGATGAATTGCGAAACGGCCCGTCTGACACAGACGCAGCGGGGGCGATTCTGGTCCACTGTGATTTGGGAATATCGCGATCCCCGACGGTCATTATCGCATATCTTATGCGCAAATACGGCGATAATTTAGAGGACGTTCTGGCTTTTGTTCGATCGAAGCAGAAAATCAAACCAAGTGCTAACCTTACACGCCAACTTCAGATATGGGAGCAAGTGGGATACCAAGTGTGGGAAGACGAGGGGAGAACTATCCCCAAGCCAATGTATCGAGAATATCTCAATGACAGAGCGGCTCGACTAAAGGAAAAAGGCCTTACGGGAACCGAGCCTCTGGCGCCCCTCAGCCTCTAGACAAGGTTTACGGCAACTACAATGCAAATTCAATTTCAGCATGAATTGTACTCGTATTTTGCCTGCTAGATACATGACTTCGTGCCTCCAATTCCCATCTGCTGTGTTCTCCTTCACGATGCAAAACGAATGGGGCGAGGCTTGCGTCCAGCGCGTCTAGTTGCCTGCGGGACCACAGCAAGTCCAGCACTAACGACATATTAGAGAATAGGTTGCGACAAAGAGGATATCTTATACGAACCGTAGACCATTGGAAAGCGTACTATTTTAACAGCAGTTAGTATCTTGCAACCTCTAGCTCGTGTGGTTAGGCTACTTACCTGTGGATCCGGGCACTCGGGCTTCTTCTCCAGACACTTGAACTCGCAGATATCAGTCGGGTTCTGGGCAAAGACCATACTGGCCAATGCTGTGAGAGAAACGGCAACAAGAACGGAGAACTGCATTGTGGATTTGTAACAAGGACTCGATTATATTCAGTAAAAGGCAAGGAAAGCGTTGGTTAACAATAGGATTCGGAGCAGAATAGGGCTGATATTTAAACCTCCGCCACCACGCCACGGACCAGGAGAGCACCTTCATCGCAGCCAGGTATACAATCCTCATCGCGTGGTCCAAGATGCCGAGAAAAATCGTCGATGCCCATCTCGTCTCTCCCACTGGACGACCCAGCCGCTGTGGAACATGGAGATGCGCTCAATTACATCAGTGTTTGTTTCAAGTATCTTGGGCGGCCATATGATATTTATTGTTCGGCATTTATGGGGTGTCGCAGGCGTTGCTTTCCCACCATACAGAACTAGTCCTCAACTACCGAGTCGCGATCGGCTACCGAGGAAGGGTGGCGTATGCCAAGCCGATGACGAATCTGGGGTCGGTCTCGGCACTTTACGAGGCGTACAACGTCTGGACGACACCGGGGCATGATCGGATTCCTTGCATGTTTGTGGACCAAACGCGGGGAAAAACCAGGGGTATCTCGACATGGAATGGACGAGATGGTCAGGGGTATGGAGGGGGTTCGGGGATAGTTCTACGTCGAGCGAATCGCCGGTCCCCGTATTAAGTGCCGAGAAGGCCGAATACATTATACTTGAGGGATCTTCATAACAGTATGCATATCATGGCTGTAAACGTGACGACAGCTGTTGCTGTTTATGGATACGGGACTCTAAGCGTCCGCAGTTACCCGACTCTCCCGCAGGAGCTCCTCCTCAATGGCCCGTCTGCGCGCCTGTTCGTCTCCACTCGAGTTGTCCTTGAACACATGGTCCATTTGCTCCAATGTCCGTCCTCTGGTCTCGGGGACGAAGAAGAAGGTCCACAGGAGGGCTAGTAAGCAGAAAACTGCAAAGAACACGTACGCGCCATAGCCGGTGTCTTGCACAAGTGGAGGGGTGATGAGGCCCTAGCGCTGTCAATACGATGTTTTGCTTGGAGTTTGGGTGGGGAGAGGAGAGGTCTTACAATAATGAAATTGTTCAGCCAGCTGGAACACGTTGACAGAGCTACTCCTTTTGCACGCAGGAAGGACGGGAAGATTTCTAGGATTTCCTGGTCAGCTCTATGGGTTTAAATTATTTTGTTTACGGATAAGGGAGAACTCACCCGACGGCATAGCCCAGCCAACCGGACCCCAGGAGGCACCGAAAGCCACCATATAAAGGAAGAGGAAAGCGACACTGGTCCAACCCTGAGGTCGATGTGCAGGCCAGTTATCCGAGAACAGACCGACTAGGATGGCGATGACTATGTGCGATATCGCCATGATGGCAGCTCCCCAAAGCAGCAACGGTCGCCGTCCCAGGCCATCCATCGACCAGACACTCGTACAGACTCCTACCAGCTGAGTTATATTGAGAATTCCAGACATCAACAGCTGCATGTCATAGTCTAGTCCCATGGTCTCGAATAGGGTCGGGGAGTAATAAATGAGTGCGTTGATCCCCACAAACTATCAGGCAATTAATCAATTACCGTCTTCAGGTAGCAAAAGGAAAAAAGAGAACAAAACACACCTGCTGAAAGAACATGAGGCCAACTCCGATATGCGTTCTTCCCCAACACCCAGGCTTGAAGCAGTCCCCCCAGGAAGCCAGCTCTCTGCGGAATGCCTTTCCAGGCCCCTCCCCCTGGATATCTGGGTGTTTCTCAACGTTCAATTCCTTGTGGAACCGCACCTCAGCCTGGATATCCAGGAACTCCTGTCGAATACGTTTATCCGACTCGGGAAGACGTCGAAGTTTGGCTAAGCTTTCCAAAGCTTCCTCGTTACGCCCCTTGGAGGCGAGCCATCTCGGAGAGAAGGGGAGAATAATCACACCCCCGATGAGAATGCAACTAGGGACCATCTGGAGCAGGAAGGGTAGTCTCCAGGACCATTCACCCGCCATATACCGTGTTCCGTACGTGGTCCAGAACGCGATCACGATTCCTAGCACGATGCAGAACTCTTCTAGTACTAGAAGCGCCCCACGACATTCGGGAGGACTAATTTCGGAAATATACAGCGGTGCTACCATGGACAGCATACCAATACCGACACCACCGATCAATCGAGCGACTGTGAGCATGGCATAGTCCACTGCAGCCGTCTGTAGGATCGACCCAACCGTGAAAATGATAACGGCCACCACAATTGAGTAGCGTCGAGATATCATATCTGCAATCCACCCCTGGTTGAGAGCTCCCAGGAACGCACCTAACTCGATCATAGCGGTCATGAAACCCTTCCAGAACCCGGATCCTGGGGAGCCTGGGGCAACCTCGGTGAATCGTTTGAGGAATTGGTCCATTACTAGAATCACGGAGACTACACCCTGGTCGTACCCGAATGTCAGGCCCCCAAGGGTTGAGCAGGCAGCGCACAGGAGGACGAATGGGTTGGCGGCCAGACCCTTAAGGCCGGGCGGGCCATATGGCTCTCGTCCGTCGCTGGTGATGTCTTCGGCATGGTGGGTGAAGCCCTCGATTGGCTCACCGGTTTGACTCGGCGCGAGGGGATCTTCCACTAGTTTATCCGCCATTGGGGATGATCGCCAAAGCGCCAGGGACCTCGAGATAAAACTGGGGAAGAGAAATGTATTAGGTTGAGTAGAGGAAACAATGGGCCAAGGAAAGAGCCACGGTCGCGTGGCGGAGGAGACGGAAGTAAGGGGCAACACGATTTATTCAGCAAAGACGATTCAAACGTTGGGAGGAAAAGCTGGGGTTAATGAGGGAACCAAAGACCGGCCCACCGACCATTCGCGATACCCCTATATCCAAGCTTAGTCCGGCAGTCGGCCTCTGAGAAAAGCAGTTGGGGTACAGAAAACCAGACCGGATTGGAGAAGCTGAGGCCAAGACTAGCAACTGTCGAAGAACAGAGAGGGCGAAGCTATTCCGAAACCAGCGGTTATAGGTGTGGATCTCGGATCCTGTCCGGCTTTGGCTTGGTCGCTCTGGAATGTTGCATTTCTCCTCCCGCACCACCCCGAGGAGGGGCACATTTTGAAGTGTGCGAGAGTCTGCAGAAAGTTGTACTCATGTCACGACATCATCGTTACACAAGCCTCAATTCGCCACTTATTCACCGTGACATTGAACCACGAACAGCTGGCCCCTTCGCAGCGATTTTCCGTTCCCCATGGGGTCGCAATTGGCGCTATCGTGGATCGCCGTCGCTAGCCTCCACCGCTTCCCTTTCCCCTCATTTGCGGATTCTGTTTTCCGTGATTGACGTCATTTGCCCGTCGCTCGTGCCTCATGTGCGGCTTCAGCCTCAGAACCTCTGCGGTTGTTGTGTCCAGACTTGACCCGATCTCGATTCGGTCATTTCTGACCCCGCGGTGGAACCATGGGCCGGTCCGAGGAGGTCCATTTTTGTATGGAGACTTTCTGGATACCCGCCAAGGGCACAAGCCACCAAATTCAGTTTTTCGCTGCTTATCTCGCCCAGTTGCTCGAATTGCCAGATTGAGATCGTTCAGATCTTAGGAATTGTGAATTATTGGATCATCCTAATCTATTGCGTGTAATGGGCTTGAATATCCACGATATAGAGGTGGATCTGGACCCCGACCGCTCCTCCCCAATATGGATTCCAACCAGCTAGTTCCGCTTTAGGAAGGACATCGCCGCGGGATAAAAGACGGCGACTCTATGCTGCACGAGCCTCGGAACATGGGGTTACCATCGCACCCTATACAGATTCATCGTTTTGGTCGCTAATATTAAGAAAAGAAAGTTGAACGTAGTTTAATCTTTCGACTCTCTATGACCGAAGAAAGGGCTCGACACATAAAACGGTCTCTGAATGTTCTCTGCCTTTGGCTCGGAAGCGTTTTGATTCCCGAAGAGCGATTGTATACGCGCCTGCAGTATCGGGTTTTGTGACAACTTCCCGACCGGTTTTAAGTCCCCTTTATCAGAGAACCTTGCATCCGGATCACCGACAATCGTCAGCTCCTTCCCCAGCACCCACTCCCGACCGCTCTTAACACACTGATCTCGCATCTCATCCGCACTCCGATTTATCATGGTCGTCCAGAACTTCCCCTCCGCTTCACTGAAAAGTCCCTCCCTCTCTAGCATACTCATGGCATTAGCCACCTACCTAATCTTGACAATTTCCTACCCCAAATTCGGGACTATTAGCGCCATCTTCCCCAAAACTAGTGAGGAAGCCAACCACTTTTTCCTTTTGCTCTGACGAAAATGTTGCGAGTTCATAGCGACCTCGCAAAACCGGGTCTTCGAGGGGCTGCTCCCGTGGGTCAAAGATGAAGCCGATATCGTTGGCGTTCCGAATATGGTACATTTCGCAGGTTGAGGAGCCGATTTGGTGGATGGCTATTCCCATGTGTGAGGGACCGTCGCCTAGGCTGGCGTCACCACGGCCGTATATGTTAATAGATAACTTGTAGGGGGTTGGGTTTGGGCTTCGTTCTTCCGTTGTTGTCTCACGGAATTTAGTAAAGGAATGTAAATGTTGTTGATTATTTCCGAGGAGGATGTTGGGGTGGTAGTGTTTATGAGGCTGTCCAAAGGCTGCGGCAACAAAAGAAGGGTTGATGCCTACTTAGCCGCCCAGGGTCGGATCGACGATGTTCCTCAATATCTAGCCTAAAAGTAAACCGAGCCTCGTTGATGATTAAGGGCACATGTAGGTTACAAACTACTTTACAGGGGAAACGGAAAAAGTGGTTTCCCCTCTCATAACAGCTACATTTGCGGACAACTAGTAGTCACCGAAGGAATGCCCGCCTGGGTATTCACTGGACAGGGAAAAAGGTTATGGGTGTTTAGCGCTATACCTCAGAGGGGACTTGAAAGCGATACCAAGGATGGGATGAAATAAGTCTGATCTTCGATGTTCGTCAGAAATCAAAAGGAAATCTACCCCCACTCAGGGCTTGAATAAAGGGTCGTTAAGCGGGACAATAGCCCTCATTTAAACCACATGCCGTCTATTACGAAATAATGCAATACCTTGCGAGATACACCAGAATCGATAAGCTGCAAATGTCTGTAATGGAGGATGATGTTAGGGAATCGGGGGTTCGGGGGTTGAATACCCCCCTGAACAGGGTGAAACTATCCAAACACTCCAGTCCAGTCCGGGTTCACAGTTCCAGAGGGGTCATAAACAAAACAATAACCAAGGATGCTAATTGGCAACATGAACATGCACATAGCAAGCACTTGGCATTCCCTAACAGTCTTGGCCCGAAATACGCCCGCCATGTACCCGCCAGGCATCCAAAAGGGCAATACGGCTGTGAGAAAGAACCCAATCATTGACGTGGAGAATGCAATTAGGGCGCCCGCATAGCCAATTTGCCATTCGGCGCGATTCACCTGATTCATTTGAAAAATCCGGATCCCAATCAAGGGATTTGCCACAGCGCAACACAAGGATGCTGGTAGAAAATAATTCGCAGCTTGTTTAGCTCTTACCACGAATAATATGAAGAGCATTAGGCCTGCCAGCAATGCCAAAATAGCTTGTACCAATGTATTCCCGGCTCCGAGGGGGTGAAGAAGGTTGAGTAGCATTGCTGTGTTGACGGCAGTCTGCGCACCAATAGCTAAAGAAACTAGCCAGTGATTACCAACCGTCTCCATTCCCCCGACCCCCAGGCCTGGAAACCTTTTCTCTGCCGAATGAAAGAGGGTCCATGGAGGGGTGTCGTTGAGGCTGGACAGACGAGTATAATTGATGTGACGGGCCATCAGAATAACCACTTCCGCAAAAGAGATCGAGATGAAATACATGAGGGCGATGCATTTCGTCCAAGGAATACCCTCCATTGCCAATAATTTGATACTCTGACACGGAATTCCGCTAACAAACAACATGACCCATCGTATTACGGTCGAGCTTTCTGCGCTCTCCTTGTCAATGTCGTCACCCTGGAAACGGCGAGCGAACAGGGCTTCGATCTTATCGCGTCGGGTGACGACGCTACAAGGACGGAAATTGTTGGACGATATTGCGTCGGTAGACGGTAATGGAGTGCATGTCGCAAGTAAGAATAAAACGAGAAAGTGTATGGTGTCTGCAATGCAAATACATGGTGACATGCGAGCATAGAAACGAAAAGCTTTTCCCGGTTGGCCCAAAACTCTACCGCAGGGCTGCACCATGGTTCCCAGAGCCAGCGGGACAAGGGCCCACCAAGCTACCTGCCATTTGACTTCCAGAGAAGTAGGAACACCTGGAAGTTCATGTTAACCTAATTTGAACTGGGCTAATAGATGGATTATATGAAGAACTGCCATACCTCCTTCAGACACTGAAGTGTCGTCTCTCGTAACAAGGCTGGAGAGCCACGCAGACTCCATGGTGTTTCAATCTACTCTTCACCAAAAGTTGAGTCCAGTCCCTAGGAGCTTGTAGTGCCTTTTATTTTTTCCGTGTTTCAAATCGGTCGGGAATAGGGCGGAAGGTAACTTTTAACAAACCGGCGAGCACTAAGATGAGGGAAAAGGAAGCATATATATAGACAGAACACGAGCAATTTGGGAATGAGCACAATCCCATCTTTGCTCAGCTGCACCGCCGCAGTCCCGTATATGTATTTGGACGCTAGCTACACTACGCCAATCCGAAATGGGCTTAGGACGAGGCTGAGAAGACAATGACGTCACATGGAGCCAATATGAAGCCTCTACTATTGTTACCGTGTGAAGTGAGTCTTGAGACTTTGTTCATCACTACAGGTAAAAAACAGAAAAGGATCAACAAAAACTGAAAAAAGCTCCATACAAATAACCACAAAGCGATGATGCGCAGCTCAGGATGCCATGCAGATGCGGGGTTTGGCGGAATGGGCGTTCTCGTCCACCGTACCACTGGGAATCTCCTCAAAAGAGCGGGGATCGTCAGCCCATCCCTTCACACTCGACACTACACTTTCGAATTGTGAAATCCGTGACAATCCATATTATTTTTGTCTGTCTTATCTCAGCTCCGCATCTCTCACTACATTGTTCCCATCAAATCAACCTCCGAAACCTAGAACGCAGATCCAATTACCCGACCCTGACCCCACCAAAGCCATCATGTCAAGCCCGCCCTCCGACATCGTCTTCTACGACATCGCCATGCGCCCCCCCATAACAGAGACATCTGCATCTCCAAACCCGTGGAAAGCCCGCTACGCGCTCAATTTCAAACGCGTCCCCTACTCAACCAACTGGGTAGCACTCCCCAACGTCGCCAAGACTCGTCGCTCCCTTGACATCCCCGCCGGCCGCAAATTCGCTGACGGGACCGACTTCTACACCCTCCCGATCCTCACCGACGCCACCCACAATGCCAAAATCGGTGACTCATTCGACATCGCCGTCTACCTGCAACAAAACTACCCCGACGCAGGCGATGGTGATCTCTTCCCGCCCCAAGCGCTCGACTACGAGTATAGCCCGGACCAGGCGATCGCCATCCCGCTTTCCGACCGCCGCGAGGGCCCGGATGATTATGCCCGGTTTAACGTGAATGTCGATGCTGTGTTTACGGCGCATGTTGTTCTCTTTGCTGGGGGGTTGCCGCTCGACCCTGCGACTGCGGCGGAGTTTATGGCGGAGTCGCTCCGGCGCACGGGCAAGAAATCGTGGGATGAGTTGAAAATGAGTGATGAGGCGCTGGCAGGGTTGAAGACGTCTTTTCATGATGCGACGGGGGTGCTTGCTAAGTTGTTCCAGAGGGATACGACAGGGCCGTTTTTGTTGGGGAAGCAAGCTAGTCATGCGGATTTCATTGTGGGTGGTTGGGTGCGGATGGCGTATATGTGTATGTCGGGGGATGAATGGGAGAAATTCCGGGGCTGGCATGGGGGTGTTTTTGGGAAGTTGTATGATGCTTTGCAGGAGAATTATGGTCAGGTGAACTAAATTTGGTAGGGTTGACTGATTGAATATATTTCTGGGGCGATAAATTGTTGATACATTGGACCACATTTTCTTCACTAGGTACGTATATCCACAAATCTGAGCAATAGAAGCTAGAGGCTTCTATGCCTCGTTCACTGAATTAAACTCCTTTCGGTTCCCGATCTGCTTGAAACTCAGTTTGTTTGAGGTTCTAATTGGCTAGGCCCTGGGTTCGGCGGACGAAGCGAAGCTCCATAGTGGGGAGGATATGAGTAGTGGGGTAGATTTTGATGGAGACATTAAATACGAGGCCGTGCCGTCGCACAGCAGACAAAAGGCCTCATGGCCGCCTAAATATTTGCCAACCTTCCGAATCCAAAAATCCGTAAAATTTCTGCGAAGGAAGAAGCGAACATGAAGAATTATATTCAGTCCCAAAAACTGGAAAATATCACCCAAGATGAGGTCTGTTTCCGAGTCATTTTTCCAGCCAGTAAAACTAACATCACCAGATTGAATCCCTGATGAAATGTCGGGAAAATATTCGCCATGTTTCCGTGATTGGTGGTAGTACGCAGTTTCCTCTCAATTATCAGCTGCGATGCAATGCATAAAGATAACCTAACTTTTCTTTAGCTAGCTATCGCAAGTCTTCCGTCGCGAGCCTTCTCGCGCAGCATGCGACCACCGCCCAGTCAAAGGCTAGTTCACAGGATGCAGGGGAAAAGCAAAATGAACAAGAAAGAATCTCTATTGTACCCATTATGGTATCATTGTGTGTTACCATCGACAAGTCAACATACCCAGAGACTCTGGGCAATAACAAATTCCTGGTCAATATGCTGGATCCCCCGAATTGCCCCGATTTTCCAGGAGCTGCGAACCTCACTCTATCTGTAACTGATGGAGCTTTGGTAATGCTTGATTGTAATTCGAAGATATCGTCAGTCCTTCTATTTCGACATCGTATGTTAGCGTGCTAATGAGAGGTACCGTAGCTCCCAAACAGAAGCGTTACTCACAACAGCGCTTAATCAGAGGAACAAATTTACATTGATGCTCGACAATATCGAGTCTTCCATACTCGCATTACAGACTCCCGAAGAGGAGCTGTATCAGATGATTCTTGCATCCGTTAACGGCATAAATGGCTTTATTGATGATTCTACCTTACCAGGAGAGCAGGAGAATCTAAGCGTCACGAAAGGGAGTATCGCGTTCTCCTCAGTCTCTCATGGTTGGGCTTTCACTATTCCTCAGCTCGCGGTCAGATACTGCGAAAAGTTCAACATGGAAGCAGAGGCACTGGCTGAGAAGCTCTGGGTATATATATTCCAGGACCTGCAAGAACGTTAACTAATTGGAGAACAGGGTGATAATTACTTCGACTCGGAAACGAAAACGTGGCATACCTCTTCCAGCGCCAACGGGAAGACCCTCGAACGATCCTTCAACCAATTCATTCTCGCCCCGATATATGCAATATACGACGCCGTCCTAAAGAACAGCCAACCTCTCGACGAAGTTCGAGCTGAGTTGGACATACAACTGAGCCGTGAGGACCAGACCCTCAAACACAAACCGCTCCTCCAATCGATAATGCACCAGTTCCTTCCCGCGCCCGATGCCATACTTCAGCTCGTCTGCACCCACCTTCCATCCCCTATCACAGCTCAACCACACCGAACCGACCTCATCTTCGACACCCACATGGACGAAAGCCTCGAAAGCGGGATTCGGACCTGCGATCCCAATGGACCCCTCATCATCTACTCCCCCCGCGCCATTCCCAGCACCGACAACCGACACTTCTACGCTCTCGGCCGCGTTTACTCCGGCTCCGTGTCCGCTGGCATGCAACTGACCATCCAAAATAACGAATCCCACGGCACCAAGACTAAAACCATCGATGCGACGACCGTGCCATCCCACAGCATAGCCCTCCCCGTTCCCTCCGTCTGCGCCGGAAATCTCGTCGCTATCCCCGCCCAAGTCGCCGCCAGCCCGCCTCACCTCCTGTCATCCAAATCCATCGAACGGAAGATCCCCTTCCGCGCTCCTCGTCTCACCACAGGGATGCTCTTATACTTCACCGTCGATGTCCAGAACCCAGAAGACCTGCCCAAGCTAGGATTCGCCTTCCGCCTCCTATCCGGCCATAACCCCTGGGTGCAACCTCTAGTGTTAGAGGACGGCCAACACGCGATCTACGGCTACGACGAGACTCAGCTCCGTGACTGCCTGAAGCATTTCGAAGAGGAACTCCTTTGTCTCCCGATAAAAGTTGCAGGACCCTTCACATCCTACCGCGAGACAATCCGCACCCAGTCCGAACCAATTTGTCAGACACGATCCCCAAACAAAAGAATTACGTTCCAGGCGCGAGCGATTCCCATAAGTGACGAGTTAGTCAGCGATATAGAGCGGTTTGCCCCCCGAGGGAATTGCCGTCGGTACCGGACCCGGTTTGATTTTGGCGACCATCTCGTTCGTAACTATGGTTGGGGAGAAGAGGAGAGCAGAAAGATCTGGGCCTTCGGGGACCCAGGCAGAGGTTCTGACGCGAATATGCTAGTGAATGTGAGCAAGGGTGTGCAGTATATTGAGGAAATCCAGGATTCGGCCGTGAGTGGGTTTCGCTGGGCGGTTAGCGAGGGTCCGCTGGCTGAGGAGCCGGTGCGTGGGGTGCGGTTGAATATTCTGGATGTGACATTTATGCATGGCGATGGGATCAGGAGGGGAGGGGGGCAGACTATACCTGCGGTAAGGAGAGTGATGTATGGGGCGATTATGAGTGCGGAGCCTTATCTTAAGGAGCCGGTTTTCCGAGTGGAAATTCGCACTCCAGAACGGTTTATGGAGGACGTGCGGAGGGTTATCACTGAGAGAGGGGGGAGGGTGGATTGTGAGGATACGATTGGCGGGTATCTTCGCGGGATCTCTGCGTTCGTACATGCAAGCCAGTCATTTGGGCTTCCCGATGATGTTGGCGCTGCCTCTGGGGAACTCGCGTCGTGTAGTATGGTGTTTAGCAATTGGGATAAACTGAAGGGGGATTTGGATGAGACCATCACGGCGATTCGGACAAGGAAGGGTCTATCACCGACCGCTCCGGGTTTGGAAAAGGTCAGTTTTCTCCTTATTAGTTCACCATGCCGCTTATACGCTAATCTGTTGGATAGTATTATGATGCTTGATAGGATTGTGACCAGACCTCATGGGAACCTGCATGAAGATGGTGGGAGGAAGGCACGTGGCTGCGGGCAAGGCCGTCGATCTGTGGTGCACGGTAAATGCAGCCACATTATCAATCACCAGCGTATTGTGTCTCCTCCGTAGTTAAGCTTAAGACGAAAGAGGCCATTTTACCGTTATTATTCGACTCCAGGGCCCTTTCGGAGCGGCCTCTACCAAGAAGTGGCTTAGCACAGCACAGCCCCGCTCTTATCGGGGGGTTTCGTCATAGCTTCACCACGATAACTTGATTCTTTAACAGTGAGCATATTTCCCCTCCCTGCCTCAATGCCCATCTCTCACAACATCAAACCAGAGGATGAACCCCCCTCAATTACACATCCTCTGCGTGGAGGACAAGTAAGTTTTGCGCCCCTTCTGTCGTTCACAAGCATACCAACATCAATCCAGCTATGTCAACCAAAAGGTCGTAAATCTTTACCTCACAAAACACTTTGGTTGCTCGGTCACACCCGTCTTCAACGGCCAAGAAGCCTTAAACTACCTCGCTGGTCCAAATCCCCGGCCCGATGTGATCTTGATGGATGTACACAGCACCCCTAGCCCCAAAGCACGAAGCCAACACAACACCAACTGACTGGGAACATTGATTCACGTAAGCAACAGATTTCTATGCCCATCATGGATGGCATCACCGCCGCCCGCATTATGCGCACCGAGCCGCCTTTCTGCAATGACCCCCACCTCCGCCGAACGCCTATCATAGCGATGCTCACACACGCGCCAGTTAATATTAAGAAAAGTGATCAGAGGTGGTTCAGCGATTTTCTCCACAAACCGCTCAGACCAGCGGACTTGTCGACCCGTCTGCGCTATGCCTCCCGGAATATGATCCTTCCACCATTGCAAGACCCTCGACACGTGGCAAAGTGGAACAGACCGTATCGGGGGCGGTCCAGGCTGTGAGCTAAATATCGATATGGCCTTAAATTATATACGATAGATAGGAGTGATCTATTTTATTAACCCTTCGCAGTGGAATGCCAGGCAGGTTGCCTAGTCATTAGAAATTTCAATAAAATCCCCGATTTTGCTTTTACCCCGCTCGAGATGATCAGCGCAAGTCTTATCGCGATACCTCCAGTAACTAGGTTCTTGGCGTTGTGGCTTGAGGGATTTGACTGGTGAGTCAATTGAGTGTGGACATTTAGGTGGGGGAACTTTTGAGATTTTATTTGCTTCCCAACCTACCAACAATCTTGCGATCCTCTCGTCTTTTTATTGGCACCTCTCAGCCGTCGTTCAGCGGGTGGCTGGCTGGCCCCTCTATCCAACGCTTGTGATATTTTGCCGACCCCCTTGGCGTCAGGTTTGTCCCAAGCCTTGTTAATTTCTCCTGAATGTCGGGTGTTTTATTTATCAAGGTATTTCCGTGAGTGACAATGTTTATGGAGCGGGGATCTGGGGATCGATTTACCGTGAAAACTCGAAAAGCTGCACATTGCTCGACGGAGATAGAAGATAGGCCAAATTTTCTCCGTTTCCACTCCACCTTAATGACGGTGTTATTCGGCCGAGGATTCGAGTTAAGGTTTGTCGTTGTCGCTTGGGCAAATAATAATTGATCTCGACGAACCGCAAAAGCGGAAATCCGGATCGGGCCGTGTTGCCGCATCATTGGTGCGAATGCACCAATGATGAGGGAGTTCGCGAGACTAACCACAAGCAACTGAAAAACAGGTTCCGGACCCCACAAAGAGGTTCGCCAGAAGCGACGACCTGGCAAGGTACCCCCGATAGATAAAGTAGACCCGCCTCGTCCTTTAAACCGTTCATCCCTAGTAATCTGGATATCAGATCATCTCTTTGAAAAAAAGCTCACCATGCCTGACGACGACCAAACTACTACCACCCCCCCAAGCAATCATACCCCAGAAAATGTCTCAGATACTACTACACCAGATGATACTACACCAGAGACGATTCCAGGAAACCAACCAGTTTCAGACCAACTTTCCGTCACTCTGTATAAGTACTACAAAAAGGATAACATATCCCGAGCGTGGAAGAACCTCCAAATCCAGACGACACTCGACGCCACCTTGGGCGCTTTTCGGGCGTCCATTATCATCGCCGATCATCTGGACAAGAAGTAGTGAGTCCACCTGTAGCCATTAATTGCCTATGATTTCTAACCTCCTCCCCATTAATATAATTCTCGTCGTGTCTAATCTCCTTTCCTCCTGGAAGTTCGGTTCAACCCTTTTGCACCACAGGTGGGGCCGAAATCGACAGCAACTCCAAGCTGCAGTATTATCTGGATACGACCGGCCAAAAATCAGAGGTGAGCGATGCCCAAGCGAGGTGTGTGAGCTGTGAATTACTTACCTTTCCAACTTCCAGGGCGCGATCAATATCTACATCAAGAGTAAATCAGGATCTGCCAGTAAGGGGGAATTGCCTGACAATGTCAAAAACACGATCAGCAGAGATCATAACCTAGACGAGCTTGTACGTTTGTTTTCCGGTGCGTGCGGGCGCTTATCGCCACCACTAACAATATATAGGATAAAGGGGTGGATTTGCCTGAAAACACGCTGGACAGACAGAAGTCCGAGTTCGTTCCTAAAGATTGGAGAGCGTCAGGTGGCAAAGTAGCCGCAATGTAGGAACTGAACTACTCGTATATAGAAATTCGAAGCTGACGCACCTTCTAGTAACCCGGCCGACATGTCCGAAAAGCATTGGGCCACTGTCATGCGTAACAACGGAATTCTATGTGGCTGGCACGCGGAGGAAGAGGTTCCCAAGGAATTCATGCTGGGTAATGGCAAAACCGTCACCGTCCCGGGCGCGAATGATGTAGCGCCGGCTAGAAAAGCTGACTATCCCAGTATGTTCGATCGTGTGACAATTTGATCCTCCAGGAGGTTTGGCTAAGATGAGGGGACTAGCATTTGCCTTGAAACCGAGGAATACAGCTTCCTTTGATATAAGTTTCGATGGAAAGTATACGGAGCGAACGCCGGATAACGGTGCAGTTAGTATCTCCATAACAAAACAAGAGGCGAGGCTAACCCCCGGGCCAGATCAAATTTCGCATTCCGCGCTTCCAGATAGCCGACAAAACCAATATCGAAGTATTCGAGACAGAAACTGCCCTACAGAAACGAAAAGCCGAGAGTGGATTTACCCAATACTCGGTGCAGGGGAGCATGTGAGTTTACTCCGTACCATGTCGCAAAGCACACCAGGCTAATTGCTCCATGCAGAGGAGGTAAAATAAAAGCTGTATCTGGTGGAGCTGGTGAGGGATACGGCTATAGTGAGGATAATGTTTCAGGGATTGGTGAAGCCAGCGACACAAGATACATGCATGTCAGCTACAATGTAAGTAAAGCACCACGAGGTCAAAACGTATTACTTACACTGGACGACATCACAGTACCCCCGCGTCAAATTATTCTTGGATGGGGACCAGCTCGAACTAAGTACCGAGTGCCAGGCTGACATCGACCAATTGCGCAAGACCCCAACCAAGGAGCTGCTGCGAAGCTTCCATAAGAAATATGGTACGAGTCTCTTCACAAGGCCAGTCTGGTGTCTTTATGGCTGGGCCGTAAACCCCTTGTATGGTACCTTGCGCTCACATTAAGAAAGGTCAACTGTTTGAGCCTGAGTTCCATCTTGGTGGTCGGCTGTTTGCGACAGAGCAGTTTGATGGGGTTGCCGGTTCAACAGTGACGCAGAAAATAACGAACCTCAAGATAGCGGCCAGCGTGTCTCTAGCTGGTTGGGGCGCTCAGGTAAATGTCGATGGCAAATACTCAAATCATAAAAATGAAAAGGACGAGACCAATAGAAGCTCGATGGCCCAGCCGATCAGCTGGTGTGCTGACGGGGGAGATACCACCCTTTGCAACAAGTAGGTCGCTCCATCATGCCCATTCATCCATCCACTGACGGGTCATAGTCCTACAGAATGGTGTTCGACCGTTGCCTCCTTCTATAATTGGCGCGTGATTCAGAAAAGCAAGGTTGTCAGCCTCCTAGACCATATTGGAAGGCTACCCGGATATGGGGATATCCCGACTCTTGCTCGATATATTGAGATCGGCGACACTGGCATCGAGAACTGCGTCAGGTGCTCCGGTTTCAATTTTATGAATTTGAGTGATGGTGAGTGTCCCACTCCTATCCTGTTACCTTGTCGGGGCTGATGGGGTAATAATCGGAGTAGAAAATGCACCACCGGAAAAGCGCCGAAGCTTGTATCATAAAAAGGGTAACCATGACAAGTACGGGACCCTGGATTTTGAAATTCCGTTCCCAGACCCTAGGGATCTGTTTTGGGAAGATAACTCGGAGAGGGAGGCCAAAATAAGGGTAGGGAGACCACTCTTCGAGCTGAGAATATGCCTTTTACTGATGCTGGGCCAGTTTAAATTCGGCGTCAGGTATCCAATCGTGGCGACCGCTTCCGATCCAGAACGAAGTGACACCCGCCCAAAATGGATCAGACATGGTGTGATGCTGGACCCCGAATCCGGGAGGATTTACTTCAGCGAAACGGCAATCTCAAACGTCCTGGTCGAGTTTGATGACCCCGAAGATCCAAATTGCCACACCAAGCTTGTTCCTCACCTCCATAATGTCGTCCTGAAATTTTACTATCCGGTAACAAACCAGTACTACACCCTTTACTTCGATCCATGCACTACTGACGGGCATCTTGTGTATGCGCGGCCCCTTCGACCCGGAAGTCATTCGGCTCCTACGTTTATATTTCACTACCACCCATATGCCACGGAAATTTTCAAGGAGTTACACGAAGAGATGAAGGCCATTGCAGATATCAAGAAAACCGCAGAGGACGCTATCCAAGCGCGCAATGATGCAAGGGAACTCGAGCTGCTTCACCAGCGACAGCAACAAGGAGCTGATGCTGGTCATCAGAAGAGGGTTCTCGAGCTGCGGCAGAAATGTTTCCCTGACTGGGATGCTGAAAGGGCATTGAGGCTGCGACTAGCGAGCATGTACCACGGAGCAGAAGCAGCAAAGATCAAGAGTGACACGGAAGCTTTGGAGAATTCTATGATTGCTGGTGTTGAGATTTTTCTCTCCTACGGAGCAGAGCTCATTAGTCATGAGGTGGCGTTTGATTTGTTGTATGAGCGAAAGGTACCGCAGGAGATTATTGTCCAGTTGAACGAGCATTACAAGGAGCTCAATTTGAGGAACCTCTTCAAAGCAGTCAAGGGGAGGAAGTGGTGGGGTGATGGCGCAGCATTGTGATGAGAATGAATGCAAGATGTGATTGTTGTTCCATTGATTATTAAATAGACCACTATCCAAAATGAATTTGCTCCATGTATAACCAGGATACCCTCTATTCATTCATGAATTATGAATTTACTATCATGGCCTTGCCTTGAAGAGCTGAAGGAAATTCCAGGTTTTGCCTCTACCATATTCAGAGGTACGCTTGATTCATATATCTGGAAAATATAAATTACGGATCGAATGAAACGGAAACCGCTACCGGTGGGCTAATCATTGACTACTACTACCTGGGCTAGGTAGAGATAACAGTGGCAGGAAGTTAGGAGTAACTATTCTCATCATTGGCTACTGCCATTTCTTAAAACGAGTGTCCCAACACCATATACCGAGCAGTGAGAGTCTACCACTTATTTCTCCTTGGGCTGGCCACCACAACCCTTGATACCACCAGGGCTACTACCACCGGAAGCTCCGAAATCGCCAATAGCCATCCTGTAAAGTCTGTTAAAGGTGGGCAATAAGCATAGGTTGCAATATGCTCTTACTTGTTTGTATTCCTTGGTTTGGGAGGGATTGTTTTGATGTATTCAACGGATTGGTAGCGTAAATTCTCGGATCAACATAGACTTGTCGATGTATTTCGTAAAGCTAAGGTCCCATAGTACTTACCTGTTATTCTCGGGGATTACCAAGTTCAACTTTGGTGAATGCAGATGGATAGTTTCGAGGGCGGGGGGGGGGGGCTTCTTATATCCTCTCACTATCCTTCATGTGTTCGTTCGTCAATTGCGCGATCTGCGTTGTGCAAAGGGTGAGTTGTACAGGACCGGGGTTCATTACTCAATTCCGCAAATCAGTCTGCACATTGATCGCAGCCATCAATAATTAGTCGAGGTTCGTGTGATATCGCAACACGCTTGCATGGTGGGTGTTTATCTCAAGTTCCACTGATTGGCCTCCCACCGAAGGAGGCTGACTGAAAGCAACCCTCTTCCCAGTTAGTCTTACTTGGGCTGATGCACTGTTCAGCTGGTGACACTGCCTGCGTTCGTTATCTGGTGACGATGGTTGGCTGAGCATGTTAGTGGGACAGACTTACCCCTCACATATACTCCATTTAGAAGGGGGTTTCCAAATAACTCCAGCGTATATATACCAAGGGATTAACTTACTGGTCGGTGTCTTGCCCTCCTTCCCACTTTTGTGGTACTTTTGCGGTGAACGTCTGACAGTCTTACAAAGCGGGGTAGAAACTGAAAAAAGCGAAGGATTGATCGATGACGGGCTATCATGGATGATGACCCCCTTATCTCGAGAATTGGTGCAACAATCCCTGTGATTGAACAAGTGACGGAAATATGGGATGTGCCCTCCATTTTATGGGGGGTACTGCATCACGGCCAAATGATCCATCGGCACAGCATCCGGTACCGCGACGTCGAGAATCAACTCAATGCTGACTCGGACACAATTTACGGAATAGCGTCAATCGCGAAATCATTCTTGGCAGCAGCTCTCGGAAAACTAGTTGATGAGGGTAAAGTTTCGTGGCTCGACCCCATACAAAAACACATTCCCCAGTTCAACCCTCGAGGGGACCCAAATATAGGCGCTAAAGCCGACCTAATCGACGCACTGCGATATTCCACTGGACTTTCACAGCCGTCTTTACTATGCCTTGGGCCGAGGTCGACTATCCTCGGCGACGAGAAAGATTATATCCGCTGACTGAATTCATTGCCGACGTCGAACCATAAAGGACAGCGGTTCAATGCCTGGTGGATGTACAATAATTACCCATGCGGCCTGATTGCGAAGGTAGCCGAAGCCGTGAGCGGGCAAAGCTATCCGAGCTATCTCCTGGAGCATATCCTGGCTCCTCTTCACATGCATTCGACAGCTGTTTCAAGCGGTGGCTGGGAGAAGGACAACGTTGCACACCAGTACGTATACCGGACAGATGGGAGATACGTCAGGCTTCTCTCGGAATCTTGGCCCCCTAACAGCCATACCCCAATACTAGCCGCCATGGGAATGCGCAGCAGTGTAAATGACATGCTTACCTGGTCCAAGGCAGTCCTTGAAGCTGAAAGGCAGGAGGCAGACTCAAGTGGCGGCGGTACCATATCAGGAAACCCGCTGAGACATGTGAGGAAAATCCGGAAAGCTTATTAGACCAGGCCTGTACACGATCAATTTCGAAATGAGACTGCGTACTGTATGCGGTGGCTGAGAGTTGAGATGCCCTCCTCGGACATAGGCCTCTTATCGTGTAATACGGAGATGCGCAAGAGGAACGAGCATTTAAAATATATCCTTGGCGCTTCTTCAAAGCCCATGGTTACTATTTGTCACAATGGGGTCATGAATGGCTCAACGGCGGCGGTTTATACATTTCCGGAGACTCAAAGCGCAGTGGTCGTCATGTCCAATGGGCTCAATGGTGGTGATGCAAGTGACTTCACCGCACAAATACTAATCCAGGCTCTCTTTGACCTCCAACCCCATGTGGATATACTTCCGATGGTTAGAATGGAGGCTAAAATTCCACGCGAGTGGTACGAGAGTAAATTTACAACGCCATAGCAGCGAGGTAGAAAGGAGACGGATGAAGAGAGGAGCCAATCACTATATCTGGGCGACTACTATGGCTTCGATGGTACTTTCGTTTTGAGTATCGTTCCCAGGCCCAATAAAGACTCCGCCGGACTCTCTCTGGCCGTAATGTTCAATCGGCGTTCTGCTTCGGCTTGCGACCTAGAACTTTATAATAAAGACATGTATAGCTTTTCCCCTTCGTCACACGATGACCATTTAGAGGTTATATATCCCCTTTGGTGCGATCATGGGATGACTGTACTAGAGTTCGAGATGAATGAGTCAGGTTCTGAAGCAACGAGCATTCGGTGACTTTGGGACCAGGACGGAGAGCCAGCTATACTTTTAAAAAGAGTTAATAAGTAGATAAAAGATAACATTTTCTACTAAGATCCCATGGAATTGAATGGGCGATCGATAGATCAGAATATCCCCAATTTGAAGCCTAGTCATCAATGAAAGCAAATATTATGTGGACCAAAATAATGGCCAAAATAACCGCTAGGCCAAAGAGTTGTTAACAACCCAATGGGTCATAGTAGCTAGTCATTTAAAGGTGGGATTTCAATAATTTCTCAGGCTGACATATTATTATTCAGCGGGATCTTCTCGAGTCAACCGATAGTTCTTAGGAAGTACTAGTATTAGCCTCGCGGAATCTTCGATAGAAGACAGAGATCATGATGAATGCAACAGCAAAAACAAATGGCTAACCCAGAAGGGCCAGCCCGGCCACAGATCCGGTAGTGCCATCCGTAAGCTCAATAAAGAGGGTCATGAGCAACCTGTGACAAAACCGGCTAAGTTATAAACTATCGACGTCACAGCATTCAGCCCTGTAAAGCGGTCCTGGTACTAGTACTGCTGTAGTAACTGGCTCAGTTTTCACCCTATGAGTCTGCTTACGCGCTCGCTTCAGCGCCAGCCATAAACTACAGGTATCACCCTTTTACCCGAAGTTTTCACATGGTTATCAACACGAATAAAATCGGGTTTATGGGTTCGAAACTACTAGTAGTGCTAGTAGTACGTATATTGGGGAGTGGTAGGACGGTAAACGATACAAATAAAACGGAAATACAAACTGAACCTAGACATCAGCAGAAGAACTTGAAACACAGGATACGAGCATAGCTATAGTAAAAACATCGAAATCATGCATCGAAACAGGGACGCGGTATTTAAGCAACCTTCCAGTATCCAGCCCGGAAGATCCTGATTATCCAAAAATCAACCAAAGAAAACACAAGCATTGGAGCACGAGCAAATCAGCCGTGGACATACACCAAAGGGGCCCAGGCTCCGGTAATTCTGAGATAGATATTCCTCAGCGGAGTCGAGAACGTAGGCTAACGTCGCCCGAAAATAACCTGTTGGCCAGTTGCAATATCATGAAGGTCCGGATTGGGCTTCTCTGGATTGACACGGCGCTCCTGGGGCTCCGCCAATCGCCGAGGAACATCGCTCTGCCTGTGATACGAGACATACAGGTGCCCTTGTAGATTGACCTGATATGGGTCGGATGATCTGCCCATGTATACGGTAATATGGGGGTCCGCCTGGACGAACTCGTTTGCGCTCCGTTGCCCCCGGCGCCCGCCCTGGCGATTTCTACCACTGCGCATCTGCGTGGTTCGATGATCAATTTGCCTTTTGTCGGTATATCGAGAGATTAGTTTCTGTGATTCCGTTAAATGTGTTACGGCTGGTGCGACTCACCTAACCCAGACAATATTCGAGCCTGTGTAAGTACAGGCTATGCGGCATACTTCGTCAATGCCATCCTGACGAGGGATATTGTTTTTTAACTCAGGGCATATCCAGATGATCTAGAAGCAACTGTCAGAACAACACGCAGCAAACGCCAAGGGCCATGGGAAAGTACTGCACATACCATAGGGGAGCTCGAGGTTCCCTGTCCGACTCTTCTCGTCGGTCTAGCTTGACGAAGACGGGCAGCTACGAGTTCAACGGGGCTTGCGCCTGATTGTTGGACCGGGGGTGCCTGCGTCCTGACCGGCGCAGCCAGTTGCCTCTCTCGTATGAGACGGTCCTGCTCCCGGGGCGGACCTTGCTCTCGCTGTCTTTGTTGGCGCACGCGCTCGTCCAGGTGACTCTTGTCTCTCCGAAACATTTTCGTTTTATTTTCTTAGGTAATTCCAAAGAATAGAAATAGGCAAGGTATTCACAAGGACTGTATGTGACAATGACAAGAGTATAGAATGCGATTCTCGTTAGACAATAAGACTCTTGAGCTGGATGCTTCTAAACCGCCATTCCCACTGGCAGTCAAACCCATTTATATGCCATTGAGTACAATTTATAAATAGGAAATTGACAAGAAACCCTGTATATTATTATCAAGAGGAGGAACCTTTGGTTGTCTCGTATATATATCAGTACGGGCTATCGATTGGATATCACGTCCCGATGTAACCAACAGCGCTTGTCATTCTACTAGATCGTTTTACCTCCAGGAATAGGAGCCTTGAAAAGGAAAATGAGGAAAATGCAGCCACTATAGCTGGTGTTAATAATTTATGGGTGTTGTTTCACCGAGCGATCATATCCACGAGGTTTGCGCGCGGCTCTCTGTCACACTATCCACGTAATTAGAACACTGTTTATCGTATCGATCATGCCGCGCGATACGATCCATGTCAAGATATCCCTGGAAAGTGAGGTCAACCCCCATTTCCCGTCCATCGCACGGACGTTCGAGCAATCCTGGCGCTTATAAATGGCATCCATGATGGAGGCTCGGTCTACCCGATGCGGCTTTTGTGGGGACCTCAAGGATTGGCATATGAACGAGCCTCTCCGATCTTGATAGTAGCTGGCACATGGTGGTGTGTGTGGTCAAAACGATTGGTTGCAGAAAAGTAAAATCTAATTTTGTTCTCAGATTGGAACAGACCTCCAGTGTTGCTCGGCGACTAATCTTCATCCTCGGTGTCCACATCAGTAAGCCTCTCTCACGCCCACCACAGCAATCAATATCCGGCGGTTAATTGTTATTTAAATATAGATTTCTGTGCTGCTTTTACCTTATCTCCTCCTCGTCTATTCCTCTGATGCGGACATCGCCCTGGTGTTTATATTTGTCGACGAGGGCTTGCCGCCCACGAATTCAAGCCCTGCCTTTACCCCGCCATTTGCCATCTCTTTTCCCTCCCACATATTTCACTCCCACAATAGCCAACTCGCATTTCCTTAGACCACATCAAAATTCCTCAGCCAACATGTCGTCAAATGATGACAATCATCCAATTTCTCCAGGCTCAGCCTCTCCACCAGATGAAAACGATCAATATGTAGGGAACGGGCTCCACACCGAGGAAACCGACGAGGGACTCGAAAAAATCTGGGATTACGAAGAGGGTGGCCATCACCCTGTCCATCTAGATGATTGCTTAGGTGATAAGGGTGAATATCGCGTAATCCATAAGCTTGGATCCGGAGGATTTGCGAACGTTTGGTTATGTCGGATTCTTAATTCTGAACCACCGCGCTATGTGGCCGTGAAAATCCTTATGGCCGACGCTTCCGCCGATGATTGTCCGGAGAGAAGAATTTGCGACCTTCAGAAGCTCGCAGCCACTGATCGCGAAATACCGGAGTATTTTTGCCTCCCCGAGGACCAATTCCAGATCAATGGACCAAATGGTTCCCATCTATGCTTCGTGTACCCGGTGGGCGGACCCAAGGCCGCTGATATCCTTAAACGCGTGGATGATCCCGACAAAACACTACGAACTCTAGTACGCCAGGCTGTGCATGCTATGGCTACCCTTCACCGTCATGGAATTTGTCACGGAGGTACATGACTCCTTTCCCTTAAATATCACGTTACAGACGAATTTAATGCCTTCATAGATTTTCGACCCCCTAACGTTCTTCTTCGCCAGGAAGGCTTAAACGGCCACTCTGAGGAAGAAGTCCTAGAATATCTAGAACACCCAAGGATAACAAAAGTTCTAACCAGAGATGGCGAAAGCCCAATGGATCCCAGCGCGCCATTATATCTTGTCTATCCCGTCGAGTATCATACGCGCAACAGCGGGCTCGCATCGGACCAGATCTGCGTCATCGACCTTGGGGAATCCTACGATATATCCGACCCGCCAGAGGATCTCGGGATTCCTCTACCGTATCGTGCTCCCGAAGTTATCTTTGACAAGAAATGCGGGCCGCCAAGCGACATATGGGCCCTAGCCTGCACTATGTTTGAGATCAGAACAGGGAGGAGGCTCTTCGCCATGGTGGATGACTTTCCGGATGACTATCTTTGTCTCGTAGCTGAGCTCTTCGGACCGTTTCCGGAGCCTTGGTGGTCTACCGCATGGGAAACTAGAAGGAAATATTTCGAAGACGCGCTGGACTCGGAGGGTCGTCCGATGATCGTTCCCCCGAGTACGCAAGAAGGCGAAGATGACCCGCGAACACTATTAAGAGATTTGCGGGACAAGGTTCTTCATGCTCCTAAATACACAGCTTCTGGAGAGTTAGAGTTTTCCAACATTCCAGAGGAGGAGGTCGAGAGTTTTGGAGACCTGCTTCGGAAAATGTTTGAGTATGATCCAGAGAAAAGGCCGTCAGTGGAGGAAGTTTTGATGCACCCATGGTTCTCGTTGTAAGACAGCCAGAGTGGCTTATTTGGGTATTAGACTCTTTCTAGGTTAATCACGGATACGGGGATTTTCGTACTTGTTATCTCGTCCTAGTAGTCTGCCTTTTTTTTTTCTTTTGTTGCGCTCCTTTCCCCCGCAGGAAATAACGCTAACGGTACGGCGTGAGCATCAAGTCGTCGGGCCTATTGTAGGATCGCTATTCTATCTTACGAATCATTTCGAGTTTAAAGGCATATCCCAGGCCATTGGATTAATAGTTATATATCTCTTGTATTTGCATCAAAAGTATTCATTCAAAAACGATGAGTTACATTCGTTGTCTTGTAGGTATACTTTGAGTCTGGGTGCTGTGGTAAGAGCCTGATTCGCCAGGCAGCGATCACCAGAATCAGGAAGTGAACTTTTTAATGGCTGCTTGTGTTTACATCTATCTCAATATGCTACACTACATCTTTCCTACGTATTTTCACTGCCCAGTTCTATCCTCTTCTT
The DNA here is from genome assembly GCA_027569045.1 of Aspergillus biplanus. NCBI lineage: Eukaryota > Fungi > Ascomycota > Eurotiomycetes > Eurotiales > Aspergillaceae > Aspergillus > Aspergillus biplanus. Next base: position 226,428 of record JAPDEJ010000047.1, read on the forward strand.
AATATCACATCCCCCCGCATCCTAGCTGATCAATTCACTAACCGTGCCTACCCAGTATGTGGAGCAGTGGCTGCAGCAAAGATTGGGAGACGAGGTGTGATGTGACAGACCCTCTACATTTATTCTCGTAGAGGAAACTGATCTAGGATTGTGAAGCGCTTCATTACTCAGGTTTCTATCCGCGACTATATTAGTAGGATTATTAAAATAACTTTTGCTAGTCGACTCGCTACCTTGAAAGCCTTGTTCCTTCTTGGTGGGCTAATTGCGTACGGTATACTTTTCCTTTGCCTATAGAAGCGATGGAACGTGCAATATGGGCTATATCCAATGCGTAACCCTATTGGGGTTCCTTTCTATGCTAAAGGTGTCCCATCCGAGTAAAGGGCATCCAGACGTCGCTATTGTTCTTACCTGTCTAGCGTTTTATTACGATGGGCTATCCGTTGGACAATTCTATCAGTGCCTCCATGGCCTCTCACAGTCAAACGATCCATCATGCGAATACGACCGTTGGGTGTCTTGCTCAGGCACGCTTCCCCCACCGCTACGATTTTGGAACTTAATCAACATTGACGATGAGGTACAAGTCCGCGAAATCTGGCCTCATCTCCGATATTCCGTCCTTATCATCAATATTTTCTTAGATCACTATGTGTTTCCACTCCATGCAAGGCAATTTTCCCAGAGACTCCAGCTGTCAGGTTGGGATTTGCCGTTGCTTCACCCGGACCATAGTCTGCCAAACAAAGCCTCCTCATCTCCCATGCTCACAACAGGCTTCAGTGGGACGAACGATGATCGCTTCATGGTTCCGCTCACTATCCAACAGAATGACCTGTCAGCACTATCTCACACGAATGCGGAAGTTTTGGCTTATCTCCTCCATTCTCGAAACCGGTCGTATGTTGTTGCCTCTCGACAAAACGGGAAGCACCTCACGGCGGTTGAGTTACTCCGAAAGCTCCATAACATGAGAATCCGCACTCGGATAGATTCAGGGGCGCATATCCTGGAGCTTGATAACCGTGGATTGGTGCAGCAATGGCTCGCTATTGACCACCAGGCGCCGGCAGCTGTGTACAATAAACCCTGGGTGGTCGATCCCAACGCTCTCCTAGCGTCACCGTTTGCCAATGATCTTGGTGACTGTCTAGTCGACGAGGCACAGATCTTAAATTTCCGGGGTCCACCCGCGGTGCTCTCACCTTGAGTCTTGGCCAAACCAAAGATCACACCTTGCAAGGTAAGCCATTAAGCTACATATAATGTGTACATTGAACAGCGAGTATGATAGCCGACATTCATGGCAAGCGGCAATGAGACTCCGCCATTTGGGAACATCCCAGTCGATCGTTTTCGTTGCGCCCCCTAAAGCACATCAGAGCATCTTAGATCATTGAAACAGAGCGCGCGGATATGCAATAGACTCAGTAGATGTCATTTCCTGGCTCCTGGAGCAAACATGTGGTCATCATGAACAGCTTCAATCTTTATATCTGGATACGATTTCTGCCGACGAATGGATGCTCCGTTGGCGTTTCGAGACTTCCTTACAAACCAAAATGACCTCAAATCACTGATGCATGTCTTATCACAGCAAGTACAGTATGAATTAGAAGAACTTTACGGTCCGAGACCCCCCAACTCATTCACATATCGCGCTTTCCGGAGCCCACAAATTATCAAATTTGCGATGACTCTAGAGAAGGAGCGACAAAATGCCAATGAAATTATGACATCTTCTGCGCTAGCCTTCGCCGAGGTGGAGCAGGAACGGGAGCTGATGACACAGGTGGAAGACGTTAGAGATCTCCAGCGTCCTGTGGGCCGCGGGCATTACGACTTTCCGGGCTGCACCCAGCAAATTCTAAATTTCGCCCTATTGGGTTATACCCATCGCCCGGGGGGTTGTGAAGCAGCATTCTCTGCCCTTCAAAGCACGATGCCTGGAAGGACGTATCGCGTCCACGGCGTCCAGCAGTCCCGGCTCTTTATCTCGACAGAATTCACAAGGACAATTAAGATTGCCCCGGACGAGTGGTCCGCCGAATTTCTGGCAAGTGCTTATATTGCCTGAGCTCAGCTCGGACTTCAATCCCAACGACCACCGTTTTTAATCTCCGTTCAGCTCCCTGTACAGTGGATTTTATGGAGCCCAACTACTACCACCGCCCTCATCATTATCCCAGAGGAGGCCGAATGTCTACTTGAATTAATGAGGACATGGGAGGCTCCAGTCACGAACCTTTTGGTGTATCCTTCCCCCTTCACTCAGGGGATGCGGCATTTCAATTCGCTCGATTTCCACGCATTCCCCCCGCTCCCTGTCAATCATCAATTTCCTACGGAATTTTAATCGAGCTTGGTATTATCTCTGGGCGCCTATTTTGCACGTAAGTTGAGTATGAGAATATTTTAACATATCTGGGCCAGAATATCTCCGGTGGCGTGGAGTCCAAATGTAACGATAGCGAGCAAGCCATCGCAGCCGCTACAGGGTCAATTGCAGTTGATTCCCTCGGCTTTCTCCAGGAATGGCTGTCGTTCACCAGGAAAGGGCGGGAATTCGGGCACACTCCCATGGGCCACGTCTGTCGTAACCGACGACTTGACGAGTGCCATCCACTCTTTGCTTAACGGGAGACGGGGGTTACCGCGAAAGCAATCAAGAGGTCTGCCACGGAGGCATTCGACGATGAGAAAGAAGAAAATGACTGAGTATGATACATCTCTAATTTTCATAAGGGAATCACTGAGATACATTAACTGTTACGTACTGTTGAATTTCAGTTGATCGGACCCGTGGAGTCGAGTCCTTCCTTGTAGCTAAGCTGTGTTGATACTCGCGTTGGTAGAAGTTGAATATTCAAGGAGGCTTGACTGTGTCTCTAACCTCCCTTATATAGCTCCTACAACCCCTCATTCCCCGTGTGATTCAACTGGCGGCCAAGGCAACCACATCCGAAGGTCGAGCGTGAACGATTCTACGTAGAAGAAAATACGGTATATGTACCCGTCACCAAGTTCAACGGGAGAAGTAACCCTCACCAAGCGGTTCCAGGATCCCGAAATCCCTGTGTTCCATCCCAAACCACCAAAACATCCTGCTAAGTCGTTATACCTTCAATATTATCTACAAGAAGATTCAGGCGTATTCAGTAAACTTTTAACTCAAGCGGCTGCCAGAAGCACCCTTGCAAAGAACTCCCATGACGCGGTGTCATTGTTCTCAAAACCGTAAAGGTTTGACTTTCGGATCATCAAATTAAAGCCATCCATGCAGGCATACAGGGGTCGTCCATGCTCAGGCCCAAGTAGCGAGATCACCAGGACCTAAGAGCATCTTATACATTACGTTCCAAAATCAAAGGTATGTGCGAAGTATGGAGGCATACCGGACCTTGGAACCTTGAAATGTGTGGTCTTTCTCAAATTGGAATGGTGGGTTACTTCAAGGATTTTGAGGGAAAGAGAGTTGTAAATATTCGGCCCTTGTTAACTGAATAACTCTGTAATACAACTCTGACCGATCATACGATGAAAAGTCCAAGACCCTTCCACCCGCCTTCTGTTAGTGCTGGTATATTATCGCCTGGCACCGATATTCCTGCATTTCTTGGAGCAGCTGCTTGCTTATATATAGTGGCACCGAGACACCACATGAAACACCAATAACATTCCAGAGAGAAATTGGACTCGAAAAATAATTCGGATTTATTTTCGGCCCAGATCCTGAAACAACGCTAGTCCGGATCTGGCTGCCAAACAAACAAACAAATCCAAACAACCCCTGCCTAGTCGTGCTGTGACGTCTGCGGTATCGGATTTGGGATTTGGGTGTCGGAATTTCGGTGTCAGATTAGTTTTTGTCACTCATCTCTAAAATATTAGCGCGTAGTGAAGTTGATAGCTCCCAGTATGATAAAGTAGTAAATACAATCTTTTAAATAAAACTGATGTGGTGGTGGTGAGGATGCTCGAGCTTCTCGCTGTTTTCTCGGCACCCGCGGCCCACGGCAAGATGCGATCTGGCCCGTTTGGCTCTGTTGTGGGAGCGACGCGGCACGTCTCAAATTCGTTCATCCACAACACACCGGCATTCCCCTCCTTCATCCACTCTCTTCCCTCCACCTCCCCTTCCTTCTCGTCCCGCATCTAGCAACGAAAGGAGCCCTCGACGAGGCATCAATTGACCATGAGTGCGGCCAAATCCAAGGACGTCCACCTCTCCAGTGATGTGGATTTCATCAAGACTCCTGCAGCTAAGCCGTCGAAATTTGAAACCGGCCAGGACTGTGGAATCGAGGTGACCAATGTTAGTAGCTTGGCCCCTGTCGGTTGTTTTGTGACCTCCCCGACCTGCAGTTGCTAACTTTCCCCGAGTTCCCAGCCATTAACAACCCCCCATTGGCCGCCGATGGTCCTGGAAACGAGAGCTTCTCCAACTACCTCCTCGGGGGTGCCCTTGTTGGAGTCCCCGGAGTCCTTACCTTCATGCTGGGCGGTGGACTGAAAACCTTCATCTTCCTTGCCCTCCTTTCCGCCCTTCCTGTCCTGGTGGCCTTCTGGACCTACGCGTCCACCTTCAGCCCGCGCACCAACAGCAAAGTCAAGCTGCCCGGCCGGCCCGTTGAGCACTACATAACCTTCAAGCGTCAGGAGGATAAGGCAAAATGGCACGGAAAGAACAAGATCCCCATGCAGACCTTCGCTGAGATGTACTTGGACGGCTTGGTCGACTTCAACGGCGACGTGCTCGACATCCTGGAATTCCGCCACGATTGGGCCAACTTCAGCTTCACCTGGGACCTGTTCAAGTTCATCGTCGGTACCTTCTTCGTCGATGTCCTCTTCCACACCAAGGCCCAGGACGAGGAGCAGATCCGCCCCAACTACGACAGCGGCAACGACCACTACGCCTGGTTCCTCGGACCCCGTATGATCTACACCTCTGGAATCATCTCCGACCCCGAACAGGAAGAAACCCTCGAGGAAATGCAGGATAACAAGATGGCCGTCGTCTGCGAGAAGATCGGCCTGAAGGAAGGCGAGACCATGCTGGACATTGGCTGTGGCTGGGGTACCCTGGCCAAATTCGCCAGTCTGAACTACGGCGCCAAGGTTACCGGACTCACGATCGCAGAGAACCAGACTGCTTGGGGTAATGATGCTCTCCGAAAGGCCGGTATCTCTGAGGAACAGAGCCGCATTGTCTGCATGGACTACCGCGATATTCCCCGCACCCAGTACAACAAGATCACCCAGCTGGAAATGGGCGAGCACGTCGGTATCCGCAGACTTACCACATTCTTCCGTCAATGCTATGACATGCTCAAGGACGATGGTGCCATGTACGTTCAACTTTCTGGTCTGCGACAGGCATGGCAGTACGAGGATTTCATCTGGGGTCTGTACCTGAACAAGTATATCTTCCGTGGTGCGGACGCTTCGACCCCTCTGTGGTATTACGTTAAGTGCTTGGAACAAGCTGGATTTGAGGTCAAGGGGTGAGCCATAAACTGGATATTTTCTCTGTATTGAACGAACACTAACTCCGGATAGAATTGATACCGTCGGTGTTCACTACTCCGGAACCCTCTGGAGATGGTACCGTAACTGGGTTGGAAACGTCGAGGCAGTCAAGGCCAAGTACGGAAACAGATGGTACAGGGTGAGTGTCCTCGAGCCTATTCTTTTACTATAACGAAACCTAACTCTCGATAGATTTGGGAACTCTTCCTCGCTTGGTCCGTCATTGCCTCTCGCCAGGGATCCGCCACCTGCTACCAGATGGTTGTCGTCAAGAACCTGAACTCCACTCACCGCATTAACGGTGTTGGCCGTCAATATGGCATTGCCGGTGCCCTCGCCGCCAGCAGGAAGGCAGGCAAGGCTCGCCTCCCTTAAAGAAAGGCTAGTCTCACCAACTGCGCTTTCAACGCATCATCCCGACCCCATCCCCGACCCCGTAGCAGGCAACATAAGTTGCTTGTTATCTACAGTGTTACGCATAACGCACTCGTTCTGGAACGAAACTAGATCCATACTTAGAAAATGATAATTTACGGCTTCGCCAAACAATTGAGTCCCCGTGAAGGAATTTATTTCCCATTCTACCTACATCCTCTTCAAACGTAAAGCAAAGAGTCGAAACCAGGTATTTATTTTTGACAACGCGGTTACTCTGATCTTTTTGCATACGTTGAGTTCCCGTGTAGAATAATTAGGAGCTGCTACTTGCGGATAATGGGAGTGGGGTAATTAACTCCTTTAGCTCGAGGATCTTGGGTGAAGAGATAGACGGTCGCGCGCGTTGATTAGAGATGCTGCCCTCCCAAAATTTGAGTGTCCACCCCGTATGATTAACATCAGGGTTTCCCTGAGCTGCAGAGATCCGTCGAAGAAGGTTAAAAGACTTTGCCCCTCAATAATAGATCCCTGCAAAAGGGTCGATATTATCCTTGTTATAAGCTGAAATCTGAGGCAGCCAACCACATCGGGGAATGGGCGACTCGGACCGGACCGCTGATCTCGCATGCTCCGAGGTTAAGGTTGGCTCGCGATTTCTGCAAGGAGGAAACAAGCATTCACTGAAACAGAGGGCCTTAACTCTTTTCTAGCGTATAGGGCTATATTCCGGTGGCTGGGCGAGAAGGAAGATTGGAAATGCCATCTAGAAGGGAGGTGGTGGCGCTGGGGAACTTGTGCTTGACCCAATCTTCATTGCTAGAAGATTCACATGCACTTGAGAGGGGAAAGCTAAGATAGTTTCAGGGGCCTTGAGTAGGTATAAAACTAATTATTATCCTATTGTTTATTCCGAATTTGTCCTCTATGTGTTGTTTAGACCACCACGTTACTCACAATGCATGCGACGCCGTTCGCGGTCCTATTTCTGCCTGTGGCTACCGTTTTAGCGAATCCGGACTGCGCTGATGGGCTATACATGATCGTGGCCAGGGGCTCGGGAGAACCTTCCTATGGCTGGGGAGGATCCTGGATCAAGGATACGGGGGTAGCCGGATTAGTGGCTGAGAAGATTGCTGCGAAAATCCCAGACTCTACGATTATAGGAGTCGACTATCCTGCCGCACTGTGGGATCCGGATTATGACGTCTCAGAGGGTGCTGGGGTCACGGCTATGTTCAAAATGATAAACGAGTACCATGATTCGTGTCCGGACTCTAAAATGGCGCTGATGGGCTACTCGCAGGTGCGTGATCGTAGACCGTGTGTGGGATGAGACTAACACACCGGGTTTAGGGCGCTCAAATAGTTTCCGATATCCTCTGTGGGGGGATTGGAGGGGACTTTAAACAAGATCCGCCTCTGTCTCGATATATCGTGGAACATAGCAGTATGTCTATCTGCTGCTGGTTGAGGGTCTTCTAAGGCTGATTTCGTCACAGTAATTGCAGCTGTCCTCTTTGGAGATCCAACCCATGTGGCCAACCTGCCATACGATCGTGGGACAAGTATTAAGAATGGTGTAAGAAGAAATTCTTCTGGAATCCTAGTATTAATTTTCTCCATCCTTAACTCTTGAACCTTAGGTTTTTAAACGCAAAGGAAGTGCCATATGCACGCAGTATAATGACCGCATGCGATCCTGGTGCGACACAGGCGACATATTCTGTGACTCGGGCTATGATCCGACGGTCCATGGTCTCTATGTTCAAAAATATAATAGCAGCATGATGGAGTTTGTGATGGAAAGATGGCAGAGTTGGACAACATCCTCTGCGACTCCGACGGCGACAGATCCAGATCCCAATCCAGATCCACCCTCGTCCACAACCTCGCAGGCCAGCACTCCGACCGACGACGCAGCATCTGCATTAAATCTCCATCAATGGCAACTGGTAATATGGCTTCTAAATTTCATTTCCATTTGGATATGAATACTATTTGGATAGATATGGGAGTGCCGATTTAACCTATCAACTCTATATTAACGCCGTCTCTCTAACATGGATGAATAGACCCTGGACATAATCTCGAGGATCCTTTTGCGGCCTACTCGTTCAAATTAATGTATTTACATATTAAATTCTAACTAATTTATATGTTGAAAGGTGATAACCATTGAAACGTAGCTCCCCGGTGACATTGCCATTACCCCGCATGATGGATGGCGTTATCTCCGCGAGATCCTTCTTCCCAACTCCAACCACCCAAGAATCATCGCCATCTCCTCCAATATGTCAAGTATGAGCTCTATCGGGGTCCTATCCATCGGTGAGATGGGTTTGGGTATTGCCCAACTGCTCATCAGCCACAAATATCGCGTATTAACCTACGCCGCCGACCGAAGGTACTCCCCTTGATCAATAGCTAACCGTCCCATCACACATAAGCTAATAAATCAAAGCGACGCAACACAACAGCGAGCTCAATCGGCAGGCGTAGAACTCTGCTCTTCAGCTCTAGATCTAGTCGCGAAAAGTGACATCGTACTCTCGATTGTGCCTCCACGAGACGCACTTACCACCGCGCACCGCATCCGCGATGGCTTGGAGTCCGCTAATCGGAGCAGTCCTCTATATTTCGTAGATCTCAACGCTGTATCCCCGTCAGCTTCACGGGAAATCGCTCAGGTATTCACAGACAAGACAGACCTTGTTTTCTTTATCGATGGTGCAATTATAGGCGGTCCCCCCCGGCTCGTCCCATCATCTTCCACCCAGCCCGAATCCTCAGGCTCAGCCCCAGTTGAGAATGAAATCCCAAAGCAAACTTGGAAGCGCCCTCACTTGGTCATGTCTGGCCCCTCTTTTATTCCTGACTCGACACTAGCGGAAGTTCTCAATACCCGACACATTTCGGATGACATCGGTGCAGCCAGTGGCTTGAAGATGTGTTTCGCTGCTCTATCAAAAGGCTTCACATCTATCGCGATCCAGTCTTTCACGACAGCTAACACCCTCGGTGTTCTCCCTGAGCTCCGTGATATGCTGACGAGTGTTACACCTGGAACCCTCGAAACAGCTGAAAGGGGGTTGGTTTCCATGCCACCAAAAGCGTATCGGTGGGTACATGAGATGAGGGAGATTGGGAGGACGATGGAGGAGGATGGGGGATTTAGTAGCAATTTGTATGTTGCCGTTTTTAATGAATCGCGTCGTAATGTCGAACAAAATACTAACCAGTTTAGGTTTAATGGTGTCGCGGATGTCTATGAAACTGTTGCGGAAAGGTCGATTTTAGGGGCAGAGAAGCCAGGTGATCGGAAGAGAGGGACGACAGTCGAGGACGTGGTGGGGATTATGGGACAGAGCTTGAAGGTTAAGACGGATTAATACCTTGGTTCTACAGATAGGTTAATGGAAGTGTGGTTGTGGTATGGTTATAAATTGTGAGAACTTCGCGTATCTAGTCAAATCAATCAAGTGCATTAATTAATACAGCCTAATTAGTGGAATTTTGCATGTAATTCATTAGAAGCGCGAAGGCAAACCCTGAACGCCCAAATGGAACGACAAGCCGAAAAAGGAAATAATGAGGTTATACAAAAGGGAAAGTCAAAACAAATAAAGCCAATCTCCACCCCCATCTCCGGTCATCCTGGCGTACATTCAAGTCTCCCAAATCACAAAAGATCTCAAGACGCTTCCTATGCTCAATCTTGCTGATTAACATGCACAGTTCGAATTCTTCCTTTCATATACAATTCCTTGTCCAATACTCCTGCCTGCACGAGCTCCTTGCCACCAACGAGCCCCCAGCTATTATTCACCCCTTTTCCACTGAGCACTGTAGACGGCCATTTCACGGTCCCGGTTGCCGCGCTGCCGAACATCACACGATCCTTGATGGAGACATGAATCGTTTCATTTGTCGGCCGTCCAAGGGCTTCAGGATCCTTATATGCAAGGGGAGTTCGTTTGGAAAACCCACCGATGATGCCTTCCATGGTCCGCGTAAAACTCTCCGTTGGTGTCTTACCCAAAACCGTAGCCCACGGAGCGGAAGGGTTTTCGACCGGGCGAGGCGGTTCATCGAATAGGTAGTCGTCAATTTCGAACTTGAGTTGATCATGCTTGGTGCATTGCGAGATCATCCACGCCAGGGTTATATTGGCCAGTCGGGGATCCTTCCCGCCTCCACCGCAGTCTGTGTGGACGCCAGAGAACCAGACCTGGAGGAGTTCCTGTCCCTCGTTGTCTTTCGGTTGATGCCACAGTGTCGGCTGGTAGGCTGTCCGTTCTTCATCTAGAGCCAGACAGTGGAACGCATATCGAACATCCTTGGAGAGCAAGGTGTTACGGAACTCCAACTTCTCTCCCCACCATTTCCCGACCCACGTCTTATGGAACCCGACCGTATCCCAGACTCCGATGATTTCGACTGTGAAACGGGGCAGAGGGTCGCGGAATCCCATCCGTTTGCGTTGTTCGGCACTGTACCCATCGATCTTCTTATTGTAGAAGTCGTCATAGACGTTGGTGAAATTGTCCATACCACGAGGCGTGAGCAGGCCCCATTGACACACTAATCCGGCCACAGCTCGAGCCGTGTAGGCACCTCGAGAGAATCCAAAGAAGTAAATCTTGTCGCCCTCCTCGTAGTTGTCGGAGAGGAAGCCGTATGCTGCTCGTACGTTTGCGCTCAACCCAGTCCCGGTGACACCTGTGTGGGGGGCATGATTAGCTTTGATTCTAGGGACACACACGATAATAGGCACCCGTAGATTTATCTCATACCTCCTAAGTATTTGTCCCCTATACTCGTCCCCACACCCTTTTGGTAGTACACGATCTGCGGAATCTCCTCTTTGTACCCATCCTGCTCGACGATGACGCTCCGACTCAACGCTCGGGCAAAACGCGTCACATTCGAGGGAGGCTGTTCGGAATCCGCAGTGGAATCTTGCCAAGTTCCTATTAGAAGCAGTGTGAGCCTGTGTCTAAATATGTACTAGAAGGTACAAAAAGAAAAAGAAGGCATACCATCACAGCACACGATGAGCCGCTTTGTCGGCGAAGCCCTAATACTCGACATTTTCTATACTTTTCTCCGACAAGGCTAAAGTCCCTTTGGTGCCACAAGGTTGCCCAGGAGCGACGCCCAGCTCTATTTAAATAATCAAACACCATCTTTGAGGACTCACGGGCCAAGCGTTCTAGATGCTGACACTAGCCATGGGCCGTGAGCGGTGGGGCACATCTCGATCCAATGGATACGAGAGCCGAGAGCAGCTGATGAACCTCCCTCAGCCTTCCGCCGCCTGGGGTAAATTGGGCCGACGCCACACCAGCTACTGGCATTTTTTTGAATCAATCAGGTCATTGCTGCAGAATCTGGCTTCTGCGTGAGGAACTCTCAGCTGGCCTGGGAATTTGGAGTCTGGATCCATCTAGGGCTAGGGCATGCGGCTTGGGCTTTTTTGGAGATTGAAATGCGAAACAAGGAAGGCGATCTAGCCTCCGTATTTAAAAGCCAAAAAAGAAGAAATCCACCGAGCAGAGTAATTGGGTAATAACTGGGTTTTGCGATGGTGTTTTGACGGCGCCGTAACTCACAACGCAGAAATTACCGAGGGCTGACCAGTGACGTAATCGAGCCCAGCTGAAGGGCAAACCATCTCAGACTATGCGGCCTTAAGCTGGACACCACTGTCGGCAGATTACAGCTTTTACAGCGGACTAGGAGAATGAGGGGGGTGGGGATTCTTCGTGAATCACCCGGCGTCCGAGCAGCACTAAGAATACTGGGGGTCCGAGAAGCAAGAATCGCAGACGCCTTCCAATGAGGGCCCAAGGTTAAGCTCCCCTTCTGAGGCAACCTGTAATCATCAACGGAAGTGCGACTGTGTGACGTGAGCTTCGCATCTGGTGTAGGTCGTCCGAGCTGTGGAGGGGCTGATCGTCCTATTTGCTTTTTCCTGCCTAGCCAGCCAATTCCCTCATTCATTTAGTACGTCTTTAATTCGGACAAATAATCGCATATGGGCTTTGAGGCAGCCACAGGGAGGTGCCAAATCATAATTCTGATGATGTCGCCTGAAAACTATACATCGCTCGTAGCCCTTATCATCTTTCGCGCCGATATTAACTTCGGCGCGAGATAGGTCCTCTAGACAAACCATGTACCGAAATGGCTTCCCATCTCAACATCTCCCACACGACGCATAATCTTCATTCAAAGTTCTCGAGACACTCGAGAGCTGCTAATCTTCCGAAGAGCTCATCTGTAAGTTCTACAAGTTCGGCCTCTAACATGCGAGCCTTTTCGCGAAGGGAAACGATGTACGTCCTAGAAATGGTCCGTTGCCGATTGCTATCGTAATATACGCATTCAGCTTTGCTTCTGTCGCATCGTGCACACCTTGGTCACTGGCGTCTCTTCCCTGGGACTGCCGGGACGTCGAAATTGAAACCTTGCCGTCTCCTAACGCAGTGTGAGTTTAGTCCATATCCAATAGAACACGATTTAATGAAGTGAACAGGCTGACGCTTCTCACAAACTCCCAGAACCCCCTGCCGCCACCAGCAGGCAAGGCCGTGCGTTTTGCCCCATACATCACGGTATCTAACTCCTCAATTCCCTACAAACCGAAAGCCTGCCAGGCGTCTCAATCGATTGCGGTATCAAAAATAGACAACCTCTGCAAGATCTTCGTAAAGGGGACCAACACCAACTGCTGTCTCGGGTTCCTCGAAAGTTTTCTATCAGATGGTCAGCCTTGCATTCTTGTCTCATGTAAATTGATGGCAATATACCACTTACTTGCAGAGCAAGTGCTACTGGTATAATAGCCGTTCACGTAGCAATAAGCGTCTTTGCCATTGAGGGTCAGACGACGCCGGTCCCAAGTGCTAAATGCCGGGTCAGTCTCGTACGTCCTATCCAACAAGATAATCGTCTTTACTTACCAGCTACCATCGTAGCAAGGCCCCTTCTCGTAGCAGTCGAAGGTGTAAAAATGCTTCTTGTCAAGTGTCGAGATAACCTTGTAACTGAATCCGGGTCTAGAGCGGCAGTTGACTACAGCGGAGCTAGTATTAACCACCCCGCATTGCACAATCTTGCGCTTGCTTAGGCCCAGGGCCTCAGGAGAGATGTCGCGAGCATCGAGTTTGTCTTCTTCGTCTTCAACCTCCACCCAATCGGCCTGAGACATGCCATCAAGGTCGGGGATTGCGTCACGGAGGTCGAATTCACTCAGTTTAGCCAGATCTGCCTCAGGTTCGGCCGCGGGAGCGGCCGCAACAAGAAGGGCTAGCATCAGGGCAAGGAGAAACGAAAGTTGAAGTTTCAGTTTGAGGAAGGGTTGTAGATGTGTGTGAGTGAGTTTTCTTCGGGCGGGAAGGAGAAGAAACTCCGGAGAGCGGACCTCGGACCCTTAATACTCTCAGATCTATGATGCGCCACAACCTTCTTCTCCTTTCAGCCCTGGCGGTTGGCCTTTGTCGCGTGATTTCTCCTCTCGCCGGATTATTGGGCACGAAAAGCAATTCATGCCTCGAGCTACCCCAGAAACAGAAGCATGATGCGGCTCCAATCAGTTCCAATGGGTTAAGAATCAGTTCAGGTTTTAATCTTTGCTTGTTCTTTTGATTGGACTAAGAACACACTTGACTTATTTCAACCCAAGTAAAAAACGCCACCAGCTGAGATTGCTATATATTCTCCATCCACAAGGAAATAACTTCCCTCGGGCAATAGCAACAACAATCAACATTGGCGAGCTGTGCTTAGCCGTTGTCCTTCATTAAATTACTATTGAGCCCGAAAATATACGTTGAAAGTGTGGTATTAGAATTAAGGATCCGGAGGAGATTGTAGGAAAGAAAGCCTTCACCAAGCCCTCCGGCATATAAATATCCACCAACACCCGTCCCACTCTACCACGTTTGCAAAGGCCGAATTTGGGACTATTCAATTCGCTATTGTACATTAGAACTGGAATATATATAGTGAAATAAATTCACTCTTTAAATTCGGAGCTGCAATATTGATAGGATCTATATTTTGTATCTCTCCAAGCAAACCTGGACGTTTGCGCTGTTTGCATTGTTTGATTTACTGAGGCAAACAACACCAAAAATAGAACAAAAAGCAAAGATGGCAGTCTGAGTTTTGCTTCGTTCTTGCTTCCCATCACCCTGACTATCCGTACAAAAGAAATAATAACCAAGTCTCGCTTCAGCTAGTCCCCAGATTGAAAGAATGAGTGAAATAGAGAAGCTCGGACGAAAACCACTAATACCACCAAAGCAGACCCTGAAATCAGCAGACGTCTTGTTTGACAATCACATTCCAGTGTGTTTTATGGAACACCTGCCCGGCAGTTTGGGCGGGAATGTCAATGAGCTGTCTACGGCACTCGTCCACGATCTTCTGCGCACCATCAGCGATACTGTCGTACGAGTTCAAAGTCTTGGTTTCTGCAGCCTATGGACAGAGGGTTAGAACTCGAAGCGCTGGTGATTGCCAAGGGGATCAAAGAGTACATACATCATTACACCAATAGATGCCAGAGTTGTAAGAGCAGCTCACCCGACCACAGTTTCCTGGGCCTGGTCCCATGCTCGGTCTGCCGTCGACACCTCGCAGGTAGTCGATTCCGTTTTCGATTACCTCTCTCTGGGCTGCTCCCCAGCGACCAAAGCAGTTGTACTTGGAGTCGGAAAAGTCGGTTCTTTTCTCCAGTATGAAGTTAGGATCGCGGTTGGCGAGTTTGCCGTTCTTTTTACCGGAAGGGAAGTCTTGATCCCAGTTGGGATTGATTTTAAGGAGTTCCTCGCGAACTTCCTCAACTGTACCCTTGAGCTTGAGGAATTCACCATCGGGGAATGCTCGGATTTCCCATTCAGGCACGACGATGTTGTAGCCGTCTAGAGGAGAGGCGACGGGCGTAGCATGAGCTAACGCCTGGGGTTGTGTTAGCAGATAACCCCCCCGAAGAAAATGATATAAAACGCATCAGCATACCTGGAGAGAAAAGAGAGACAGAATAGTAAGGACTTGGCTGGACTTCATCTTCAAAAATTTCTTCCGGGTGTGGACTTGGAGAAGGTGGTTGAAAGGAATGGTTAGGGAACTGGTTGATTGAAAAACCACAACGAGACAGTGGGATATCTCGAGGTTTAAATATATTTGAGCCATACATCGCATTCTCATATTCACCAGCTCAACCTCCGTGCTCATGGCGATACTACGTTGAATTTTCGGGCCTCACTGCACTGCCAAGCCATTACATACTTCGTTTACATCTCAGGCGGACCGCCAAGTAATTGATCGAATCATCAAGAAATTACTCCGCTGGGAATTTAAGCGCGCCTGGTTTCTGGGCGAAGATGGTTTTAACATCAACCTTAGCCTCGTCTGGGTGTAGATCTCGGGGGCTGTGCTGATCTTTCAGCTGGACGCGGGTTTCTAACACTAACCGGGTAAAATCTACCGCCATGAGCGGCCCAAGGCTCGTGCGTATCCCTGGAAATTCGGTTTGGAAGCAGTGAAAACCCCATACCACATCCTAAGAATGGCCAACCCGTGAATCAATAGTAGTAAAGCATAGCACTTCAAGTGACCAAACCCCGCCCCAAATCAACGTCAGGCACGCTATCATGCAATCGTTTCATCCCAGATTTTCTTCTGTGCCTGAGCAACCTCCTTCGACAACACAAACGGCGATGGCCTAGAAAAGAAAATCAGCATCAAACCCCACCTAGGGTCCTCCAAACAGGGAAAATAAATTTGTGTACTTCTTCACCGTCTGCTCACTGACATACGCTCCCTGATTAGCAGGATGCAAAACCGCCGCATCCACCAGATTATGACCCCCCTGCTCAGCCCTCCAGGCAAAGATCTTATGAAACTTTTCCACGCCAGGGGTAGTATCAGAGCGGTGCAGTAAGCTCGCACAGAGGCCCGGGTTGACGCCGTTTACAACGTCGGGTCCGGCTTTGTTGCTGAGCTCGCGCAGCCACAAGCTATTCAGCAACTTGCTCGTGTTGTAGCGTTCCATTCCACTACCGAAGGAGCCTACCTCATTCATGCGGGCTAGGCTATCGGGGGCGTCTTTCTCGGGGAATTTAGACCAGAAGTGGACCTCGGAGGTGACGATGGTGAGTCGGGAGGGCGAACCAGTCACCCTCGCTGTCTTTTAAAGTGTTAGGAGTAGAATGAGAGACAGGAGGGATGTTCCGAGATGGTTTACCTATGACAAGTATTAGTTTGGATATCGATAGGGGTGAGGGGGCGTTATGAGAGGGAGAGCAACTTGGACGTGGGATTTGTTGCCGGTCTTGGACTTGGTGAATTCGAGCAGTTTTACTCCCGCAGATAGGATGACGATATCTCGTCTCTCGAGAGTCTGCACACGCTCACCAAACGCGGGATACTCTCGAATGACTCCTGATCGAGCTGCCACACCTGCACGTCGCATGAGAGCGTCTGCTGTTTGATTTCGTCGCGGGCGGTCTCGCCCTTCGAAATAGTGCGCACGGGGAGAATGAGGCGCGAGAGACCTCGTGCGGCGAGCTGTTTAGTTGCTTCTAGACCCAAACCGACATTTCCGCGGGTGATGATGGCCATTTGGCCCTCGAGATTGACGGTGGAGGGTAGCGCTTTTGGGGTGAAGCTGAACTGGCGGTAGAGAAACCCGATCATGCCTCCCATGGTGGGGATGTTCGATCACAATTAACCACGGTGTAGAATCAATTGGATGGATTGGTTACTAGAGAGAACTACAAAGGATAGCAGCTCGCTTGAAGAGCGAAATAGAGAGATGTGTTTGGCCATGTCGAGAAATGTCGGGCATAAGCAGCATCTAATTCCTCGTAATTACGAGCCCGTACCAGTCCTCTTGATTCGTGATCGAATTGGCCCGGAGTATTCGGATGAGAGCAGCATCTGGGGAAGGAATTAAGAGTGTTAGATGGTCTAGGCAGCAGTTTGCAAGAACAAATCTGACGTGCCGCCAAGGGAGATCAACACTAGGTGGCCACACTGCCCTATCCTGAGTTCCCCAAAAACAACTGTTAACCCTGGCCAATCAAGGCTGAATTGGTGTTGGGTCTAAACACATTCGGAGGAATACACACCCCGTCACCGTCGGATTGCCGGGTAAATAGAGCACAAAATTTAGAGGGGGAGATAAATTGCAAAATAGACTATATTCACTGCCATTTCATGTAGATGTTAAGATATAATGCATAGATTGCCAAGCCTATACTAATACATGGAGAGAAGGAGACATAAGGACCCATGCTAGGGTTCTGAGTTTTGAAGTGAACGAATGATCCTTAAACTGAACAGTCGGGGATAAAGTAAGCCGAGGGTGGGCTGTATTTTGCCATCCCAATATACGGTCTAGGAATTTAGTTGTTGTAGTAGGGATTCTTGACCTGGTCTGTGGTGGCTTCGGTGCAGCACTGGCCGTTGATCTGCTGCCCGTTCGAATCGTACAGGCAGTTATCTTGACCAAAGAAGACATCTCCATAGGCTCGGGGCCACGAGGCAGCCAGCTTGCATCCAGGGACCACCTGGTAGTCGGTCTTGTCGTTGCCGTTGAACTGGGCGTAAATCGAAGCCGTAGTGGTATCCGTGCCCTGGTCGGGGATGTCTGTTTCACTTGTTAGCACTCTCCTCGTCAAAAGTTGCGGCATAGCCAGGATTATATAAACAAAGAAAAAGGAAAACGGGAACACTCACTAACGGAGCCAGAGGCACATTTTGTCTCGTCGTTGATCGTCACGCATCCGTAGTTGACATGCTATATTTCTCGTCAGTCGATGTCCATATAAGACAACCTCATGCAGTCTCTGTAACGTACCACGTTGGTGCCTTTAGTATTGTATCCCGCAGGGCCATCACAGGGCCAATACTTTCCATTCGGTAGGCTGTTGGCTGCAGTCGCCCATGCCGATCCGATATCATTGCAGATGGGCAGATTGAAAAATCCTGGAGTTCGGATCCCATTCTGGAATACTACCTCACCCTGGGTGCCCTTGCCGTCGATGATTGAGGACACGTCACCCATCTTGTAACCGTTCTGGTTGCCATTATTCTGGTATGCCTGCCATGAGCTTTGCACGATATCCTCGAGGATCACGCCGCCCCAGCTCTTGCCATCGAGCGTTGAATGGGTGCCACCGGGCAAGCCCTGGAAAGCATTTTCGGTGTAGATGCCATTGGGGCCTGAGGTCCGCGTGATATGCTTGGCGTTAACCACGAAGAAGGCGTCATTCTCATAGCAGACATAGCCGCCGATGTAGGTGCTCTTGTCCATCCAGTTGTTGGTATCGAATTCCTGGGGGAAATCCTGGCTGCAACCGCCTTCCTTGCGACTGTGTCGATGTTAGTGGCCAGTTTCTGTTATCATAAAAAGGAAGTAATAAAAGAACATACATGATCACTGGGTGAAGATCTTGAGGGGATGTACCCCACGCCGCCGGGATTAGTTGCCCGTACATAATCTTCTGCGCATCGGCGCTGAGACCAGCGAGGCTTAAGGGCGAGGGGAGCATGAGCATGCCACCGCTACCGACCAGACCCTGGAGGGCACCATTCGCATCTGTGTCGTCTGCGCCACTGAAGAGCAAATCTACGTATTTGGACTCCATCTTTTCCCACTCGTCAAAGAACCCGCCAAGGGCGGCGGACACGGAGTTCTGGGTTCCTAAGGCGTCGGTGGATCTATCAACAGGTCCCCAAAATCAGCATTTACGAACTTTATTTGATGCAAAACAATATGAACTCACGACTTCATGGTGTCTTTTGCGGCAGCTATGGCGAATGAGTTGATTGCGGCGTTCGTTACATCTTTTGAAAACCCGTTGTTGATCCCCATGACCAAGTTTGCTTCAAAGGCTGTATATGTTGTATTAGTCCTGTTACCACACAATGAAAAAAAAAAATGAAAAAAAAGGCTTAAGCGTACCAATACCCCAAGCATATGAGGACGCAACGGCAGTCATCATGACCAGAACATCGAGGAGGACCTTGAGGGTAGCTGAGCCATCCTTCTCCTGTGGGGCGAAGATCGATGAAAACTGCCCGACGTAGTTTTGCATGCTGTTGACCGCATCCTGAAGAGCCTGGTAGTACCCTTGGTGTAGCTGTTCCGCAGTCAGCAATTGTGTTATTGCAAATCAGAAAGGATGCTGTCGCACCTGATGGAGACTCGAGAACGAGTTCAAGATAAGATATCTGTCTGCTAGTTAGCCCTCACGCTCCTGGCTTTGAATAGTAGTATCTACTCACCCCGCAGGATGGTTGACCTGGTTGCACGTCACGACCGTTGAGCAGGGCGTGTTGCCGATATCCCTACAGGCCCAGTTACTTGGACCAACAAAGAAGTTGCTCGCAAACTCAGGGAAGCTCAATTTTGCTGCCGCACCCTCTGCTGCCCAGGCAGCCATCATGTCATTGAATGCCCCCGTTGCCCCTGCGGCGGCCCAGCGGTTCCTCGGGTCAAGCGTCGCATCAGTGACAGCCGAGGTGCACTCGACGGTCGTCCAGTTGGCCAAATCTGCGGGACCGGTGAGACCAGGGATCTGAACTCCCAAGCCGAAGATGGGAAGTCCGGTATTACTGGGGCTTGCGACCAGGCTGGATGAGGCTGCGACCAAGCTGGATGAGGCGGAGGCCCCCGTTGGGATAACCGGCTTGGATGAGGTCGCGGCATCCGTCGGGATAACAGCAGTGGACGTGCTGGAGGCAGTTGTTAGGATGCTACTGGTGGGGGTGACTGAGCTGGAAGAAAAGGCGCGACCATTGTGACCCGGCCGCATGTGCGGAACACCTGCGTTGGCCAGCACAGGCAGGATTGCAGCTGCACCAAGAGCGGCGAAATGCATGGTTGTGGTTTCGATCAAGCTTTAGCGGTAGAAGATTGACCTTTGTTGGATAGTCGAGTATAGAGTCTTCCTAGGGATCCTGGCGGTCTCTTTATACTCGCCAGTTTCTTCTGAATACCGAATACGCTGCCGAATCCTAGGAGTGTCGAACGGATGAGTGCACCCGCGGCTTGTGGTGCCCTGCTTTCAGCCCCTTCCCAGATATTCCCAGAGTCCCTCCATCCATATTCGTGGTACAGAACGCACGTTGCCCTCTCATACCTCTCGATTGGCTTGAGAAACACATCAAACCCAAAATGGCCTTTCCGAAAGCCCTCAAACAATCCAGGAACAGCAATTGCCCACGTTGATCCGCTCAACGGCTGCCCTATTCCTGACGCCCCAGTGGATATCTTGGGCGTGATGCAAACAATTGATGTCGGAAGAGAGCCTTTGTGAGGGCCAGTCCGGCCCCCAAAAAAGCCAAATAAAGCCAAGCGTATGTCAAGCGTTCCCCCAAAAGCCAGGCTCGTGTTGGGGGCGGATTTAAGCGATAAGCAATCATCGTGAGGCTTCATCCCACATGGCCAAGCTAAGGCCCTGGACTAGCTGCAACCGAAATAGCGTCACCAGTTAAGCGTCTCACAGTGCGGGTCTGGGGGCAAATATTGACATGATTCTCCTTCGTTTTGCCGTTTTGACAGCGATCCGACCAGGGATGTAGAGTGGGCTGCGCCTCCTCATTCACCTTTCTGGTTAGAGGAGGGAATGATATGCTATTCTCGGACTCCATTAATACGAAACGATCGTCCTTGCTATTTGAGGAAATTCAAACGAGAGATCATGGACATTCTCCTGAGTCGGTACATTCCCTTCTTCGTGGTTGGAGAGCACAGAGTCAGAGGAAAATATCTCCGGCCACAGGGGCGCAACCGAGGATCAGCACCCTACCTCTCCTGTCGGTTGGGGTGTTTGTCGCTCCCCCCCGTCTCCTTCGCGACTAACTTGAGGCCAGCCAAGGGTCGGATCATGGCGGCCTACACTACATCCGCAAGAAGAAAAAGCAATTCTCTCTTGCGGCGGAACCTGTGTTGAGCTCCAGCACCGTTACGATGCAGAGGGAATGCATTGCAGTGAGTATTATATCAGACTATGGCCACCCGTAACAGACACATATAGCGGGTACCAAGTCTAACAAAAAGCACCATTGGAAAAGAAAAAAGAGACAGACAACCATATTTTACCCCAGAGAAAAGAAAAGAATTGGCGGCCGGGAAGAAACGAGACTACTTTGGCTCCTTCTCGATGTCCATCACATCGGTCACGGGCACAGCATCCTGGTCCCTCTGGACCCCCGGAATAGTCTCCTGCGCACCCTCGTCCCGTCGATTTGGAGGAATGAGCACATCATAGTATCGTGGGAGAACGAGGCCAAGCAAAATGGCAAGCAAAACGATATGCGAGAGGATGAAGCCGGCAATCATTAGCGGATCATACCGCACAGTATAGAACTGTGGGTATGCGAAGCTGAAGATAATCGCCAGAGTTGGGGCGCTGATGTACCGCAGAAGAACCGGCCAGAAGCGAGGGATTTGCCAGTTACGACCACCCCCCACGATACCGTTGAGGTCACGACGGAGCTGGTTGCCCTGTAGCAAAACAACATTAGATCTAAAGGAAGGAAGAAAAGTGAGAATAGGAGAAGAGCAGTCTTACCGAGTAACACGCTAAGTACCAGAATCGCCTGAGAAAAGTATTTTTGTTCCAGATGCTTGGTGCTGATATGTCCGGATTCCCGGCAATGAGCACAGAGACGGCGGTGCAGACAATGTACAAGCCAAAGCCAGCCCCTGCCCCTGCAGCCGGCATCTCGACACCATGCGCAACAGCTACGCCGGCGATTTGGCCACCGAAGTACCCGAAATTGTACACGAGGAAAGCCGGGAGACCTGTCTGGTCGACGACATCCGTCCAGCGATACGCAGTGGTGGCACTCACGAGCTCAGACCAAACTATAAAAATGAGACAGATGTCGTTGATCCATTTGTCGATGCCGTTCAGCAGGTAGTATCCAAACTCAGTGCAGTAGGGAAGACACATCAGGAACGAAATCAAGGTTAGAGCGGTGACAATGATGGGACGGGAAGTCTTGACGCCAGAGTCGACGATCAGTGTTGCTACAGCGTCGAGCATGACGAAGGCAGAGCTGAACCCTAGCACTACGAGCGTGAAAAAAAGTAGGATGGCCCAGAAATTGGAGCCGGGCATATGCAATACCGCTTCGGGGAGTGTCAGGAAGCCGACAACGAAGGCGCCGAGTTCTTCGCTTTGCCACGGCCAGCGTTTCAGGTAACCGACAATTCCGAATACGGCAAAGGCAGCGAAGTTCTCAAAGAGCACGTTGCTACCGCAGATGAGAAAAGCATCCATAACTGCATTAGAGTGCTTTGCGTTGTACGAGGCGTACGACGTGAAGTAGCCAAACCCGATGCCAGTGGAGAAGAAGACCTGTCCGACGGCCTTTTGCCAGACAGCGCCCGTGGCCAGTTGGTCCCCCCGCCAGGTGGCCCAGAGGAGCCGGACCCCTGCGTTCGCATTCTCTAGAGAGAGTGACCGGCCGACCAGGATAATTGTCGTGACGATGGGTAGTCCCATGGTCCAGTAAACGACGCGGCCGGTTAACCCAACACCGCGGAAGATGGAGACCCAGATCAGGAACCAAATGAAGGCACTCCATCCCACCGTCTCCCCCAGCAGACCCACCCCAGGGTATTCGGTGTATGCAGCGACGGCGCCGTTGCCCTTTGTCAAGCTGCCCTCCGCAGGGTCGACGTTGTTGATCACATCGCCCATGTAGAACTCATCAATCCGGCCTTCCCATGGTAATGGGCTCGTGAAAGAGTTACGGAAATAATTCATAATCCACGCCAAGTTCACCGTGAAGTACTGCGTCACGATAAAACTGACGAGGATCGGACCGATACCGACTCCCTTCAGCCGCCGGTTGATATTATTGAAGGCGATGACGGTGCCACCGCGGTAGGCCTGACCAATCGCGATCTCGAGGATGAGGGCGGGAATGGCGACTAGGAAAACGGCCATCAAATAGGGGATGAACCACTGTACCCCGTAGTTGTTGTAGACGACGGAGGGGTAGCGCAGGAGGTTTCCCTGGCCAGCGCAACCGCCCATGGCCGCGAGGAGGAAGGCAGCTCGCGACGGCCATTGATCACGACCATCTTCTGACTTCGGAGGAGGAGGGGCAAGCCAGCTCACGGCTTTCTTCAGGTACTGACCGAGCACCATTGCGCGTTCGTGAGGGTCGGCGGCGGTGCGAGAGAGTTTGTCGGTTGCGACCACATTCATGCGCTAAGCAGACAAGATAACAAGAGATTTAGAGCTTGAAACTGGAGGATGAGAGAAGGGGAGAGAGCGCCAGAGAGAAGAGGAAGGGATGAGCAACCCCAGCTTTTGCTAGGATTTTTTTTCCCACACCCTCTCCCTCTGCCAAGGGCCCTGGAGGCCAAGGAAAGACCTCCTTATATGGGGTCGCCCCATAAGGCCGTGGGCTTGGAATCTCTTGGCCCGATGCGACCGGCCTGTCGCCGTTCGCTGTCCGTTGTTGGATGGTCGGTTGTTGGTTGGCTTCCGGTTGGGGCTCCCTTGGCGCTCGTGGATAGTGTCGGTTGTATCCTCCGCCAAGTCGCAGCCAAGCCATCGTTCAGGATGGTGTGACGCGCTGGGCCCAAGGTGTGATGTGAATGGAAATTGGTTCGGTCGCATTCGATGGCCAAGTGAGCTAGAAATGTCAAGCTCTGGGTCGCCGCAGGGAGGCTTTATCCTAGTTAGCCGGGAAAAACACTGTGTCAAAAGGCAGCAGTTCGAACCTCCCCGATGAGCAGCTGTTTCGGGGAATTGTGGATCTGTCTTTAAAAGAAGTCAACTTTCCATGTTTTTCAATCTATTTTTATGTAATTGATTCCCGTTTCGCGGTACTCCAATCAGCGTTCCACGTTCTGGCTCGCACCAAAGCCTTAGCCCCGATACTTTCATCCGAAAGTGCCAGGGGACCCAAAAGGAACCAAGAGCTGTTGGTATCAATCGAAATTTTGAATCTTGAGCAGGCGAATGTCTCCCAACGATTCTAGGTGGATTTCAGCAAGGCGATCAAAAGAGGGCTTAAGATACCCGTTATCAATCCCCAACAGTCACAGTATGCACAGACTCAGCCCCAGTTCCGCCGTTGGGAGTGGGCGTTTGCCGTTCTCCAGAATAGACCCTGCAGGCGGGACGGGCGGTACGCCTCCCGTCGGAGTAGAGCCATCCAGGATACCATCCCATAGTCAGATGGCGACAGGAACACAGTCAATCAGGGTAAGTTCAGGTTCCAGACTAGTGACGGCGAGTAACTAAACTCTAGAATCATCAGAAAGTCGAACCTCCCACACGAATACTTGTGCCCTGGCGAAAGTTTTCCCACGCATACCGAGCCTACCAAGTGGAGAAAAGGGCGAATATTTGAACTCTGTTATGATATCATAACGGCTGCATGGCCTCAGCTGCGGTAAAGAGTGTGTCTTACCCAAGGCCACGGCACATTGATCCTGAAATCTATGGGCTGCACGGTTCCTAGTTTAGGAGGATGAAAGCCAGCTGTATAAGCTTTGGGTGGGTAGCGCTCTCAATCAAGCTACTAAAACGCCTGCAAGCAATCTGATCAGCCAAGGCCTAATCGACGGGGCACCGTTCTTCATTTTCTGGCCGAAGTTGGGTTAAAAGGTCAATTAGCAGCTTTGCCCCATTCCCAACTGGTATAGTTCATTGGCCGATCATCCCTGCCGGTCTTCCCACTGCCAAGCGCGCTCAGTGTAAAAATACACCGGTTGTGGAGCAAAGAGATAGGATACCCATTAATGGGGCTCACACTAACTTCTCACTGACGGGAATGGCATAACCAGGGTAGTCGACCAGCGAGTCATATTCCCGTTGAATGTGTACCAGAAAGAACGAGTTGATAAGTCTCAACAAACGTGGTATAGGGACTGGGGCATTGTATCGCGTCCAGAAGCGCACTGCATCCCCACTAACTATGTTTATCCCAGTGTATCTCGTTTTCCAGGCAGCATTTCACGCAGTTATTTGATCCGTTAGCGAGACCAGGTCGACCGCAATCATCGGCAGAAGTAAGTCACGGACTTCCGTCTCTCGAAAACTCATCAAACAGCCCGACAGCCAGAAATCTTTAGGCGAACACAGTCCTTGGCGGATCGTGCGAGCGTTAAATGGAGTGTTGTCAAAATATCATATGCGTCGGGTGGAGAGGACAGTGGAGGAGTGGGGAGGATCGCGTCTTGGTTATCAGCGGAGGAATCGTTGGGATTGCCAAGTGAAAGGTTTGTCGAGGACTAAGCATTGGCGTTGGTATTTTGATGATCTGGGTGGAGCTCCGATGGGGAAAAAATGGTGATCGCGATAGAAGGATGAAGATGAAGAAGGGTCAGGTTGAGGGGAAACGAAGTCCACTTCTGGAGGGTTCCAAATCAGGAAACTGGTGATGGGCATCAGGTAATATCTCGCTGCGTCAGTCCCCAACGGCTTGACACCTTGGTCTTTCTCCTGCATCTCTGATATTATTGAGGCCGCAACGCGAGCCAGCGTAACCATTTGAGCGACAGAAGGACGGCCAGCCAAAACATCCCGAGAACAAAATCTCCAATAATCATGTCACATTCGGACTATCTCCCTACGTTTAGGTCGTGGCAAATATGGCAAGAGGAAGGCGCAGGCGCAGTGGCATTCCCTATACCCCGACAAGGAAATCACGAAATAAATTCCAATTGGGTAGCGGTGGATCCATCCAAGTCATGTAGCTATTCATCCTGCGGATTATCCATCCGTACTCCATTTTATTTACTGCGACTCGACCCCCCTCCCAAGTCGCCGAGGTTGCGCGACCAGGACCCGCTCTGTCTGTGTCAGTTTACTCAGGATCAGAGCTCCTATTTGCATCAACCGGGCCGTTCAAGGAATCTCATTTGGCTGTCGAGTCAGCGATTTAGCATCCCCGAGTAGACCCCGAACTCTGGATGCCGTTTAATTAAGCCGTGCCAATGCAGGGAGGTGAGCAAACACGGGAGAAATGAGATCAAGTATGCCAACGTGGAAAAAGCATAATAAAACCCCTGTTTCAGAAACAGCATGGACCGGGGTAGTTATCATGTTCAGCTACGCCATCTTTAATCCTACTGCGAAGGACAGGGAGCCCCCTTCCGCGAAACCATGGCAGAATTCTTTACCCGCATGTGAAGTGTTCTGGAGCGATGACAAGGGATATCTCACGCCTACCAATATCAATGATCCGAACTCCCTTCTGACGGCCCTCCCAGAAAGACGGAGACGCATGGCCAGATGAGACCTGAGGCAAGCCATGCCTATGAGGCGACCGCCTGTTTGGGATACTGTACGAGAACGGCCAATGCTTTCTCCAGCAAGTCAACAGGGCCAAAACAAAGCGAGAGCACAACAAAGCTTAGCTCAAAGTGGTTGGTGGCGTCCAGTGAGAGATGAAAATAAGCTCTCACCCTGCAGCACGCTTAGGGGTCATAAGATTTGCTCCGCTAGTGGCTAAGCTCAGGGTCTTTGAGATCTATCTTTAGGCGTCCTAGCGGGTGCCAAGGACCGCTGGCATCTGAACTTTGAAAATTCGGTTTCTTGTGCAATTTCCCTTCGTGTGTCCCATCACGATCCTTCGGATTTTGTCTGATTCAATTTCGGATTTGCTCATGTGTTCGACCCAGTACTTATTAGGGCCCCAAAACCTGTTCTCCTCAATAACTTGGGTGTCTCGTGGATATCACATTTCGCTCTATCTGTATCTTTCTTCGATTCTTCCTCTATTTTTTTTATTCTTTTTAGACTTTGCTTGTCTTTTCTTTTCTTTTTCCATGTGGCCTATTATCGTCGGCCCAGTTCGCTCAACCATGCCCTTCTCAGGACCTGCGGGGATTGATAATGAAGCCGGCAGATTGGTCATGAACATCACCAACCAATAATAATCAAGGATTCCAGCGATCCGACCAGTCTCGGGAAGACCCAAATAGGGGTTGTGGAGATGTGGCGCGGCTGAAGAAGAGTAGCGGCCGCCAGTGTGCGGACTAGCGGGCAGGCTTTGGGGCCGTCGGGCAGCAAAAAGAACAGGAACAGCGTGCACAGCCCTAATCCCATCTTGCACTGCCTACGAGCTTAAACCTTCCCAGATAAGCAACGACCTTAGCTAGCCTGGAGTGTGACTGGTGATGGCGCATTGCTTATTCCCAAATTGTCTCTAGCGACGTTTCGAAGACCCGTCGATCCCACGAAATATTCAGTGCAGAAAACAGAAGCTGAGAGCGAAGTTTTGTTTAGAGGCTGAGTCCGCACTGTCAACCATGGTACATGAAGCGAGACGGCTTAATTTGCTTAGAGTCCAGGCCAGTGAATAAGGTTCTATCGGTCTAAAGATAGACGGCCTCAACAAAGACAAAACATGAGGTTCTCTGTATAAATCCATCTCTTGGCCCTTCGAGAGTATCTCACAGACACCTTCACTCAGATCAGACAGTTCTGAAACTCCTCTACTCCACAAGCTTTTCTGTTTACGTTCTAGAAATGGGTCGAATTCCTCTCGTCAAAAGCCCTCTGGTAAACTCTCTTTCCTTTCCCTTCCTCATTCCGGAGCAACGCTGACCCTATTCCTAGGCTACGGGGGACCATCACCACGGAGACCAGGTCGACGATGCGGCCCATCTAACCACCCAGGACGAGACTCTCTTTGATAATCCTCAGTTCCAGCATTACGAGGCTACCTCAAACATCCAGCTCTTCTTCGACCTGTTCTTCGTCGCCAACCTTGCATCCTTCACTATTGTTCACGAGATTAACAGCAGAGAGAGTACGCATCCTCCTCCCTTTCTCCACAAGAGGCCCACTGGGATCCGCACTAACTCAGATGTTCTTGCTCTCTCACAGCTCTCGCGTCCTACATTGGATTCATCTGCGTCCTCTGGTTCACCTGGTGCCAAGTCACCCTATATGATGTTCGATTCGCCACGGACAGCATCCTGGAGCGCGTTGCTCATGCCTGCCATTTTGGAGTCATGATTGGCCTGGCCGTGGTTGGTCCCAACTTCCTCACCTCTCATGATGGTTGGGGCCCTCTGCAGCAGCTCTCGATCATGCTTATGGCCAGTCGTCTGGTACTCTTCTGTCAATATGGCTCCACGTTGTTCTTTACCTGGAGATACCGCAAGACACGGGCTCCCTTGGTTGCCATCATGATGTCGCTCCTAGTCGCTGCATTGATCTACCTAGGGATCTCCTTTGTGTTCTACAAGCGCGTTGGGTACGAGAGTTACATCGCTTGGTACGTTATCGCGGTCGTCGAGGTCCTTGTGAATGTCATCGTTGCCTCCGTCTGGCCGGCTGTTTCTCTCTGGAAGACCCATTTGGTGGAGAGAATGACCTGTCTGACCTTGATCATTGTAAGTTGAGCCCTTTCCTCTCATTTCCACGATACATGATTAGGGCATACGAAACTAACTTGGCGAGTAGCTCGGTGAAGGTATCCTCGGTCTGACCAAGATCATTGTCAAGATCCAGAAGCTGGATGGCAAATTTACCCCTGCAGACATTGGAATGTTGATTTCCGCGGTCCTGATCATTGTAAGTTTCACCCACGAACCCCCTAAAATCGTGCCATGAAAAGTGTTCTAATTATGATCCTTCTACTATAGTACCTATTCTACCAACTCTACTTTGACAACATCAGACTATCGGCCTTGAGCGCCCGTCGCCAGCACCTCAGCGCTATCCTCCACTTCCCTTTCCATCTCGCCCTCTGTCTAACCATGGAAGGCGTGAACCAGACCTTGCTCTGGGCCCATATCGTTGGTTCCGTGAACGCCGTCTTCCACCCACTAGAAAATGCCCTGCTCTACGGCACCACGAAGGACCTGAGGGATGCGCTCACCACCGTGCTCAACGACGTCTTCAGCCGATTCGAGACTACCAACGACGTCTTCGAAGAGGTACAGCACGCGTTCGAGAAGGCCATGGCCCTAGGTCCCAAGGCCGACCCCGGGGAATTTACCGTTGAGGCTCTTCCCGCTATGACTGAAGCGATGAAGACCGTTATTGAGAACTTTGGCTGGGAGACGCCGGTCGAGAGCCACGGAGAGGGCATTGAGGGTCTTCTCAACGCATACAACGCCGTGATCTCCGTCTTCAACATTACCTTTGGTAAGTCCTCCCGCACTGCCACTCTGCTATCCGTTGTGCATCCTTGGGTAGAACTGAAAGCTAACTTGAACTTCGCTAGGCTACTTCGCCGTCTGCAGTGGATTGATCCTGATTCTCATCAGCGTCTTTTCTGTCCTCTCCCTCCCACACAACAAGCAACACTACCACCTGCGCTACATCAGCACCCTGATCAATGTTCTGGTTGGCCTCGGTATTGCCTTGTTGACCATTCTGACTACCACAATGGCAGCCGAGTTGGCAGGCGAAACCCCTTGGATCCTTCCCGCGCTGATGCTGATCCTCCTTTTCCGTATGTTCCTTCATCCGCAACAATCTTTTTCCACATGACTAACCACATTCTATAGTGCTGATTCTGAACCACATCCCCCGTGGATACTACAAGGCCGTCATCGATGAGAAGGCGCACTAAGCCTCCATAATCTGGGCTTAAAAACTCGGGAACTGTCAAAATAATTTTCTCTCTGTATCCTTATCACCCTTCCCTCTCCTGGGTTTATTTCTTTTATTATCTTCTTGTCTTTTCGTTAGGCTTGGTTTTGGTGTTAAAATGAGCGACTTCTTCTTTCAAATTTCTTTATGACTAGTGTACTTATTTAATAACTGTGTTATTATCAATGTCACCCTCCACGGACGCAATGGCTTCATTTTTACTTTTACTAGTAGGCATAAATTTATGCTTAAACAGTGGAAATATATTTCCACTGCCGCCCAAATACTTCCTAATCAACCCCCTTACGCACACTTACCAATAAAGAGGTTTTTGCAAATCGGAGGGATAGTTGAATATGTTCATCTTGATTAACTTGGCATATACTCATGAATTGCTGCGACTCCCCTTATGCGCCGATAATTGTGCGTTGGAGACAGGACCCAGTGCGTCTGAGCCGATATCTTGGCCTCGGACTGCCAAGGAATTTGGACCAAACGCGTCTTACTGCTTTCTGTATTCAGTGTTATTCTGCCGGTTTTGTCAAACAAGCCTTGTTAAATAGGAAGGCGGTCCAAAGGCTCAAATTTTCGCCGTCCCACTTCGAGGTGGCCCCGGGCCGATTATCCCCGAGTCATACTCTGGGTCCATTTGCCCGCCTTGGCAGTTTTCTGGCCAATGGGTGATATGATTTGTGGTCCGGCCTCCCGCGAAGAGCTCTGGCCCCTCTTTCTATGAACCAATTATGATCAAGTTTGCCATGCAAGGTGTAGTGCATGTGTAGCCTGAGGAATCTGGTGTCCACTGGCAAAGAGCAACTTTTTTCCGCTTGTTGTCCTCGAGCTTTCCTCTGCATGCAGGAAAGATTGTGGAACGGTCTAAATTTTTTTTGTTTTTTCAATGATTGGATCAGAACCCACGTTTTCATAGTGCTAGCTACGATGTCTACTATGTGATGAAATCGACGGGGTCCGGGTTGTTAATTGTCAAAGCGTACGAGTTACATGAAAAAAGGGAGTACATACAGCTTACAAGAAAAGAAAACAGAAAAGGTAAAACCGAGAAAATAAAATAAATTGAGGATAAGTTTAGGCCGTAGCCACAGTTTCCGGCTCCATGAAGCTATACGCGCAGCGTCGCAGCTCAAACTCCGACCCCTTGGTAACCACCGCAAAGCGAGTCAAGCACGGCTTCCCATTAATATTCTCAATAGTCCAGATCTAAACACTCATTAGCTCCCCATTATTCAATTTTCAATCCCGACTCGATCATCGAGGGGGGGGAAAGATCCATACCTGCTCCATCGTCCAACCCTTTGCCTTGCTACGAATATAGTCATGCACATAGACTCCCTTCTCGGAACCCTTCCCGAAGTTTCCATTTCGTAGATGGTTCTTTGCGTCGGTCTCTGCCTTGGAATTTCCCTGGATGGCCGATTGCATCTCAACATCGGGGTATAGCTTTCCATCTTCGCTCTTTCCAGCAGCGCCGACGAGATGGCTGCGGATGACGGCCTCGCCAAAGACGTCGTCGGTGTGATCCTGTTCGGACCAGTCGAGGATTCGTTTCTCGGTTAGTGTGTAGATGCCCTTGAGGGTTGTGTCGAAGGTGAGATTGGCGTCGGAGGACTCATCTTTGGGTTCGGAGAAATTGACGATGATGGTTGCGGCGGAAATGGCCTTGCGCATAAGCCATCCGAGGCCTTGCTGTAAGGAGGGGAGGGTTAGAAGGGGTGAATATATTTAGGGCACATTTGGGAGGTTATTCAATATTGGATACCAGTTTCATGATGGGTCCGATATCATCGGAGAGCTTTTTGTCCTGTGAAGTGAGAGAATGCTATGTTAGTAGAGGCTAAAGGAAGTGTGGATGAGTGACACTTGCCATCAGCCAGCTACCGCAGACGGTAGTGGCATCGAGTTCCGCAACGCTGCCCATGATGTTGAGTTTGTGAGTGTGTACGTGTGTATGGAAGTGTTTGGATCAGAATGGTTGTAGCATCTCGATCTTTCCAGGCACTGCTAGGCTTATAAGGAAGTAGCTTATTTAGATTGGATCACCACTCTTTTCGCCGTTTCAAGCTCTAACAGCCTCGGAAGTTCCGGCACTTTTACGCTGCTACATATGAGCTTTTCCATTGGGCCTCTCTCTTTGGGTTTAACAATATGTCAATCTTGGCACATTTATTATCCCATGAAGTCCAGACTACAGTTTTGGATTAAGTTAGGATGGTTCTAGGATTTGTTATCTCAAGGGAGGAAATCAAACAGATTTAATGAGCGCTGGTGCGTTTTGAGGGTCCAAATCCTGGGCCTGGGATGCTCATATCGAACAAAGGTGAAACACGGGGGCATGGAGCCTCGATGATTGATTGTTTCACGTCCCCGATTTTCCGATGACCCAAAAATTGGACATGGTTACGGAGTGAAATAGGGTCTCCACCGCGGGGGATACTTAAAATATAGTAACAGCTTGGAGCTAAAGAGGAGAGAAAAGGAAGTGTAGCCAATCGCGTTGAATCCGAGGGAAGATAGTCGTGCATTTTGTTGTCGTGGCGGCTATCCTCGGTTCAGCGTCGGCGCATGTGGCACCGAGTCTAGCACTGGTATCGCTCAATTTGGGAGAAGGACCTCGCCGTTGATTCGACAAAAAAAGCGATAGACGGAACATCTGGTCAATTACGAATAGGCTAAATTGAACCTGATATCCCCTTTATCGTCGCATGAGAATCAGGCATTCGAACCCCGATGACGACTATGGTAGCTGGCACGTGCGGTTATGTGTCCTCTGGTCCTGCAAATAGTCTCAAAAAAGAGATAGATTGAGGCTTTTGGAAATAGTAGCCATGAATAATATGCGTTACCCCGAGTCTGGAGCTGAAGACTATCTGGGATCGCATCCACCTAGAACGGATGGTGTTTGGTTGCACAGTTGCTCTCTGTTTGTACAAGGGGTTTGCGGGGAGCCAAAAGCGATGACTTTCTTCGGTAAAGTGGGGTGATTCGCTGGGCTTGCCCCTTCGGATATGTGTTTCACCACAAGGGGCCACTCCAATAATTGTGCAACAATTATGAATGATCATCCGATGCCTATAGGGGTCCGGGGGAGCCCTATCAGGCTTGATCGAGGTTTGCATGGAGTGGGTGGTGCGATCTGTAAACTATAATTTTAGCCCCTTGCCTGTGAGGAATCGGGTACGGAGACAACTGAAGCTGTTTCTTTTATTCCATAGGATGCTGAATTCAACTCGGAATAAATTTGACTGGGAGGCCATCGCTGAGGGTGGGGGAATATTGAGCCCTAGTTCGAAGTTAAGGATCCCGTTGGCCAATCTGGTACTTGGTAGAAAATTGTATCAAGCAATTAGCTACGAATATGTGTCATGTGGCCCTGAGAGGTATGGTCTACCTTGGCTAGGGCTCATCACATCTGAGGCTAAAAGCGCTCCCCCATCTCACAAGGGTGTTTGTGGCGCCTCTCCTTGAACTTGCACAGCCCCAAATAAAGCCTCTCACATATCCTGAATCGGCTCCATCGGGAAGAGAATGATGTTTTGTGGAGGGGGATCTAGAATAAGTCTTCGAACGAATCCGTATGCTTCAGGACCGATACCTGGCCACCCTTACCTCCTGGCCACCCTTACTTCCTGGCCCAGAGTAAGAGTAAGGTGAGCCGTGATAAATACGCCGGTACTGGAGGGGTATAATAGAATACAAAATACCTCCAAATCTGGAGTTATACGGCTCGTTAAACTCCTCAAGTTTCTGAACACTACAGACCCGATACCAAGCACTGCTACTAGAATGCCCGTCCACCGGTCCCAGCTTCCCGACTTTAATCGAGATCTCCGCGATAGGCATCTCATCTATGACTACGATGTTGAAGACGGCCAGGGAAAACACGAGAAATGGCGTTACGAATTCTGGTTCTTCAATGAAGACCGCGTTGTCTACTCAATTCATGGCGGTCCGATGGCGGGGCGTCGAAACTACCAAGCCGCAAGCTACCAATGCATTCGACCAGGCGAGCTGTGGCAATGCAACTGGCTTGAAGAAACGGGCACGATCGTCTCTTTGGTGTTGGACATTCCACAGCAACGTATCACGACCTTAATCGGATTCTCAAAGGGGCACTGGGAGCAAAACAAGGCAGCACATGGGGATAAACGGAATGCAAAGGACCTTGCTAGATGGAGAGAATTGGCAAATATAGGGTGTCAGACAGACCGGGAAATGTTATCTGAACAGGCGACGGTTCTTCAGGACTTTCGGGGTAAGGGGGATCTTGAGTCAATTGAGATGGAGTGGCCGACGTTGTAAATGTTGATACGGCACTGCCTGCTAGAGTCCTTTATCAAGCAAGGAGTTCTGGGCCGCATGATGGTATCGGGTGGATCGACACGAGTTGCGGAATACGAAATTCAGCACCAGGGTTCCTTTAATGCTGAGAACAGCACGAAGGCTTCGTAAGGGGATCTTCCGGAGTGCAAGTCAGCATTACGAGATTACATTGAACAAGTCTTCAGTCATCTGAATATTGCAAAGTGCGAAGCAAGTATATATAGAATTTGCAATTTAAGAGGCTGAAAGCATCAGATATCCTCCACTCCTCGCCATCAAGTTGCGTATCCCCTCTCCATCGTGGTTCGGCTTGCTACCAGGCGCGCTAGGGTTGTAATGGTGCTGTTTCCCATGACGTCGAACATGGCGATATCTGCCTGCAGCTCTTTGGCGAACCAGGTGCGTAGCTCCACCGCGACGAGGGAATCGACCCCCAATCGGTGCAAGGGAATGTTGGGATTGATATCCGTATCGTTCAAGGATAGCATCCGACAGAGCCTGGCTTTGAGGCCGGCGGAGACCACATCGATCGCCTCGTCGAGTGACTTATCACTGGCCAAGCTGGCTCCTACCTGGGTACTGTGGTTATGGCCTTCACGAGCGTCGTCTCGGGATTCATCCAAACCGAGACATTGGAACAGGGGCTTTTCCAGCCATTCACTGGTCCCGGCACCCCTTTCTCGAACCTCAGGTAGAATCCCAATAGCAGGCTAAGGGGCTAGCTCGCGAGCAATGTGTGGACTGTAGTAGTAGTAGTCTAGGAGAGCGTGGAGCTCTGCCTCCAAGATAGGGCGGTAGACGGAGTTAGACAGCATGATTTCAAATAACTTCGCGCTTCGAGCCACTACCCCGGCAAAACCGAAGACTCCCAGATTCAAGGCAGTCCCGCGCTCCCCTACTGCCATTCGATGGTAGGCGAGTGGGTCCTGGAAGGTATTTCCCGCCCCATAGTTGGCTTGACCTTTGAACCCCACCACTCCGGATATGGAAGAGAGCATGATAAAGAAATCCATTCCTCGGGTTAGGGTCTGGTGAAGATTCCACGAGCCCTGGACTTTGGGCTTAACAGCAGTCTGCCAGGCGTCATATGTTATCTCTTCGAATAAGCAGTCCTACACCGTGTTAGAAAACAAAACATCTAGTGATATTTCATACGTGATCAAGTTACCTCAAGAACCATAGCGCCTTGAATGCAGCTCCGGATCGGGGGCATCCGCGATTGGCACACTCGAATGGCGTCTCGTACGGCCTTATCGTCGGAGACGTCACAGGGAGGGGCATAGACATCAACGTCCCGAGATTGCAGGCTTTTCACAAATGCGCGGCCGACTTTACTGTCACCACCGGACCGTGAAAGCAATAGCAAGTGTCGGGCACCGTGATCGACCAGCCAATTTGCAATGTTGCTGCCCAGCCCCCCGAGACCCCCAGCGATGACATATGTTTGCTTGCCATCGCACGTAAAACTGGGTTTGGTCTTCAACAATGTCTAAACTCTCGAGTTAGCCCGTACTAGGAAGGATCGGAGCGGGTTTTGTCTCCCATACCGTGACCCGGTCCTCCTTTCTCATCTCTATCACAATCTTTCCGCGGTGTTTGCCAGTCTGCACCAGTCGGAAGGCATTCTCTATCTCTCCGATGCCGTAGATAGTAACCGGTCGTGGTGGATGGAACGTTCCCTGCGCCATACTGGATAAAATGGTCTTTAGGACAGACCTGCACAACGCTGGCCGGTCGGTCATCATATTTATTAGATCAAAGGCCTGGAATGACGCATTACGAAGGAAAATGGGGCATAGGAAGTCCGGTGTTTGATATCAGATCCATTTTACCGATTTCCACGAATCGCCCATATGGTGCGATGCTATCCCAGGAGGCCATCAAGCCCTGACCGGACAGTCAGTTCAGGATGACATCTACCCCAGTCCCAGTGCGTTTCATGATCGCTTTGGAAAACAGGGTTGATCGGCTTGAGAAGATATTCTCTTCCTTGATGTTGTAAGTGTCCCGGAGGAAATGCTTCTTCTCCTCTGAGCCGACTGTGGCGAACACCTCAGCCCCTAGGTGCTGTGCGATCTGAAATCGCCGCTTGTCCGGTACCCCCGGCTCGAGGAATTGATCCCGCTTTGGGCAATTCTGGGATACCCGACAAACAGCCTGTTGTGAACAGCGTCAAGGTAATAGTCAACGTGCAGACTGTTGTGACGAGCAGATGCACCCACCACCGCTTCTTCCAATGAGCTACTCGTCGCGCTCGAAGAGGCTGCAGATTGAATCAACGGTCTTTCACCCGGCTGTACGTTGGCAATCCGTGAGTTCCGAACGCCTTCCCTTCTTAGAATATATTTATTGAAGTTCAGTGCCACGAATTTGAATAGAACCGGATACGGAACCCATGGCGACTACATGTTTGGTTGGCAGGGGGATGCCCTGCAGCGGGCAATAGATTCTGACTGCTACGTGGACTGCCAAACTCTACAGTCACAGGATATTAGCGCGACAAACCAGTGTGTGATTTCACCGGTGGTGGATAAAGGATGGCTGTAAGTCTTCCATGCCCTAGCGACCGACTTGATATGGTGAGCAGCGATGAGACTGACCGCATGAAAGGGCTCAAGAAACTCCCGGGAGATAACCCCGTAACCACGGCGTAGTGGGTCACCACGGGTGAAATGATGCTTTCGGTTGTCCGCCGTGTGTATGTCGAGGTAAATTGAACAAATGAACGTCGAGCACAATTTCCAACTATCCAACTATCTTTATTTTCTCTAAATCCGTAGCCATCAGCCCCGCTTCATCCCACTTCTGAAACAATTGCGACACAAGGTCGTTCAGCCTAGACGCATCCTTGCCAGTTAGACCGGTATCTAGAGTATCCTTGATCGAACGGGCCCTGGTTTTCAATTCTTCGGATTCTGCAGATTCCCCGTTTTGCTCGTAGGTCATGGCTAGTTCCTCCATGGCTGCAACGGTCTTTGGATGCTTCTCGCCGAATGTATTTATGAACTCGTCCAACAGGCGAGCCGTTGTAAGGGTGTCCGGCATATCCTTCTTGCGTGATATCTGAGCACGGGTAGCCATACATTCCACTGAATACGGATGGTCCACTCCAAAGTGCGTGACAGTTTTCTCTAGAGCTTCGTGCGCAGATAATTCGGCGTCTTTCAGTTTGCCCAGTTCCATGAATGACCGGGCTATTTGGTTATGGAGGTGGGCTTCAACGGCCTCTTCGGAAAAGGTACCCCGTTCACCTATGTCGAGATAAATCTTCTTGCAATGGAGGGCCGTATCTAGAGCTTTTAAATATTCACCAAGCGAACTCAAAGTGTCGGCGTAAAGGAGAAGGAATTCCAGCAGACGCATACTCGTAGGACCTGCCGATTTTTTTATTTGAAGTAGACTACTTTCGCAGATAGTCTTTGCTAATTCGTGTCGCTGTAGGAAATTGTAGGTCCGTGCTAAATTCTCTAGGACGTCAAGGTTATCGGAGAAGAAAGATGACGTCGTTACAGCCGTTACGGTCGAGAATTTGCCAATTTGGTGGTCGAGTATTTTCGCAGATAGAAGTTCAGCCTCACTGCAGCGGCCGAGGTGAGTATAAGTTATGACCAGCGTTACTGTATTCTGAAACCAGGAAACTTGATCCGGGGAGGGGAGTGTGGACAACTTTGCCTTTGCTTCCAATGCGACCATTTGCGCCTCCCGATACCTGCCTTGGTGTACGAGAACACGGGCAAGGTCGGTCATGATCGATGGGATGTGCTTTCCTCCCTCTTCGCGAGATTTGATGACCGAAAGTGCTTCGCGATATAGGGCTTCAGCCTCCTTAAGCTTGTTTAGTTGCCCGTCGACAAAGGCGAGAGCAACTAAACTAAACGCGGTAAGAAACGGAACCGGACTACCGTGTCGTCGGGCAAGATTCACGGCATCCTGCGCCATACGCTCGCCATCGACCAGATTGTTGTGGCGAGTGAGTTCCATTGAAATGTGGGCCATACGGTCAATGTTAGCCGGAAGGTATGCCTCTGGTGCTTGTAGGGGGAAGTCCAGAGTTGTGTAGCGGTAGTTTGATGCTTGCTCTTCCAGACCCTGGGAGTGATAGTTCAGCCCTAGCTCACACATGCTGAGGACTGAGATTGGATTGTTTGCTCCGAGCTTCCTAACTTCAGCCTGAACAATTTCCTCCCTAAGAGCCTGTGCCATTTCGAACTTGTACCGTTTCTCGTAGAGGGAGGCCAGGTCCATCATGGCAACTAGCGTTGGCCGGTGATCGTTTGAGAGCCGGCGCTGAAATTCCACCAGTTTGGTCTGGAGTTCCTCTGCTAAGTCTAGACGACCTTGCATAATATAACAATGGCTTAAAAGTCTCGTGGTCGACAGAGTTGTCAAGTCTTCGGGGCCGTTAACTTCAATCCTCAATTCGAGTGCTTGCTGAGCCAATTCAGATGCTTCAGTGTAACTTCCGAGAGAATATCGGACCTCCGCGGATTTTTCTAGATCCCTAATACCTTCGGAGTGGGATAGTCCGAAGCTGTTGGAACGCACATTCGAAATTTCCGCATCGAGTGCGGCGGCTTGATCTGCGCGGCCGGTGAGGTTGTAAACGTGAGATAGTTGTTCCTTGGCCCGCAAAGTGGCAACAGACGACGGCCCAACGCTGGTGGTATACCGCATGAGCAAGTCATTTAGCAACGCTTCCGATTCCGAATAGCGGCCTGATCCAACATAAAATCGAGCTAGGTTGAACTTGGTGTGTAAAACAACGTGATTGTCGGGGCCCAATTCAGCCGTCCGAATGTCGATTGCCTTTTGCAAAAACGTATCAGCGAGGGTAAGCCGACCATCTTCGAGATGGACAAAGGCAATTATCTGGTGCTTCCATGCGGTCAAGAGCGGGGGAGGGTCACCCGCGTCCATTCGCTTGATAGCTATTTCGGCGAGATCTCGCGCCTCTGCAATCTGACCAGAGTCGTAATAAGCCGTTGCGGTTCGGATCATAGCCAAAATAGTCAATGGGTGATTCTCTCCAAGGACAAACGTGCGTATGGCTGTCGCCTGCATAGAGTAAGCGACACCACGGTCACCTGCCTCGCCATACCCGAGGAGATGAGAAATATTGATCATCAGATCTGCAGAACAGAGGGCGCACGGAACCGTGTTTTCTACATGCTCACCACTGGATCGTTGATCTCGGAAAATATCTGGAATAATAGTTTCGGTGGCTTTGAATTCGCCCGAAGAAAGTAAGGTAGTTGCGTGCGGGAAGTAGGTTCTAGAACGGGCTAAACATTCCCAACCTTCTTCGTCGAAATCGGGGTAGTTTTTAGCCACTGTCTTCAGGGTTACTGCGGTCCATTGACGTAGCTGGTTACGCTGTTGCAGCCAGTTCCGCATCGCCAACCGAACTAGTCTGTGCAGGTCGTAGCATTTGTCGATTTTCTTGCGACTGGCGTCCCTTGAGACGTGTGGGGTAATCAGACAAAATCCTTGAAGGACGCCTAATGCTTTCACAAGTTCGGTACGGCGTTCATGAGAATGAAGCAGGGAGACTGGAATCGAATGGGGGTCTAGAAGGGACATCTTCTTTAGCAAGCCCGCCGCAAGAGGGGACTTTCTTTCTATATGGTCAAATGATATAAACCAGGTAGCGGCAACAGGATTCTTGGTTTCTTTATCGCGCAGATCATCCTCAAAATCTTCGCTGAGTAGTTCAATTTGAGACGAAGGGCTCTGTCGGTAGAGTTCCAGATACTCCTCTAAATCGGTTGAGTTTCTTTGCATGTAAGCCGCTGCCTGAACTATGGCGAGAGGGATCCGTTCAAGTTCCTCACACAGCTCTCTCGCGGTCTGCTGCTCGACTGCGGCCTCCTCATCTAACCTACTTAGCAGTAACTCCGTTGCGTGATCTAAGCCAAGTTGCTGAAGAAATATAAGTTTACTCGCGGCTCCGGTGAAATCGAAGCCAACCCGCTTGTCTCGTGTTGTCAAAATTATCGACCCGCTCTCGAAGCGCGGAAAAATGTCAGCAAGCCGATCGCGGCCATATAAGAGTTCGTGGTCATCAGCATTATCTAGAATTATCAACCAGCGCCCGCTGGATTCGCTTTCGAACCACTGCTTAACGAGGCGAGGGCCATCACTATCATCTTCCCTATAACCAACAATATTAGCCGCCTTCGCGATCCTGGTGTATGCTTCTAGGATCCGTGCTTTGTTCGATGCGTGTATCCAGAACACCGATACCGAAGAGCCTTTCAACCTCAGCGCATATTCGAAGGTTGTGCGAGTTTTGCTAAGGCGGGCCCGATTAGCGCTTGGCGAATAAAAATGAAAAAAGTGGGAGTATCTTACCCCATGCCACCGAGAGCGACTAGGGCAACACGGTTGTGCGTGCAGTGGTCGGATAGTTTCTCCTCCAGGGTGCGCATTGCCTGGCTTTGCCCGATAAACTTGTCGTCTCTCCGGATCCCAACCATGAAAGTTGGCTTGAAGGTTTGTGAACGTTTGAGGGGTCCTACCGACAAAGTTTTAGAGTCATGGGCAAAGATCGTGGCCTACAGTACTCACGCGGGGGATGCTGGGTCTCCGACCAACTCTGCAAGAAGGCATTAGCGCAAGCCGCCGCCGCCGCTGCCGCATATTTCTGCCAGCCCTTGCTTTTGTGGCTATCGGCGTAGTCACAAACCCCTTTGATAACCAGGCTGGGGAAGTATTTCCATATGCCAGCTCCTTCCATCTCAAAGGCTATAACGCCATCCCGGGAAGCAATCTGGTCCCGATGTTCTCCCGACTTCATGACGGTGTCCCCGGATCCCATCCGTCCGACATGAACGTAAGGAAGGTTTGAGTTGCTGCTGGCTTGGGGAAGTTGGATTGACCTATCCCGCTGGACAGGTGTGTGATCACCACACCCTAGTTCGTGACACGAGGCTCCTACAGCCGCAACGCAGGTACTGCTATTTTCCTCACTGCACTCGTTGCAAGCGCGATTGTCACGATGTCGGTGCATATAAGCTGCGGGGAAAAGCCAGTCCTTTTCGCTCGGGTATGCTGTTTCTCCCAAACGGCCTTGAACCTTCCGGAATGACTCCTCTGTCGTATGTTGAAGTCGCTGTCGGTAGTGGCTTGTCTCCAGCTGGCTCAGTAGCGAGCGAACCTCAATCGGGGGCTGGCCCAAACCGCCTTCCGTGATATCCTTGGGCCGGAAACCTCCCGGGTAGAGACGCCCAAAATCGTATTCGATGAGCGATTGACTAATAATGACATCCCCCAAGTAAATCTCGTTGCCATGACGCGGATCCCGCGGCACTCCTCCGCAGATACCCACTACTAAAGCAAGTTTGACGTTGGGAAAGCTTGTGCGTAGGCCGACCGCAACTCCAGCAGCACTGACCTTGCCCATGCCGGGCATATGCGCGACGACAACATTGTGGCGACCAATGAGCCCGGTGGTGTATGCATTCGGGTCCCCAGCTGCCTTTGAAATCCCCTCCCCTTCATTGTCCCAGATGTGATCGAATAGGGCGATCACGGCGTCTGCCTCGAGTGGGAGAGCACAAACAATGGCAGTCTCGAAATCCCGCCGGTCGCGGGGTTGGGCCATGTCAGAGGCAGGAAGTTCCGGTCGGCGGCGATATTATGTGCAGGCGCGGGCGGGGGTGGGGACCATTCCGGTCGCTGTCACCGTCACTACCTACTGAGCTATGCGTGTTAGGCAAAAGGTAATCTGAGGTGGTTAAGCGAGAAGAACCAAAATAGCCTTTACGAGATGCTTCCAACCCTTCGCTGTGGCCTCGGCACAGACTGTTCTTGGGGGGGCAGTTCCCCAACGGGCGCGAAACCAATGAGGATCCACGACGAAGAGGGGATATCTGACACAAAATCTGAGCTGACCGACATCTCTAGCGTCGAATCGATTTCCCAAGCGGGACAAGGGGGGGCTGATCGAGATGACGCGGTGTTATGATTCGCGTAAGCCGGTGTTGCTGGACGGCGTTGTGGCCTCTCGTTGGCTGATGCAACGTGTGACTAAGGACGAATTTTCATGCCTCAGGCCCCAACATTCCCTTTGCTGTCTTGCCCACTCCAACCCAAACGCCAAAAGTCCCTCAACTCCAGGCAATCATCAACAGCGCATGGGGAATGTTGCAGCATCCCACTCGAACCTTCCCCGTTCCCGTTAAGATCGAGTTTAATCTGCATGCCGCCCTGCTGAACCACCGTCTCTCGACTCTGGAACCGGGGATCCAGCAGATTGCGCCCCACTGAGCCCCGATGCCCAACGTTGGCCAACCCAGCCGGGCCTGTCATGCTTGCCGAGACCGACGTGTGAAGGTGCGGTGATCCTGTCCATTCGGGGATATCTGGCCAATATCTGTCCACTTTCCCCTTGGCAGAGCCACAAATATTAATATTCCCAATTTCTGGTAGTGCGATCTGACACGGCCCGAGTGTCATCGGTGCCTGAGGAGGGGCCATGCTTGCCCGGGGTATCGGGACGAGTTGGCGCTCCGGTTCCGCTCGGAGAGCATAGCGTCGTATCAATCTCAGATCAACAAATCACGGCGGAAACGGACCAAAAGTAACGGCGCTAACGCCAGCAGCTCAGGCTCCGCATCTCTTCCGTCGCAATCCGGCTCGCGACGTCCCCCACAGACCCAGGATCGGCTCTTGCGGTGGATCACTCCCCGTGTGGCGCCTGTGTCCCCGCCGAAAGAAACTTGGGAAGACCACTTGGTCCCGCTGGTGATGAACCAGTTCTCGTACGGTCAGGCCCAGAGCATCTATACGTTTATCCCGCAGTACGTTTCTCAGGCTGGGGATAAATCTCCCCTTCAGCTAGCCTGCAGGGCCGTTGGTGCCGCCCATCTTGTCCATACTGCTTCCTTTTCCCACTCTGCGCTCCACCCGGCGGTGATATACAGCGACGCGATCACGACCATTAATTCAGCGCTCCAGAACCCCGAAGCTTGCACAAGCGACGGGACCCTCCTTGCTGTCTGGCTCTTGAGTTTATACGAGGTAAGGCGGAAGCCCAAGCGACGACAAGGATTGCACTGACTGGTCAAGTTCCTGTGGGGGTCACAAGGGGCACCTGAGGGGATAGACATGCCCTCTGGTTGGAATGTGCATGCTAGCGGTATGCTCGAGCTGATGCGGATGCGTGGTCCGCAGCAATTTTCCACCGTCGACGGCCGTAATCTCTTTTGGATGGTCTACAATACTGTGGTAGGCGCTCAATTTGTCCACTTCCCCTTTCCTGTTCCGGTAAATAATAACCCCACAGCAAATCCAACAAACTATTTCCGGCCAGGAATGCGACAGGGACACGCTCTCATGGATCCAACAACTGTACAAACAATCGACTCCCCCCGAATACATGATCCTACGAACTGCCACCTTCACCTACCACTGTATCAATATTGGGAACCGCATACGGCGACTACTGGACAAAGGGGATTTGGATCTATTACTCTCACACTCGCCGTCTATTTTACGCGACGTGGATGGTGTGGAAACCGTAACTTATCCCTTCCCACCCAATAATCCCATTTATTCGCACAACATTTGCCCTCCGCAACAACCATATATAGTCCCGGACCATATGGGCCTCCTCTACATCGGCGTCCACACTTATCAATGTTTTTTTCGGATGCAATTATCGTGGCGTGTCCTGAAGTTCCTGCGCCAATGCGCCGCCGCACCGAGTTGTTCCCAGCAGCAACGGGCCCTTTTCGATCGGCTCCGCGCGAGGTCTGTCGAAGACCTCCGTGCCCTCGCGAACAAGGTGTTGTCAATGCTAGCAAGATCATTCGGGATTAGCTCTCTAGCTCGGCTGGGTCAACTTCAGCAAGCCCGCCGCGATAGTAATTCCTCCTTTCTCGTCCGATGGTCGGACGCTATACGGATCCTTCCGTCGCTGAGATTGATCTCTGCTTGTTCCTTCATGTTGAAATGGCAAAGAGAGGCAGCAATCAAAGCGCTGGATTTTATGAAGAAGGAGCTAGGTGTGATGCACATATCACCGACGGTGTAGTCCAAAAACTATTTGGTTACCCACGAATTATTGTCTGGTGCAGATCCATGACAGATATTTTTACCAAAGACGGTCGCCATGGGTATATAGGTGTTTGTGTGATGGCACTCATGTTGAGGTCCAAATATCTATTTCCTGTCTGCTCTGGAGATAGTGCATATCCTTGCCCTATATCAACCAACCCGGAATTTAGCCCCTAATAAACGAATCTCAGTTGGTCAATCACTCCAAGAGGCTCTTCCGACCCACGAGGAAGCTGGAGGACCACCTCTACGACCCGCTCTAGCTTCAGTTCAACAGACTTCTTACCACCCGGCCCAGTTTGCCACGAAACCATGGCCAGGTTGTCTCTTCCAATCGCCACCTCTGCCGTGAGAGCAGCACTCAATCCCAATCTCGGCCTGAACAGCACCTTGGAGGACCCCGGCGCTATTGGACGGATCCCTGCCAACTCAGTACAAAACTCATAAACGGGCACGCTCCCCCACGCATGACAATCGGACCGTTGTCTGACATCATCCTCCTCCCACGTTGACAGATTATCCTTCAGCATCTTCCGCCAAGGGTTCCACACCCGCGCCCAGAGCTCCTCGTATACATCATCACCCGCTAGCGCAAACGCACGCAGGACATAGAACTGCATCATATACGAGCACTTTGAAAAACGGGGATCGGAAAACGTTTCCGTGAGCAACCGGGCCCTATCTGCAGTCACCGCGGTG
This sequence comes from Aspergillus biplanus, assembly GCA_027569045.1. Classification (NCBI taxonomy): domain Eukaryota; kingdom Fungi; phylum Ascomycota; class Eurotiomycetes; order Eurotiales; family Aspergillaceae; genus Aspergillus; species Aspergillus biplanus. Next base: position 271,040 of record JAPDEJ010000047.1, read on the forward strand.
CCTGATAACACAGCAAAAACCTGGCAATGCTGCGAGTAAGCATCCGCACCGGCAACGTCTGCCGTCGAATCGGTAAAAAACCGCCCGTCATAGCAGCTTTTCCGAATTGCTGCCTGGATGGATTTCGCACGCGACTCGTACTCGTCCGCGTGTCCGGGGCGACCGACAGCTCGCACAAGCTGGGCAGTCTCCTGCAGAACAAAGGCATAAAGGAGACTGAAGTATGTGTGGCGATTAGAACGACGGCCAGATGTGGGCACACCTTTGTCCGGGTGTTCCTCCGTCGCGCCCCAGGTGGTTACCCAGTCGACGTACTGCCATACGTCCTCTGGGAGGTTGCTCACGAGTCCCAGGGCGTCGACGTGTGACTCGAAAAACTCCAACACCCCGTCGATACGAGGAAGGAAGGAGCGAGCGTACGCAGTGTCGCCGAAGAAGAGATGGTGATCGCATACCTGCAAGACCCAGTATAGGGAGAACCCGGCAATCAGCTGCGGGGTATGAGAAGGAAACCGGGATTGCGTGAGGCCTTCGAAGGTAATCGAGGCGGCGAAATTAGTGATTGCCTGTCGCATCAAGCGGTCGTCCCCGGAAAGCAGGTAGTGGAACAGACCAACGGAACGGGAGTCCCCAGAATATCTACGACCAGTAAGCAATTAGACAAAATAGACATATAATATACATCGTTATTTTCTCGCGATGGAAATGGGGCAACACTTACTGCAGCTGCTCGTAAAAGGGACAATCGGAATACCCGTCAAACATGCAGTTACGCATCGTGCGGATGGACACATCCCACATCCTCTCAGTCTCCGGATCCCCGGGTTGGGTCCAGCTAGCCTTGACAGCAAGGGGATAATTAACCTGGGTCGCTTCAAATCCTACCAACCCTACCGGCCCAGGTCCGACAGCGATCTCGAGACGGAGAACGCGAAATGTGCGAAACCAGAACGGTTCATAGGCAATCTGCTCGCCATCCGGTAGCTGGAGATCAACCTCATCGTACGGGCCAATGAGATGACCATTAGAAGCATCCAATCTATCCCCCTTGGAGCGAAAGAAAGGATATGAACGCGGTTCTAGTTCATATCCCTCCGAATACGTCACTTTCAACTTGACCGACGACGAGTTGGTCGCTTGAAACGTCCATTTAAGAAAAGCTGTCGAGTGCACGTCCGCCTGTAGCTCAAGTACATGTGACGAACCCCCAGGTAGGGTAATCGGCGTGTTCTGCGTGAGCCAGTCGGTCCACTGAGTTACAGGAATATCACTATGGCAGGATCGAATCGTGCCAACACCGACAGGGCTCTCTTCATACATGGGGATAAGGCGCGGTCGCAACCGCCACGGTGCAAGTTCACCGTTCACTGTCCTAATCCCGTATACAAGGGGAGTCAAAGCCGGTGGGAGTGACCGTGTCGGGCCGATGCGCTCGTAAATCTATCCTTATATCAGCCTCGTTCAACACACAGTGATCATAATAACCGACGTGAAGGAAGACATCATCCACCAATCCCGTGGGGAACTGGATACCCTCGTCGATCCTGGCCTTCCAAACCTCCTTGTCACTGGAGTTGAGCTCGACGACCTCATTCGCAGTTTTCACTTGGCCGATAACCGTCAAACCGGGAGTCGAGGTTCGTTCAAATGGCATAGCCCCCCGCGAAGACGCAAAATACCTCACCACCTTGAACACGATCTCATTGTCCCCGGCTTTGAGATAAGGGGCGATATCCAGCGTGTCATAGTACCAGATTAACGGGCTACTCCGGGTTGGTCCGACGGCGACGCGGACTCCATTGACATAGAGTTTGTACCGAGTGTCTGCGGAAAAATGGAGGAGCGCGCTTATGGGAATGGATGAGAGGGAGAAATGGCGCCAGAAGCTGACGATACGGCCGGCGGTGTTAGCTGTGGATGAGTCGATCCAGTCGGGAACCCAGATCCAATTGGCTTGGAGTTCGTTGATGGTCTACGGAAAACCAGTCTGTCAGGATTCGTTTCAAGCTTTCATGAGAGGCTTTCATGAGAGGAATGGTGTACCTTTTGCTCTTCTATGGAGACCATCTTCCCCTTCGGTGGTTGTTGAACGGAGTTGCAAGGTTGAAACTGAGGGGTTGCAATCAGGGGAGAGCTGCGGGGTTTATACGGCGGCTTCGGAGTATTGCTCCCCGAGTGTCTTTACCTGGTCCTCACTATAAATGATTAGTTTGCCTGCTTCCCCGAAAGGGGCCCATTATTGCGGTTCCAGAGGCCGATTCTTTGCATTGCCCTAACTGACATTTACCATTCCCCACTCCTCTCCATCTTCGGATACCAGTATTTACCCTATTTCTCTTGCAACGCCACTAGACTCCCACATCTATTCCATAAAGATAACACTATGTAATATTCTTACCACCTCCTTACCTACTACTTACTATCTACATCCTTCCCCTACCATATACCCCCATCCGCATACGCACCCCGAAAGGCCCCTCAAAGATAAACCAGCAAAGCCTCCGACGCACCCACAGTAAACGTCGCCTCACCACCCGAGACCGCCACCGTCTCAACCTGCGCACTCCCCTGAAGCACACAAGTCCCATTCGCAAACATCTGTCCTCCCACCGTAGCATCCTCCCCCCGATCCACCCTAGAGGTCGCGTACGGCGCCGTCAGCCGCGTAGCCTCAACACTAGACGAGCTCAATCCCGTCAGGGTGTACGTCTGCGAACCACGCGTCCCGCTGGTATAGTAGTCGGAATTATACAGCAGAACCCGGATCGGGGCGTTATCCTTGTAAATCGCGTAGGCAGCGTAGTTCGTTGTCCGATCATCCAGAGGGGCGATTTTGTCTGCGTTGGCTAGGGCCATGGTGGCGAAGTAGGCGCCGAAATAGGGGGCTCCCATGTTATAGCGTCCCCACCAGCAGTATTGGCCTGGTTTGTTAGAGTTAGTTTTCTGTGGTTAGGGTTCGGATGGGGGCGCGTACAGTTGCCGATTGTTCCTTGGTGGAAATAGAGTGCCTGGGACATATGTGAGATGATTAATTCTGATGTTATGGGGTACGGCAAGAGATAGATACGGACCTCCATCCCCATCAAGACGGATTGCATCACATAGTCCAATATCCAGAGAGCAGCGCCAAACGTCGGACTGATTCCTCCGCCTCCTTGCGTTGCTTATCCCATTTAATCAGTACCTAAGCTTATCACTGGATCAGACGGGATAAAATACCGGAATTCGTCTCCCCCATAATATGCGGCTTGCCCTGGCTAGCTGCAGCAGAGACCTCTGCAGAAAAAGGCGAAATCTGGGATGCGATCGCGCTATGGCTCATTAATGCAGCTAGGTCCGCCGTGCTACCCGACTGAGGGTAGTTATGCGAGCAGTAATTCTTGACCAACGAACTCGCATCCCCCTCGACTGCCGTCAGTCCCTGGATACTCATAGGTGACGTGCCAAAGTATACGCCAGCGGATATGATACCCGATGCGGAAAGATTGTCACAAACGGCGTCCTGCCAGGATACCTGCGATGCATAATCCGCGGAAGCTGTCCAGGATTGGCCCCCTGCGATGGGGTCGCTGCTGGCGAAGACTATGTGATTTGTCTCCTTTTAGCCAGTAATCGGGGAATAGTTCTTAGGCTCATAAATGACCTACAGTTGGGTTCATTTCCCAGTTCAAGGGAGTAGAGATTCCCCATCTCACTCTTCGCCAAACCCGCCGCGGCGATTGTATTGGAGAGGTCATTTAGACGACGGTTGAGTCCTAGAATGACGCTCCCAGCGTACTCGCTTGCCATGGAGATGAATGAGGGCCCAAAGGTGAGGGTCTCCGGGGCATCGGCGGGGTCATCGACGGAATACGTCACAGCGTTGGAGGATGATGCATCGTATGTAGCGCGATCCCTTCTGCGCTCAGCCTTTCACGTTTCACAATCCATTTATTATCCAAGACTCACTGCGTGGTTCCCCCGATCCGAATAGGTGGCCAGGTACCCGTGAGATCTTTCAGATTCTCTAGACAGGTCGTAGTGGCCGCGACATCGGTCATGTATGCGGGGAAGGTGAAGAATTCGAAACTGCACGGTAAACACACGTCCATGAGCAAAAGTGTCGGTTTCACTTACGAGATGCCCACCGGAGGACCAGCCAACTGCTTACTCGCCCCCGACGGCGGGGTCGCGGGAACGGCAAAGGAGAGCCCTGAGGCTGGGGTTGCGGCATGGCTCAGGAGCCAGACAACGAAATAGAGACGCATTTTCAATTGAAACTGAATCAATATGTCAGACGGTGTTCTCTGCCTTCTCTGGATCGACTCGTCGACAAATGCAACGATGGGTGCCCATTTATATTCCCCATTCGATCCAATCTAACGGTATTGCATCCCCTGAAGCCTTTTCTCCGGAGTTTCAGATCACCAGTCACACCAAACGCCACCAGTAACGGGGCTATTTATTCAGCCTAGTGAAGCGGGGGAAATGGCGGCAATAATTCCGGCCAAACGCTCCCCAGAAAACCCCTTGCTACTACGAGTAGTGACTTGGTCCACAAATACGGGGAATGAGGGGGTGGAGATGATCGGTTCCGACATCCCCGAATGACGGGTTGGCTTCCGGCTAAAAAGGCTTGTCGTTTGTTCAACGCTTGTGGGCATAGAGACCAATCATAGCCAGCCCTCGGGTCGAAATAAGGCGAGCTCGCATCCTGCGTCAAGGCTCGCTCCCCACGAAGAGGGATACGAGATTCCGAGGTGCGCGTCCTGAGTGGTGGGCTAACTGTAGGGCATTTGTGGGTGAGCCCCTCAATTTCACAAGACTCCGGGGGGGGGGTTATAAAGTCCCCGCGGTCCAAGCACGCTCCTCTTAGCTAGGATAATAAAAAAGCACCGTATTCCACTAATACGTCAAGTCGGAAATTCACGCGATGAGTGAAGCTCAGCCCAAAGCGACCAGCCCGATGGAGCAGGGAAGGGGCGATGGGGAAAGCCTCGAGCTACATGCCACGGCTACAGGCGATGACAATCAACATCCCTCCAAAGGCGAGGTGCCTGTTATGCGGGCAAAAGTCGACGATCTGAGTGTCTGGCAAAGCGCAAGGGCCTACCGAACCGTGACTCTGATCGCCATGGTAGCTGCATTCAGCGCATCGCTCGATGGATACCGTAGGCATCCTCTATCCTGGCATTTAGCTTTCGAAATCCCTATTGACCATGAAAATATTAGAAATCAACCTCAATGGCGGAATTGTTTCCAACAAGGGCTTTATTCAGCGGTTGTTCGGTTCCGACGCGACGATCATCGACGGGAAATACGTATCTGCTTGGGGAGGCATCCAATCCGCTGGTCAGACCGTCGGTCAAGTCGTATGCTATCTCCCCGATACGATATACTATTAATAAGGGGATATCTAATAACGAAAAATAACTTGTAGTTTCTTCAATATGCCACCGAAAGATTCGGTCGCAAAGTCGCGTTGTACATCATCTGGCTCACATTTACCGTGGTACGTCCCTCTTTCGCTTCGATAGACATACGGACCTGACGATATCTCCAACCAGAGCATTTTTATCGAGACATTCGCCACCCAATGGGATCATTGGCTCGGTGCGAAACTCATCTCGGGAATGGCAGTTGGTATGCTCCAGGCTACCTTGCCGCTATACCTTTCGGAGCTGGCGCCGACGCAGCTGAGGGGCTTTCTTATCAACGCGTACAGCTTGTAAGTGTTTCTGACCGTGATAACGATGTTTCTCTAACATGGGTGACCCAGCTGGTTTATTCTTGGCCAGCTATTTGCCTCTGTGGCTCTGAACCGACTCAATGCAATCGATCCCTTGAACTTCCGGACTCCAATCTACACCCAGGTATGCCTACGACAATCCGACACTTGAATCGTGTGTATTAGGCTAATCGGATATTCAGTGGGCGATGGTAGGTCTAGCAGGAGTCATCTTCCTCGCCATCCCGGAGTCTCCGTGGTGGTTGGTAGGCAAAGACAGACTGGACCAGGCGGCCAAGGTTCTACGCACATGTAATGGCAAGGTCGAGGGATACGACGTCTCCGAGCAAATCGTCCGTCTCCTTTCCTATACTCTACCCCCCCCCCCCCCCTGAAGAAAGAGGAACGCCATTCTGATCCCTACCCAGAGCATCATGACGGCGACGATTCAGGAAGAGCGACACATAGCACAACGCGACTCTCAGGAGGGCATGTTTGCCGTATTCCAAGGCCGGAATCTCGTCCGATTCATCATCGCTGCCTGGCCGAAAATCACCCAGCAGTTTGTCGGCCTATCCGTTTTCAACACCTACGCCACCTACTTCTGTATGTCACCTTTCCCCTTCTCCCCTTCCCTATTCACGCGATACAACCTCCGTACTGATTCATCCCCCAGTCCAATACGCAGGAAGCGAAGACCCCTTCCTCGTCACCCTCATCCTCTCCTGCGTCCAGTTGATCTCCATGGTCCTCACAGCCTCTCTAACCGACCAGCTCGGCCGTCGCCCACTAACCGTCTACCCCTACGCAATAACCGCACTCTCCCTCCTCTGTCTAGGTATCGTCGGCTGCTTCGACTACACCACACCAGCCCTGAGCTCCCTCCTTGTACGTACCTCCCCCTCGCCCACTTATGCACCAGTTCCCCCTCTGATATATGATGATATAAAACCAGATATTCTTCGCCTGCCTCGCCACCTTCTCCACCACCGGCGCGTCCGCAATCGGATACGCCTACGCCGCCGAAATCCCGCAGCAGCGTCTCCGAGCCCAGACGACGGGGTGGTCCCTCGCTCTCTCGAATCTCGTGGCGATCATGTTCAGCTTCTGTACGCCTATTATGATCAATGGATCTCTGACGAAGTGGGGGGTGAGGACTGGGTTTTTGTAAGTCACCCCGATGATATATCCTTGGTTGTTTTTAGGTTATCTGATAGTCTGTGTTAGTTTTGCGGCGACGGGTGTGATTTCGGTCGTTATTGCGTGGTTTATTCTTCCGGAGGTGACGAGGAGAACTCCGGCTGAGATTGATGAATTGTGGGTTTTCTTTCTTTCCTTATTTCATCTTCTTTTTTTTTTTTTTTCCCTTCGTGGTGGTGAGAAAGCTAATCATACTCCGGTATAGGTTTGAGAAGAAGGTTAATTTGCGCAAGTTTGATAAATATATAACGGACGTGCAGATTCGGGCGGGGGAGCAGGAGCTGGCATAACGTTGTTTTGGAAGTTAATAGGATTTAGTCTTGGTTATCTTGAGCAGAAATTTACTTATATACTCCAATTCACTCTAATTTGGATAATTGGCAGCATTTTCAAATGTAGGACCAAAATCACCTCAGTCGAAGGGATGGGAAAGAGTGAGAGAGCTCGAGCGCTACTATTGGCGGATTTTGTTGATGACGGATTGGTGACTAAGGCAGATCAATAGACTAAACCAAGAAAAGAGAGCGGTCTGGTAGAAAAGGCAGAAACACGAGTCGAGCTCGGCCTACCGCCTTCCTGATTTCCCTCGGCATTGCCCCAGTTAGGGCTAGTGCAAGAACGGTGGATAAATTGGAATGCATGAGGAACCAGGAATGCGGGCAATTATTGGCCAGCGCAAGAGGGGTCGACCACTAGCCTGCAGTAAGTTGCAGAAACTATGCAGTGAGGTACCACGGGGAGACCTGATTTGGCTGGGCAGCAGGGTCTGGGCTGTATCCCGAGTACAACCCTGCCTTGCTTTTGAGGGAAAACTAAGGCACTGCTTATCAGGACTCATGTCAGCCTTTAGGTAATTTGGGGGGTTTTTCTTTTCTTTTCTTTTCCTGTCTTGTGTGCCCCTGATGCCACCGCACAACGTATTTCTTTCTCCTTCCCATTGAGGTGGGCGTCCACGATGGTCGGTGGATTTTTGGCTTGTAGTGTCATTATCGCCATCGTTGCCGCTCTGGCTCAGGCTCAGGCACAACAAACATGCTACCATCCGGATCGGACCGTGGCGTCTAACTCCGTGCCTTGTGGTGACAGTAATGAGGGCACCTTCTGCTGTGGGAACGACGCAATCTGCCTGTCGAATGGATACTGCCTCAGCGCAACCACACAACCGTACGGGTTATACCGCGGGTCCTGCACCGACTCTGGCTGGGGGAGTTTTTGCGCGTATTATTGCGGTCGGTCGGCTCTTTTTCTTCCCCTCTCTCTCATCCCCATCATCTCATGTCATCGATTCCGATCCCATATCTTCTGGAAATAAACAGGTAAGTATCCAAGCTGACAAAACCTCTCGATAAACAGTCAACTTCCGAACAGGCGATGACGCACCCATAATCGGCGTCGGCATTAACTCCGACGGCCGCGCCATCTACTGCTGCGGCTACCAAGACGCCCACAACGCCACCACCTGCTCCAACGGCGACGCCCCATTTGTCCTCGAAGACGGCGACCTGATCTTCGGTCGAGCCGGTCTGGTCGACGCAACGCTCTCGAATTCTAGTAGTTCCCCGACTACAGGTGCCGTCGCGGGCCCATCGACAGCGGACACATCGAGTGGTAGTGGTACGCCATCGTCATCATCAACGGACTGTTCCTCGAGCAATACGGCGATCGGCGCCGGGGTCGGAGTACCGCTGGGTGTCCTGGCATTGGCGGGTATCGCATGGGGTCTTTGGGAGCGGAACAAGCGGAGGAAAATGGCTGTGAGCCCGGCTGGGCAGGAGAGGGGGGATGCTGCGCCGATTCCGATGAAGCATGTGTATATGCCTCCGCAGCGGACAGGATCTCCGACCGAGTTGGAGGAATCGTCGATGGGGACGGGGAGTCCGCAGTCGCTGCTTCATAATAATAGTATTCTGGAGATGATGGGGTCGGAAGGGCGACGGGATTGATAGCGTTGGGTATTAGTTTGATCGAGTGATGTTTATGATATGAATGGGACATATTGATTGCATGCTGCTGGGGATGGATTGGCTGCATTCTGTTGGATCTTTTGGTTTGTTAGGGAGGGCTGATGAGTGAGTGGGAGGAAAGTTGACAAGAGGGCTGTGTTTTGATAGAGGTAGCTAGTAGTTAATAAGGTGCTGAGAAAGACGTTTAACGCGGGGCTTATCACGTCCCGAATGAACTTTGATAAATCCGATACTCCGCGTTGGGTGAATGATCTCAGCCTCCAAAAAGCCCTTGTTTCACTAGCAAATTGAGCGGCTGCTCCCTTGAACAAGCGAATGAAGTGACACGATCCTCCCAACACCATATTGAGCCTCGATAATCCCACCTCGGATGTCTAGCGCTATTGCCCAATAATGCTTGCCTATCATATGTCTGTTGGAATTGGTAATTCAATGCAATCCAATCACAGATCTTGGGATGTTGGTTCGGCAAAAGGCGGGATGATACGAGGAGCTGGTGAGGGGTTGAAACTTGAACTGCGGCCCCATATACAATGGTTGATGAGAAAACACTTGTCATCGAGGGAACCAAGTAAGGGTGAATAAAAAATAAGAAAAAATGTAACCCTTATTCCACCACCTCAAATTCAACCCGCCCCGACACGTTCCGAAATACCAACTGCCTTGGATCCTCACTCAACGCCCAGTTCTCCAGGTCCTCTGGCGGCGGCACCTCACTATATTCATCCTCGGGGTCCACTCCCTTGCCGTGCTCATGAAAAGCTATATCCTTGGGATCCCCCTCCAAACCCCCCCCAGTACTATTATAGAGCCCCTAGATTTGTACTGTTTAGCCAGACAGTGAAGCGCTCTCCGACCCGCAGCTCGTCCTCTTTGATGCCGTAAACAGCATGCCGGAATAGGTTATCTCCAGAGAGGTTCCAGGTAAAGGATGCGTTTCCATCGACTGGAATGGTAACGAATTTGGGGCCCCTCCGTTCCTTCAAATTTGGGTGGTCGGACCAGTTGTAGTGAACTCTAATCGCGCCTAAGGAAATGTATTATAATTTGACTGCTCTTGATATCATCTGAGTCAGATAGAATGTCAATTTCGATTTTTAGTTGTATTCGACGCGAATCCCCCTAGTCGATGGGAGAATGATCCCCATAATCTGTTATTTAATATCGACGAAATGCGCGAGTTCCCCTTCGTACATTGGGGCGTGTTCAATTTATATCTGGTTCTTTCTCCTAACCTCCTCTAGGATTATACGTCTCCGAATAGCAGAAGCCTCGTCAGGATCAACCAAACGTGCATGATCATACTCTGCCTTCCTCGCCGCAGCTTCCATCTCCAGGTATCCCGGTGCATAGAGCTCAATATCCTCCGTCCTCACGTCCCGCGCCCCATCCACCCCCCAGAGAGACTCATCACGATCCTTGATTCCCTCCAAAATATCAATCACGGGTAGGGTCATATCCAGACTATTGCCATGTTAGCCATCACACATGCCATCAAGTGCGTATTGCTAATTCAGGCCACATACTCAGAGTTCTGATAGTCCCCCCCACCAGCACTCTCCTCTTCTACCCGCTCAAGGGACCAGCAAGAACCACAGTACTGCGAAAGCACAGGCCACATATTACAAATCCGGCGACGCAACGATTCTCGGACCTGGCCATTAGCCTTGAACTCGACAAGAGTGACGTGGCCGGTCTCTAGATCATCCGCCTTAACGATGAACCAGGGGGTTGTGGGTTCAAGAAACAAGACGGTGCCCCGTCGGGTCATGGTCATGATCTGGAAATTTGCCATTTCGAGGACAGCCCTAGGTAGAACGTCCGTGATTTGGACTTTGGAGGGGTCGGAGAATGTGGCAGGGTTGAGATCGATGCTTCCGTGGCTCTCGAGGTTGTTTCCCATTTCCTCGTCGAGGCGGCAGGAGAGAAGGTACAGTTTCATTCATTTGGAGCGGTTAGATGGGTAGGATGGGCCTAGTGGTGGTAGACAGAGAAAGGAGGGGGTGTCCCAGTTATTGTGGGAATTATTGTCTAGGATGTCGGGGTGGTAGTCTAGTGCGCCTCGCCATGGGGCCCGGTTAAGATAGGACTGGAGATTGTTTGTTAATTCTTTTTTCCAGTTCAATTGATACAGGAGGGAAGACACACGCCCCGGAATTCCTGGCTGGCTTTGGCCCATGTTTCGACCAGTGCTCGTCGCTGGCGGACTTCGTAATCTCCGTCTTCAGGGGGGATGTTGGCAGCTGCGCGGGGGACCCATTGTTCCTGAATTATCGAATGGACATTTGTTTACAACCGCATGTGTATTGGGAAAAATGCCAAATTTACCTCGACAAAGAGCATCCACCCTTTGGCCTCCTCATCTGCCTCGTCGTCGTCAATGTCCCCGTTGTCGTCTATCCGGATCTCGGGGGGAATACCGCCCGGCCAATGGAAAGGGCGAGAGGGAGGAGCAACAACCATAATGCAAGATATATTTGGGGTTACTAGAAAGCAAAGCAAATGAATTCCAAAACGGGAGTTCACAGGTGGAAGAGCACTAATAAGCATTCGGGAGCTGTCCGGAATCGAAGCTTAGCATCACCAGGGAAATGAAAAGTGGCTCCGGAGTGGCGTCCGAAGTCGCGAACCGAAGAGCCGCCGAGTCCAGGATCCTTTTTCATTTTGTGGCACAAGAAACTAACCAGGTCCGGGCTGGTGGTATTTATTTGCCGATTAAAAGCTTGGAAAGAAGCTTGAAGCTCCGCTTTTCTCTACATTTGTTGGGGGCGGATAAGGTAGGCACACAACAGCACTGTTGCCTGGGCTTGAAGCGGGACAAACCGAGGCGAAAATTGTACAGGTGCCATTTTTTGGTATGAGAGCTAGGATCTGGAGTCCCGTTGACCAGATTCAACGATGTTTTGGCCGCTTTAGAGCCTCATGGCCGCAATTCGTAACAGGCCATGGACTTCAATTGAGGTGGTTATCGGGCCTACATAAAATACGCCCTCCGCCACGGAAAGTCACTTTCCACATCCACCATCCGGAATTCGAGGGAATAATATCATGAAAATATCATTCTTTATGGCTTGGACTGAGAACTATTTCTTGATGCGATTGACAACAGGAATCAAGCCAATTCGCATGAGTCATGAGCACTAAGGCTAGCTAGGTATTTCGGCTAAAATCGAATCGTCTGGCACCTGGTCTAGGCCGGCGCCTGGCCAAGGATAGATAAACCACCACAATATACTTAATCCCCCCGGTCCCCAACAGAACCGGTTCCTCACCTGCACTCGATGGATTTTGAATAATCATTCAAAAATGGTGGTCTCCGCTGACGTTTATTCTCGGATACAATCCGCCATCGACCGATTCAAAACCCGAATGCTTGAATCTAACCGTCGGTATTTAGATGACATCGCCTCGTATGTGGAGGCTAATATTGCGGGCCCGAAACGCATGAGGGCGATGGCCCTGTCTTTGTCCCGATACTACCACTGGGGGGGAAACCATAAATCGAAGACCCCGATGGAATTCCTTCACAACATCCCAGACGATGTTATCGATGGCGTCTCAATGTACAAGCCAGTGTCGGCGGAAAAACGAGAGGAGTTTGTGACGCGGTTAACTGCCAAGGTCAATGAGTATATTATTGAGAATACGGAGGCAGAAAGTGAAGAACCGGTAGATATGGTGACTCTGCCAGATGACTATCTGGCCATGATAACCATTTGTAATGGTGCGGTGGACCCGACGGTTCGCTTCACCCCTATACTTGGCCCTGGGACCACGCAGATTTGCGAAGTGGGAGGGGTATATGGGAGTGAGTGTATTGATGCAATTCATGAATGTAAGCCTCCCTTGTTCAGAATCATCAGGGGCCGAGAAACTAAGTTTCTCCTCTTCAGGCCTCCTCAACTATAACACAATTGACGAGATTGAGTCCTGCGAATTTGTGTGTGATACTGTTGGGGAGCAATGGGAGTGTCGAACGGGATGGATGGTTTACAAATCCGTCGATACAGCAGTTTTCTATGGCTACTGTCGGCTCCCTGAGGGTGAATCAAAGGAAATGGTCAACCTGGGGAAAGCACACGAGTGGAAATGGCGAATATTCTACGACTGCTACTGGAAGCGTGTTCATATCTTTGAAGACATCGAAAGGTTCTTGGATTGGCTGGGTGGATGGTATGAGCGGGAAATTGGTGCGGATCCTAGTATTATCGCGGAACAGATTAACGATCCACCCTTCCTCGAAGGCGTTACTCCGAGTCATCTGTATGAAGAGTTTGAAGATGATGTTGGAGATGACGCGGGCGCTGCGGGGACAAGTGAGAATGAGTGAATGAGAAAGAGCATATAAGTTAGGGACCGAGATGCGCGCCAATCCTGTACATTCCAAGGGCATATCCAATCTAGATAATTGATCAAGTCTGATAAGCCAGTTGCTAAGCTACTAGCCCTCATGCTCTTTAGTATGTAGTAGCACGATAGCCGGCGCCCACACTTTATGCTGGTCGTAGTGCTCGGCATTCTCAGAGCCAAAAGCCAAGATGGCCGGCTGAAGTAACAGAAGTACACCTACCCCATCCAGCCTTGTATCATCTTCATCCAGATGGTGCAGCCGATGAACGATCATTTCTTCATTCCCTATTGCAAACGGGGGTAGCCCCTGCAGCGTCCGACAAGTCATGGAAGCTCGCTGCCCCCACAAGGTGAGTGCAAGCTGCGCCGCCCCTGTGTACAGCCCATAAAGCTCTTGAAACCGCTTCTGATCTGTCCGAGCCGGATCACCGTCTTTCCGGAGTAAGACGTGGACTGGGCCTTGGAGAAAATTGGTAACGAAACGGCGGCATATCGGGTCGAGTCTGGCCATAAACAACGGCTGCGTCTTCGGGTCGATCGCGTTGGAGAGGCCGTGGATGGTCTGCGAGCGCCAGATGTGAGCTGCCGACTCGCTAACTGTTCGCATTCCTTGTAAGCACGTCGTATACAGCAAGTAAGTTATCATAGATGGATGTTATTTACCTCGCGCTATGCCATCTAGAAGTGTCCGCATCTCTTCTGGTCCAGGGACCGCCTTGTCGCCCTTGATACCGCCCAGGGCAAAGAAAGGATCGGTGAATAAGTTCCCAAACAAGTCCTTGGCCAGAGTAGCTTGCACAAGAAGCGCTGGCATCCTGTCTCTCGGGACTGGAAACCTGTTCACCATTGTTCCCCAGTCACGGTGAGCACAGTAGCCGCTTAGGGCCTGTAAAACTAGATCTTTATCACCCGTCGCAACAGCATCTAGATCCGAGAAGAGCGACACACTGTTGCTTCTCGCCCAGTTGCGTATCCTATCCCCCAATTTGGACAGCTCATCCCGGACGTACCGATCCTCCTTCGGAATGTGCCATTTATTAGGCACCAAGGGCTGTAAAGCGCCCCCCTGTTGACGTTCCATCGCCGCGGCCTCTAGCCTCTTGTTTTGCTCCTGGACTATGGAGAGACCCTCTCGCAGATCATTGATAACCTCATCCTGCTGCTCTATGTTCTTGGCATGTTGCTGCGCGATTTCTTGCTGTCTGTGGAGTTCAGTGATGAAGTTGCTAATCGTTTCATCCCGTTGCTTCTTTTCGGCGCTCATGTCTTGGATTTGGGCTTCGAGTTTAGCGATCTTCCACATGTGTTGGTTGTTTCCGGAGCGGCCGTTATTCTCGCTGCTTTTATGGTGTTCGGGAATGTCGTCGTCGCGTGGACCTTCTTGAAGACTTGTTTGTTGCCTCGAAGCCGGCCCTGGCTCGGCGTCTCGCTCTGCCTTCCGCGAGAAAAACTGGTATGGAATGAGTCGAGGATCATGAGCGTAGAACGCAGAACTGTGTCCTTGCGTCTCGTACCTTTTTTGTAACCCCCAGCATCTGTGATATCGGGCCCGATCGTTGATGCTTTCCCGTTTTAGAATCTCCCTACGAGCTGTATTTATCCTCTTTCAGCGATGGTAAGCGACTAGGGCTCTATAAGAAGGCCTACTAGGCATAAAAGGTTTGAGATAAGCAGAGGTTATTCATAGGGGCGGTGCATGCCTTCTTATCGGTGGACGCGCTCCGTACCCTCCACCGGTTCGTTGGGCTATTTATGGACTCTGACATTTATGAGCGAGCGCTAGGTGACTTTGGACCCCGCCTGCATGACGGGCCCTAAAGGTATGGCATTTAACTCCATGGGCAAAAGAAAAGAAGGAGTGAGCGCTTAGCGATTGGCTATCCACGAACACATGTTCCCCGCCACAGGTGAACCGACGTGCTTTGGTCACCCTCCGGTGTTTCAAGCGGGCAGGGGCTTGAGAGCGGAGGGCTTGGAGGAATATGCGATTCGTTCACAAGTAGAACCTGCTCTGAATGGCGGCCGCTGCACCCAAGGAATGTCTGTACAAATACCCCGCACAGGAGTCCAGGTGCTCCATCTTCAAGAGCCACCCTCACATCAGCCAAACCACAGACATGTCTTCAAAAGAGATTTTCACCTTCGGTAAACCACCTTCAAGGACCGAAAGCTCAACCTCCAGCACCCAAACTCCCTTCATCTTTGGCGATGGCAACAAACCGCCGGTCTTCACCGCCGAAAAGCCGCTCTTTGGCGCTGAGAATGTGCTCCCCGCGGGCTTTGCCTCACTTTCCCTAAATCGCAGGAATAAAATCATCGTGGGCCTTGACTTTGGCACTACATTTACCGGTAGGAACAACACACCCGTCCAACGTCAGCGGTGCCCACCCTCGTGAACTAACATACCCAACCTCGACCAGGTGCAAGCTACGTCAGCTCCAAAGCGACCGACATCAGCGACATTACGATCATTTCCAGCTGGCCCGGTCCTTCACGAGACACCGATACCGTCTTCAAGGCGCCCTCCCGAATCGCATATGCCGCTGAAAACGCCCGTCTGAGTCAAGACCGCTGGGGCTTCCAGGTCGAGCCAGGGATGGTGTCATACTCGTGGACAAAGCTGCTGCTTGATCAGGGCACACCCTTAACGCAGTATGATGACTCCGTACTAGAGGAAGCGTCTGAGATGGGTATTATGAAGCTGCCAGAGAATAAGACTGCTGTGGAAGTCGTGGGCGACTATCTCTCGAAAGTCTACCAACACATCCTCCTGACGATTGGGAAGAGTATTACGGAGGAAAAACTGCAGAGCACGCCTATTGAATTCTGGTTCACTGTTCC
Organism: Aspergillus biplanus; assembly: GCA_027569045.1. NCBI lineage: Eukaryota > Fungi > Ascomycota > Eurotiomycetes > Eurotiales > Aspergillaceae > Aspergillus > Aspergillus biplanus. Next base: position 287,102 of record JAPDEJ010000047.1, read on the forward strand.
GGCTATCTGGTCTGATCAGGCGCAGGACTCTACCAGGAATGCTGCACGGCGGGCGGGGTTTGCGGGGACGATTGCGAGACCATGGGATACGGTTTTGTTGATTAGTGAGCCTGAGGCGGCGGCGATTGCGGTGCTGAGGAAATATTCCAGCGGTAGTACTTTGGGGGGCGCTGTTAAGGTGAGTCAAGGCCCATGGCAATAACGCCAGAGTTAACGACATAACTCTAGGCCGGAGACGGCGTGCTTGTGTGCGATTGTGGGGGTGGTACAGTGGTAAGCCCCCCGCGAAATATAGAGTCTTACCGATGGCTAAGAAGAAATGAGGACATTACCACGTATCTGGTCAACGAGGTAGCACCTTTGAGGTTCGAGGAGGTGTGCACCGGAATGGGTATGTCTCATCAGGTACTCCCTTCCAGACCACAGGGCCTCAACTAACTGTTATCTGTCCACGATTCTAGGGGGCAAATGCGGTTCAACGGCAGTGGACCGAAACCTCTACAGGCTCATGTCGGAACGATTCGGCGATGCCTTTGATAAACTGCCGACCAAGCGCAAGGGGCCCGGAAGTGAATTCATGAAGAAGTTTGAGATCCTGAAGAGGGACTTTGGAGTATCTGATGAGCAGACCAGTTTTGAATTACCATTGAATATGACAGTGGATGACCCGGACCCGAAGTATTTTGACGAGGAAGAACGTCTGGTGATTCTCTCCAGGTAATTATGTATTTGCTTACAAGATAAAGATATCAGGCAATGGGAACTTCTAACATATGCCTCACTAGCGATGACCTTCGCACGGTGTTTGATCCTGTTGTGGACAGAATCATCCAACTGGTGAAGCGACAAATTGAGGATGCGAAGGAGGAGGCTGGGAAAGACATCATTAACGTGAGCATCCAGCAGGCGTCAATCCAAGCGCCTGACACAGTTGCTTCTAATGGCTCTGTATAACGTGTAGCTGGACGGGATCAATGCTAATATCCTGCAGAGAATCATTCTCGTTGGTGGTTTCGGTGACTCGGAATGTCTTCGAAAAGCCTTCAGGTCATCCTTTGAATCGATCGCCATCACCGTCCCCGAGATTCCGTAAGAGCCCCTATCATACGTTGCTGAGGTCTCACCCTACTAACGAGATCAGACAAGCGGCCATTGTTCAAGGAGCAGCCCTCCGAGGACTAAAGGGTATCCGATCATCAACCAAACGGTTTCGTCGCCACTACGGCTTTTCAATCAACATAGATTTCCGCCCTGGCATTGACGAGGGCGTGAATGCATATTGGGATACTTACAATGACAAAAAGATGGTTCGCGGGATCATGAAATGGGTAATCAAAAAGGTAACATACCCATCTTCCTCCTCATCAATCGAAGCGTGCTAAAACTCGTCCTCTACAGGGTCAAAAATACGCAGAAGCCCACACCGAAACGTTTCCCCTCTTTTGGAAAAAGTATCCCACTTCGGAGTTCAGCCCTCGCATCAAACTATATGCTTGCGAGCAAATACTAGCCCCCGAGCGGGATGACCACAAAGGTCAGTCAGTTTCAGTCCCTTTGATCATGAATTCGCTGTTGTGGTGGTTGCTAAATCCGTTAATTTACTCCTAGACGTGTATATTGTCGGGGATATCGCAGTCGATCTATCGAATGTTGATCTGACCAAATTCGACTCGAAGTTAATCAACGGTGCACGCGTATATGATGTCCGGCTTCGACTTAATGTCACTCTCGGGGCCCAGGAAGGATTACTTAAATGTGAAGCTGTCAGTCAGGGGCGGGGGATAGGTAAAACAACGATCAATTTCAGTACAACCAAGTATTATTATTGAGGATATTCGCACTATATTTGGGCTGGAGCTCTACACGGAATTCCTGGGTATTGGTATACCACCTGGACCGCTTCTGCGAGCCAAGATCATGATGTGCGTTGCGAGGGTTATGCAGGAAGAGGTAATAAACTAGAAGAGAAGGAGGAGGTCGAAGGCTTGCTGTGTATTGTACTATGACGAGTTGAATTGTTAGGAGCACAGAGAAGAGGGCTCCAAGGCCTTGAATTGGTAGGATTCTAAGGTCCACCTGCAGGTTAACCTGTGGCATTGTTAAAATAGTCGGGTGAATATCACCCATCGTACCTGCACTTTACCCAGGACTTGGCGTCTATCACCCGGGGAGCAATAGGGCGAGCAGGACTCCTTTCAATTACGGCCACGTTCAATATGTGCAAGTACGGCTGAGTGGACGGGAAGTATATACCTTTTGGACGAGTTGGAACAATTCAACGTGTCGGTTGACAAATCTAAGAAGCCAGATAAACAACATATTAGGCGCTTAATAAGAGGGATTTCGGTACACTTGCCGGGGCTGTGACTGGACCGGACCTTACATTCGCCTGACGTGTGGTTGACGATAGCGTTCGGACGGGATATCCTCCGGATGTCTAACCTTACTGGACCCAGAATGGCCAGTTTCTGGACTTGGAATCTTGACTGATGCACTTATAACTCGAGAGCGCCTTCGAATGCGCGATTGTCCAAGACTTTTGAACACAACCCCCTTTTCTAGCGAAGTAATATACACTCAGGATATATGATATGGACTTCCCGCTGTGTTATATATGCCGTTCGAGTGTTGATGAAGTAAGGAATCTCAGGCTTACACCTGGTGTCTACCGCGGGGAGCAGATGATGGCCAACAAAAAATTCTGGCGGAACGATGTCTGGTGGCGCTACTACCGTCTGAGTATGGATTCATTCTGCTTCAGCTTGCAGGACAAAAGTGTTGATTCGATATCCCTAGTTCTGCTTCACCCTAAAAAGCCCCGCTGTCAGCTGTCGGGCATCGCGTTCTGGCGCAGGGACGATATCTACTCGGAGACACGGCAAGTTCCATGGGATAAGGACACAGGCGTTATTTTGTCCGATCGTGATGGCAATCGCATAGATCGACGCCTCCTCGCCACAGCAACACTCGTCCACGAGAGTCTCCGTCCACCCCCTAAGGGCCGTCGAGGTGGAATTCTAGTCCACGCTCGCTGCTGGGATCTATTGTGCACCCACAGAATCTGGCGACTCGCTGGTGGAGACCTGGGTGTCATCTTGGGTGCCCTGCAGCGCAAGAGTGCTAGGGATTGGGCGGAGGGGGATGACCGGGAGGCGGTTCCTATGCAGGCTGAGCAGGGAGGTAAGAATCCGTTTCTCCCTGAAAAGGAAAAAACAAAAGAATCTGAGAGAGAGCTAACCGTCTCGGGTGTATTGGGTGGGTAGATCCCTTTTACAGCGCCCGGGTGCAACGCATGATCCGACAGGCAAAACGAATGACGCACAAGAGGTTTAAAGTAATACGGCGGAGGCGTCGTACGGGTACATTCCTGAACCGCCTGCCGGCAGAGGTATTGATCATGGTAACGGACTATCTCTGCAGCCAAGATGTCTCTGCCGTCCAGAAGGCGACTGGGTGCTACCTTGGAGATGGGTATTGGCGTTCCCGGACCCCAACTGATCTCTTCCACGAGGTCAGGGCGTTATCTGACGAGACTCTTGACTGGGAATTCCTGTGCCATGAGCTAGAACGCTTTAAAGCCTACTGGGATGATGAATTGGAAGGCCGGCAGTGGGCTCTCGCACAATTGGATGAGATAGCGAGCCTAATGTCTGTGTAAAGAGCTTGTCGGGTTCTTAGTATCGTTACTTTATCATTCCTTTAACGACTGGCTGGTTTCACGGGCTCATCTTCCATTTTCCATATTTCTACTGGCCAGAACTGCATCTGCAACCTAGATGAAAGCTTCGGCGAGAAAAAATCCATGATGACCTTCTCGGCGAGGAAAGGCGGATCCAGATACAACTACTTGGGTAAACTGGGCTGGTAAGAGCGAAGTCTCTAGTATTTTCTATTTGTGGTATACACCAGTCGATAACCCTCACTCCAGATGAAACAGGCACATTCGACCATAGGGTGTGGAGAACAGGGCTTCCCGTCCGCTCAGCCGTACTTAAACCACACGCCGGTCTGTTAGTACTATGGTGGGTGACCACATGGGAATCCGGACTGTTGAATGTATTTACCAATCTTTTTTACTTGATGTCGCCTTGATCTTAAAGGGATTCTCGTGTCATGGCCGCTGTTGGAGGGAAGGGGAGCCGCGGAGCAGGCGACGTTGAAGTAAAGATAAGCTCAAGTAAATGACCAGCAGGTATTATTCTGGTTTGGTAAGTTTTGTTACTAGGTCAAGAATTCCAGTGAAGTTCGATACACAGGGATTATAGGCAACATAGGCAACATGTTAGTGCCCGTAGTAGGAGTTGGGAGCATTAGTTATTGTTGATAAAGCCGCGGTACCAGATATCAAACGTGCCCCGGCCGCCAGAAAAACACGCAACCGTCACATATTGAAAGCCCTGCCAATCCGGTACGCGATTCCTAGCACTCAAAAAACCCTCTCTGAATTGCTCCTGGGTGATAGCAACAACCCACAGCGGTGATCCTCTTGCATACGCAGTTAATGGCTGCTGGATCTTGTACCAATCTTCCAAAACCCGTTTGATAAACCTGGTGTCTGTTTCCTCGCTGACCTCGCTGTAACACTTGAGCTCAAGAAACGATCGAATCACAGGCACCCCTGGAGGCGGTCGAAACTCAAGATCAACAGCTTGAGTGGGGATATTGCTGTATATGTGTTGCTCTGTCCAGACCTGGTAGCCCTGTTGGCCCATAAAAATCGTGATCTGGCCCTGGGCCCAGCGTTCCCAACCACCTCCCCAGGCGAATGGGGGGTGTTCTAGTCCAGGTTTTAGTCCAGGCTCATTTTGGAGCCACTGCATAATAAACTGGACGGGTGTTCCGGCAATAGCCATGGTAATATTGGAGAGGAGAATGTAATAAACGCCGGTGGTGAGATGTTGGTGTGGTTCAATTAGATTGTTTGGTTTGAACAAGAAGGCGGGGGATGTAGAGTCGCAGATGCGCCTTGCGTAAAAGAGGGGTCATCTCTACTAGTACTTATACCCCTGTTGCCTTTGGTATGGTCACATGGGTGATACAACCTCTTGTGTCATGACAGCCATCTCAACGGCATTTTCACCCTCAGCGGGCATGTTGATTGGCAATAGACAAGCACCAAGAGTTTAGTCGCATTGTATACGGACGGCCTGAGCATGGAGAAACCCCAGCACGCCTATAAGAAACTTCGCAATGCAAGGCTGAGGCACAGCCTTGTGCTTGGATTGCGTTAGGAGAGTCAATGATAAGCAACGACTCGGACTAAAATCATATGTATGATTACTAGCTGGTGCATGATACTACTGGTAGTAAACCAAGGCGTGTTTTCTGAGCCCTTGTATTTTATCCTCTACCCCTGTGGGGGTAACGTAGGATGCAACTTGGCAGCAGCGAATACCGAAATTGGGAGCAGATACATGCTCTCCCATCTATTATAATATAAGATATGGCTGCCCTAATTGGCCCGGGGACCAACATATCAGGTTTCAACGTTGAAGCCGATGGTATAATACGTCTCCTAGTGAATTGATGTCTTGCAAACATTAGAATGAGTCCTTAATTCCGGATTCACCGATATGCTGTCTCTTCCGAGGGCTTCCACCTCCGGGGCTCTTGGCGGTTGCTTAACGCCCCTTAACACCACTTTTTGCCGGTATTGTGGTGAGACACAGCCACTTACGCCGCTACCAGAGGCTCCTCTCCCGACAGTTTGGAAATAAGGGTCCAGACCCCGAGGCTGGGGAAGAGAGACTGAGAAGGTGGGTTGGAAATTGGAACTTGGGGCGTGGCACTGTGCAGGGCCGCTTTCCGTCTGATCAGCAAGGATTAGCGGAGATCAGGGAGATCAGCATTGGGACAGCCACACAAGCGCGGACAACTTTAACCTTATTGTGTCCGACACGATGACATATGGGTAGAACACAGAAACTCGGGCGCAAGGAAGTACGATACACATTTCGAACGTTGGCTAGTGAGCCAAAGGGATCCAACTGCTCCCAGGTGCCAGCTGGTAGGGTCTGAATCCCCCCTCCCTCCTCTTTTCCTCTCTCCTCCCCTGTATTGTCCCGTCCTCACCCTTGAATCCACCAGCCTCAATGTGTGCCATAAACGAAGACTGGGAGCGCGAAGAATCCTTCGTCCTCGCGATCGAGAAAAACGACATCCCCGAAGCCCACCGCCTACTCGAAGCCGGCGTTCCCCCAAACGCCCACTCCCTAGATTCATGGGCCCTACTATCCGCCGTCCTCTACAGCCGCCACGAAATAATCGACCTCTTATTCCAATACAACGTACGCTCCCAAATCGGAGAACTAGGCGACACAGAGCTCCATGGTGGCGCGAGGTTTAACGCCCACATTTTACAAAAGTTGCTCAATTACTAGAAAAAGCATGGATGCGGTATAGATCCATCACTCACGGACCCACCTACCCTCTTTACGGCTGAGAGTGGGAGTCTGGAATGCCTCAAGTTGCTGGAAAAGGGGGGGGGAGGGTATCCACGCACGGACTAAAACGGGGATGACGCCGTTGCATTTTGCTTGTACGTGTAAATAGAAGGGGGGAGGCGGATGTTATGAGGTATTTACTTGCCGAAGGGGCGGGTAGGGATATTAATACATAGATTCCGGGGCTGGAAGGGTTCCCGTTGTGGTTTGCAATTGGGGCGGGGAATATTGGTAGCGGGGAACACATGAGTATAGCCAGGATGATGCTACACTGGTCGAAGCCTTTATCCAACACGGGGCCGATGTCATGGCTGCCGGTGATCTGGTCATGTTTTCTGACCTGGGTAACTTAGGAGAGGAGATGCACGAATGGACTTATCTAGAGAAGGAAGATGATTCTGAGGATCGCACTTCACTGTGCTGTCCTTTCCGGCAACCTCAATAAAACACAAGCCATTTTAGCTGCTGGTGCTGATGTCCATGCTAGGAATGAGCCAGAGGGCAGCACGGCTCTGCATCTCACAGCAAAGGGGTTCATGAGTGATATCATCCACCTTTGATTCAGAATGATGCAAATCGTCAACTCCCGGATTATGAGGGGCGGAAGATGATACATCACCTTCTGTTTATATCCCGTAACGAGCCGGAAAAGGTGAAGGAATTTCTGGTCGAGGAGGGCCTTTATGAGCCCTCGATGGAGGCGGAGATGGATGTGGTCAAGGCGTGCCAGATGATGATAAGCTACTTTAAAACGAAGAATCTGGGGAATATTGAATACTGACTGATTTCATGTACTCTATCAATCATAGGAATTCGTCTTCTGTTGTCTGCTCAGTAGTCATCAAGATGCAACTCTTCACCTGCCAAGTATGTTGGATCGCCATACAACCCCATGCACTCCACCAAATCAGCCACCCACAGATATATCAGCCGGAACAGCAACCTTCGCTGTGTACGATATACCTGGTCTAATAACCCGATGGCATACCGATTGAAGTTGGTTGATCCATGCAGCACGTACCTGTCCATCGTCTCCGTGTTATATATATATCCGGGATGAAGGACGATGGCAAGGCAATAATGGTGTTCTTATAGCTTTTTTACTACTACGAGTAGCTTTAGGACCTTTTGACTACCCATAATATAAATACAGCTAAGCAGAGATAGAATAAACATGTTTAATAATAAGAATGCCGCCAATAGATGGGTTTTCTCTTAGGATTTCTACCGAAGAATAATGAAGGCGCACCCAGTACGCCATTGACAATATATTACACCACAATAGCCAATTAAAACCGTCTATTAGTGGATGGCATCACGTGCTTGGGATCGGTCTGTAATATTACAGAAGTATGTAACCGGGCCAATGATATTTCCGACCCGATCAAAACATTCCATCGCCTTCCACTGGCATCGCGTCGACGTGGACAGTGCACAGAAGAATCATATCGCATTTATCTCTCCTTAGGGGGATTGGTGGTTCCAAATATTTTCTAATGCATATGAACATAACTTCATGACGAAGTAACCCTGAAGTCACGGACCACTTTTTTTTTATCAACCATTATAGGAGAGGTGTCTAGCAGAAGGCATCAGCAGGGCAGCAGCTGCCACCACCACGAGAACACCCATTGCAGCAAACGGTGCAGTCGATGCTAGGGAGAGCGGGAACTCCCATTTCCCAAATGCAGTTGGGACCGGAGATCTGCTTCACGCGGAAACTACCAATGCGGTCGTTCCACCCGGCGGCTCTCAGGTCGGACTAGATGCATGTCAGTTATATGGGCTTCGGTTCTCAGAATGGTTGGCACAGGGGCTTAGGGTAAGAAAGGATTTGACGTACGTATCCGGGGTTCCAGATAGTAAGGGTATTGGATGAGCCACAGTTGAAATCCCTGCCCCGTGCGTTAGTATATTTCCGTGGTTGGTTATTAGCGGGATGCTAAGACTTACTCATAGGCGACAATGGCGTTGTAGGTGTCAGGGCCAATGGAGGAGATCGAGTGCCACCTTATTCATGCCTGTTAGACCCAATCTGGGAACTCTTTACGAGGGTACTCACCAGGGGTCAGTCAGTTGGATACATAGATCCCAGGGCTGTTTGGCGAAGCCGCAGGTGCCGCCCCAGTTGATGTCTGTGCAGATTTTCACCTAAGAGGGTTAGTTAGTAATGGATCCAAGAAAAGGTGAATTTCGATTCAGTACGTACACCACCCTCGATACGCTTCTCAAGCGCAGTGGAAGGGTCAATGACCTCGATCTCGGCGAACTGGGTCTCTGGCAACGCAGAGGCGGCAGAGAATGCCGTGAGGGAGAGGAGGGAAGCGAGAACACCGAAGGCGCGCATTTTGGGCAAAGTGAATATTAATTCTTTTGTTAGGAACTGGCTCCATTTCTAATCTATGTTAGGAGGGTGATGCTTTTATACAGCGAGCGCCTCCCGGCTATCGGGCAAAGTTCTCTACCGTCAACCGAGCTCACAATCTGGACGATGATCAGGTCGACGCCACATGGAGTCCCAAATCGGTGAAGCTGAAACCGTCTCAACATCAATGACAAATTAGATTAAAATCAACTGTTCAACAGCTTGGTAAGATGAGTAATCGCGCTAAGCTACGGCCGTAACTTCCTTTGAATGAATACAACCGAGGCTAGTGCTGGGGAACTGGATGGAATGTCTGCCGTGGCTGGGAGACGGTACTGAGGGCTAGGAATGGTCGGTTGTCGGCCTGCCTTACTTACCCACTTAGATTTTGCTCGAATTTACCCGGCAAGTTCCAGGGACTAGGTCTCACGTAAGACGAGGAGGCACATTAAGCATGATCACAAGACCCACAGACGGCTGCATTATTATTCAGTATTCAGCAACGGCACTTGAAGGGTTGAAGTCTTGAATCAGTCCCTTGAATCCACGCTAGTCCGCTAGGCCGCCAGTGCGGGAAGGGAGAAGAATCAGCCGCTCGACAGGTCAGGTACGGAGCCTGGAATCTCTGGGCATTTTGACAAAAATAGGCCCAAGAACCAAGGACCAAGAACCAGAAGAATTAGTGTGATGACTGGAATTAGCTAAGGCATGGGGCGTTAGGGCCCTGTGTCAGCACGGATCTAACCCTGATCATCACGGGTGCGGCCGCGAGTGGAGTCTTCGGTGCCACGCCGAGCGATGTCTCACAGTAACCTGCAGAACCATCTGCGAACTGCAGAACAGGAGATCGTTGCCGATGTTTTGAGCCAATGGGAGGCCGTGGGTCGGAATGATTTTACACTCCTGCGAACTAAGGTCACGAGGTGGATCGTTAAAGGGATTCGTTATCTACAAGGTGCCCTTCCATGGAAGCGAACAAGGGTAAAAAAAGTAATGGTCCGTGATTTATCAGCACACTAACTAGATAACTAACTAATATGGATAGGTAGGCAAGCTTGGGTATAGATTCCACTCCGGCGATGTCACCTCATCGTCACTAGTCGATCAAGACGGCAAACGTCGCATGTGGTGACTCGGGAGTTGTTTGGTTGGGGTTGGCTTCAAATAACTGGAAGGAGACTTGAGGGGGTGGGACCTCGAAATCAAAGCCGTGATTCCGCATCTCGTCGCAGAATGCGCCGGTGCAATGGAGTCGTCCGAATTCTTCTCTTGTTGACCGCTTTTTCGTATTGGTTACTCCCGTGGTCGCTGGATTGCCAGGGTAGGAGGGCATCACGACTTGCACTGCGGTCGCGGCACTCAGAGGCCCTAAAGTCGTAGTTGTGAAATGGAATTTCATGACCACCGGAGCACCTCCGCCCCGTTTCGATGCGTAGCCCTGAAGTCGGGTTAGTGATGGGGGTTTCGCAGGGGGCCATTTGGGAGAAATGCGGTCAACTTACTCCGAGCAAAGCGTGGCCCCGTCCTTGCCAGTCCTGCTCGCTTTGAGTATTGGGATACGCGACTGTGCCCCCTTTCGTGACTCTCTTCCACGTCACTCCCGAGCAGGAAACGGCTTTTGGCGCACAGTAGACACTCGTATAGGGAACGAGACCATTCACTCCGCCCTCAATCCACCTACAAACAGCATCAGACGGCCCGTTAGAAACTCGGTCTTTAGTCAATAGGTTATCGTGTACACTCACGACGCAGCCGGAAACTCATCACACGTCCACCGCATCCCACTCGACCCAGTCCCCAGCGCATTAGGGATCTCATCCACGAACTTCGCCTTCCACTGCGGAGTCGAACCTTTTAGTGGTAAAAGGTTCCCGGGTACCACATTCGGCTGTCCTGGGTAAGCGCCGCACGAAAACCCAGTGGCTGCAATCAATTGTCGCTGCCAGTTCGATGGACAAGATTGCCTGCGCCGGACCTTGGTATGGGCATTTTCGCTGTCGTAGTGGAAATCAAGGCCGTTGTTCCAGGTCACAGAGCCCGGGTTGTCGCTGATATATTCTCCCACATTCTCGCAGATGGCAGGGAGGTTGTCACAGTTGTAGATGAGGGTTGGTAAGGGAGCGTAGACGTCTACGGGCACGCCGCTGTACTCTGGAACTCCGGCGACGACAGATGTTGTACGGTCGAGCGCGGATGCTCCCAGTAGGGGGATGAGAATCGCAACCTGTTTGAGGATCATGATCGCGACAACCAGACGTGGACGGCTTGAGAGTTGGATGCAGAGGATTCACAAGCAGGAGAGATCATAACAGTCACCTTCGTGGGTAGCCAGTGGCCGCATAGTCCCGTTGGGCTATCTCTGGCAGGGCGGCCTGCTATCGGAGGCCATAAATTGCACCTACCTAGAAGGGTTAATGCATTTTCTTCTTGCTCCTGCTTTCAATTAACCAGAATAGAAGACTAATTCTTGACAGCATCCCGAACCCCACCCCAACCACCCTCGTCGGGTATAGTTGCCTCTATACAGAGTTGGGAGGCAACGGCGGGATCTAGCGGGGAACGGACATCGGATAGTGGTGGATTCAAGCTAAATTAGCTTCTTTTCACCAACTCATGGAAGCCTAGGGCTAGAATGGATCTTGGCCGGCCCTGAACTAATGCTGAGGAGCCTTGCAGAAAAATTTCCATTACCCGGATGAAAGTGGATACGGCCACCCTACTTCTCCTCGGCGTCCGCATATTAATAGCACAACACCCAATGAGAGCCGGGAATATATTGCAACTACTTCACATTCACCTTCCAACCTCCTCTTGACCATTTCCCATTCTTCCGAAAACCTCTAGCCCACCATGACTGAGATACCGGACCAATCGGGCATACCCCCCCCATCGGTCTTAGGGTCCCCCGAACTCCTCTCCATGATTCTGGGCCACCTTTCCCAACCAGATTTACTTCGGCTTCAGCGCGTCTCGCGGCGGTGGTCCTCCATTATCAAGACGACTCCAAACTTGCAAGCGAAGCTATTTTTGGATCGACCCCGCCGAGCCAATACTTACAGAGGCAATTCTGTTAGGCCTCCATTGTTGAACAGCTTTGTCATTAAGCGGATCCGGTGGTCCCCGAATCTCGAGACTGACCTTGTGAATACGATTCAATTTCCGAGTGTGGAGAGTGACCAGAGCCTGCAAGCGATGGCGGATGAGAATGCCTCGTGGAGGAATCAGTTGCTCACTTGGCCGCCGGTGGAGCGGATTGCGGTGATCCATGGGACGATTGCTCAGGAGGAGCCGTGTCTTCGGGATTTGCATCTTGTTTGTTCGCGTGATGGTGGACCTGTTACCGAGGATGATGGCCAAGAAGAAGAAGAAGACGACGAAGAGGAGGAGGAAGATGAGGAGATGCCACCGCTGGTACTCTCAGTACGGGACTTCCCACACAACCAAGGAAAGGAATGCGTGGGAATCAAGGTGATAGACCTGATTTACGGCCTGCGACTACATTACCTCGATGAAAGGTACATTTTGGATAAATACATCAGCACTGGGTTTGATAGACCCTCTGGTGGAGAAATATTGGCATCCTTCGAGCCTCGAACGCCCATCTTGACTGTGAATGTGACATTTATTACTTTCTAGAGGGCTTCACCCCTGGGTAACCTCGTTGAACTGAGACTCAATGGAAAAATTCAATGTCAAACCGACATCCCATACTCTCTGCTCTTCTCCTGAGATAACTCGCCGTCTAATCACGACTGGTGCTATTAAAATCCTCCAGGTTTGAATACGGCTCCGGCCGGAAATTCTTCCTGTTCACCCCCGGGTGACCAAATAAGATCTCATATGGCTTGAAAATGTTAGCTAGATTCTGGAATTCAATTGATTGAGACGCTCACCCGGACAAGCGCCTCGTGGATGTCCTTGGTGCTGCCGACTTTCACGTCATGGGCGACATTTCGGACTTTGGGTGCGACTGTCACCGAGCCTTTATTTCCCATAATCGAGTGAGGGCCCTTTTCATAGTTAATACAATGGTAAAAAATGTTGCTATGGCAGGGATAACATACTCCTGTTGCAAAGTGGCCTTGGAAGCCAGCAGCCTGCCGGGAAGCTGGAACTTCGGCTGCAGGAGTATCACCCTGGAATGTTCGCGCACCCTCAGCTCCAGTAACGGCCAACAGGCCTAGTAGGACCAACGACCTAATGTTAATCATCATTTGGTTCTGGGAAAGAGGATGGGTCGAAATTGGTTGACATTGGAACACCGACAACGCGGTGGATATGAGTCTCCGACACTTTACCCTGGGAGCCTAATGTCGGATATGTACCAACCCCCTTATGCAGAATCGACAATATAATAATTATAATACCATGAGGTACTATTAGAAAAAGGAAAGTGCATTAGATTGGGTCTAAATTAGTTCGTTGAGGACGGAGTCTGCGAACGAATCCACCAGGTAAGCACGCTAAAAAATACCACCGGGGATATGCACTAGATATGCACTAGATTAGGGCCAGACCCGGGCTAACAGTTGCCCCTCTGCAGGTGGACCGGGAATAGTTGCAAGGGTCTGGCAGATGATGAAGGAATTGATAAGACGACTAGATATTACATCAGGCAAAATGGCATTGGTTTTGCTCCCAGATTCTAAACCCTACCTCCGACACTTCCCCTCGTGATTCCTTCATCCTTGATTGATCTCTCATTACCTCTCATAGCATGGTCAATCGTGTATCCCCAAAAACCTCTACGGGCAATTGACCAACATGTTGTCCTCAGGGGGAACATCCCTCTCCCTCTCCTTCTTCCTTATCCTCCTCCTATCCTCCCTCATCCACGCCATCCCCCTCGACAAATCCTTCCCCTACGACAAATCCCTCCTCCGCCACTGGCCCTCCTCAGCCCCAGTCGACACCCTCCTTCCTAACGACTCCCATCTTGAAACCCGCCAATCCGGCAGCTACTGGTACGAATCCGCTGCCCACGGCACCTCCCCCTTCGGCACCCCCGGCTACAACGTCTTCCGCAACGTCAAAGACTACGGCGCAATCGGCGACGGCGTAACCGACGACACCGCCGCCATAAACCTCGCCATCACCGACGGCGGCCGCTGCGGCCAAGAATGCGGCTCGTCGTCCACCACGCCTGCCGTGATCTACTTCCCGTCTGGCACGTATCTGGTCTCCGAGCCCCTGATCCAGTACTATTATACGCAGTTTGTGGGGAATCCGAACGCCGTACCTATCATAAAGGCGGCGAGTGATTTCAAGGGGATTGGAGTGATTTCGAGCAATACGTATATTGAGGGCGGGGATGGGGCGGAGTGGTATGTCCCGCAGAGTAACTTTTATCGTCAGGTGAGGAACTTTGTTATTGATATTTCGGGGTGTGGGACTGTTACCCCCGACGGCTTTGGTACGTTCTATCCTTCTACCTAGGGCTAGGGGGAGAGGGGCTAATGTGAGAGTGTAGCGCCAACGGGGATCCATTGGCAGGTGGGACAGGCGACGAGTCTGCAGAATATCGAGTTTGTGATGAGCCAGGCGGCCGGCACGACGCATGTGGGAATCTTCATGGAGAATGGGTCCGGTGGCTTCCTGGGTGATTTGACCTTTACCGGAGGAGCGATTGGGATGTGGTGTGGCAGTCAGCAGTTCACGAGCCGCAATCTCAAGTTCCGGTACTGTATCCAGGCTATCCAGATGATTTGGGATTGGGGATGGACGTGGCATGGGCTGGATATTTTGCTCTGCCAGGTGAGGCTACCCCTTGAAGATTTGGTGATAAGGGAGCTAACAGGTGGTCTAGATTGGTATCAATGTCACTGCGCTTACTAGTGCGACTGCTGAGCATAATCAAGGCGTGGCGGCAATTGCGGTCCTCGATTCGGTCTTTACAAATGTGTAAGTTTCTAGCTACTATATGGATGGGTTGCGGACTAACGAATATAGACCGATTGTCGTGCTGACTGCCGGGACGACGAATATCATGCTGGAGAACGTACAGCTCAACAATGCCCCAATTGCAGTTGGCTTCTCTGGTGGCCCTACCGTCCTGCAAGGAGGTGACGTGCTCATCGACAACTACGGCAACGGCAACAATTTCATCCAGAGTGGACAGACATTGACAAAAGAGTTCTTGAACGGGCCCTACTCTCCATCTGCTAAAGGCGCTGCTTCTGGCTCATTACGCTCCTCAAGTGGGTGGTACGCCCGATCTAAACCGCAGTATGAGGGCGTCGGAATCGGAGGATTCGTCAATGTCAAGGCGGCTGGAGCCAAGGGAGATGGTCAATCCGACGATACCGCAGCCATCAACAGTGTATTGGCCTCTGCTGCAGGGAGTTCCATCGTCTACTTCCCCCACGGAACGTACATGGTTTCGGACACCATCTCCATTCCACCCGGCTCTAAGATTGTCGGTGAGGTCTGGAGTGAGATCATGGGCTTCGGTGACAAGTTCGCGGATATCACCAGCCCTCGCGTGATGATTCGCGTGGGAACAGCCGGGCAGACCGGCACCGTCGAGATTTCAGATATGCTATTCACGGTCCGCGGTGCCACAGCCGGCGCCATCCTCATGGAATGGAACCTGGCCGAGTCCTCACAGGGTTCCGCCGCCATGTGGGATGCGCATTTCCGAGTCGGCGGTGCAGCAGGCAGCGACCTGCAGTACTCCGAGTGTCCTCGAACCCAGGTCCAGCCGGATCCAAACTGTATTGCTGCGACAACGCTCTTCCATATCACCGCCTCTGGATCCGCGTATCTGGAGAACGTCTGGGTGTGGACCGCCGATCACGACCTGGATATCCCGTCCCAGGACCAGGTTTCGGTCTATACAGCACGCTGCCTACTGATTGAAGGCGACGGCCCGGTGTGGCTATGGGGAACCGGCTCAGAACATTGCACCCTCTATCAGTACCGCTTCTACAACGCGAAGAATATCTTCGCAGCCGTCCTGCAGACGGAAACTCCCTATTATCAGCCAGAGCCCAAGGCCCCTGCGCCCTTCACCGGAGCCTATGCCCTGCCCGATGACCCGACATTCACCTACTGTAGCCCGAACTCGGTGACCTGCGCATATGCCTGGGGGCTGGAGATCATCGGATCGTCCGACATCATGATCTACGGCGCGGGCTTCTACAGCTGGTTCCAGTGGTACTCGCAGGCGTGTCTGCAGATTGAAGCCTGTCAGGAGCGGATTGCCCGGGTTATCACGAGTGATAACATCTTCATCGTCAATCTGTACACAAAGGGTGTCTACTCCATGATCCAGGGCAGTGGCTCGTCTGATGTACTCGCCTTGGAGAATATGGACGGATTCCTGGGAACAATCGTCGGTTGGACTGGCTTGGATACCGGTGGCGCGCCAGACACTCCGTCAAACATCATTCCTCTCCCTCCGTGGATCTGGGATGTGCCCAACCCAACGGTATCGTGTCATATCCCTTGCACTCTGCAACCACCACCGACACCTATCAACCCGATTCAGCCTCCGCCTGTGACGACCACAATATCCGGTACGCAGGTCATCGTGACGCCGCCTGTTATTGAAACACCGGGGATTTCAGTCGAGCCTATTACCGTTGTCATTCCCACCGGCGGCCCTGTAACCCCGAGGATTGTCCCTAGTCCAACCATTTACGTCCCTCCCGTGATTCCCGAGGGCAACTGGCCTGGCGGTAAACCTCCTATCCCGCCTCCCCCGATTCCGCTCCCGATTCCTCCCACCGTGATCGCAGGCGGTTGCACGGAGTTCTGTAGCGGTGACGACTGGCCACCTATTCTGTAAGCTCTTTCCCCTTTCTACGATTAATAAACCCCGTAACACCCATCGCTAACCTTATTTAGCCCCCCCATTGTCGTAGTCGAAGGCCCCCCCATCCCCATCGGCGGTCCACCCCCCATCCTCCCCCCACCCGTCGGAGACGACGACGCCGGCGACGAAGAAGAAACCGAAGCAGACTGCGGCATCCTCCTCCCCGACGATCTAACCGACTACCCCAGCCCCAGCGACATCCCCTCCTGGGGCCAGGACACCGGAACAACAGGCGGAACCTGCCAATGGGGCGGCACGATCCAGAGTTACTCCAACACGTGGACATTGGCCGTCGGATCGGGCCAGACCTCGCTCTCGTTTAATCTGTTTGATCTGCTAGGGTTCGGGAGCTATGGGTATGCGCTGGATGGGGCGACGATGCAGGCGTATTCGGTTTCTGCGACGGGGTGGCAGGTTGAGCTTCCGCCTTCGAGTCAAGGGTATAGTAGTGAGAAGAGCTGGGTGAATTTTGATGTGCCGACTAGTCCGCTGCCTAGTACGTTATATCTTCCCTTTGTTATGACATACCGGCTAACTTGTTGGAATCTAGCGAGTATTACGTTGACGATGAATGTACCTCTGGGCACCTCTTCTGCTAATTTCCGCATCCAGATTCGGGTACGTCCCACCCCAGCACCTAACCTAACCATCAAACAATATATACTAATATGGAGCAGGCCAGCCAAGCATGCGGCGGGACCCCCATCCCCGACCCCGCCGGCTCCGGCTCCAGTTCAGGCGGAGGAGACGGCGGCAGTGGTTCCACCTCCCCCCCCTCCCTCATCCTTCCCCCAGACATGTCCGGCTCCATCTCCTGCGGCACCGACAGCAACGGCGCCGGCGTCGACACCATGGCCAGCTGCATGTACTTCAACTACAACAGGTTCGCCTTCCCCTCCCTTTTATCCTTTCTATCCTAATAGTATTGTTCTAGTATCATCGTCCAAGGCAATCTCCTCCAACAATACAGCACCATCACAACGGGCGACCCCACCAACAACTGCATCCGCAGCGGCATCACCACCAACTCCGCCGGCATAAAGACAAACAGGTGGTGTATCGTCGCGCAACGCAACGGGTGCGCATTCGTCCTATCCGACAAATACGAGGACTTTGGGAGCTCGTTCCCCGGATGGAGTGTGATATCTGGG
Source organism: Aspergillus biplanus (assembly GCA_027569045.1). Lineage (NCBI taxonomy): Eukaryota > Fungi > Ascomycota > Eurotiomycetes > Eurotiales > Aspergillaceae > Aspergillus > Aspergillus biplanus. The sequence goes on from JAPDEJ010000047.1 coordinate 304,877, forward strand.
GAAGTGATGAGGAACTTTGCGATTACGGCTGCGAATCAGTGCGCGGGGAGTGGGAGGACGGCGATCGCGGCAGGACCGTTCCAGCCGTTTGGGGCGATTGCGCAGAGTTTGTGTTTGGTGAATCCGGATCATCCGGAGATTTGTGCCGTTCCGTAGCCTCTTACTTTCCCTACTTTCCTTGAATGGGGATGGAGGAGGATTGAGTGTATATATGAGGAAGATTGAGATTGAATGGGTTGGTTTCATTGAGGAGGGTTATGTGCAAGCTAGACTATCTAATGTAGGTCAGTCGTAGACGCCGATGATCTCGCCGATGACGCTGCGGAAGACGCCGCTGGGGTCGTATTGTTCCCGGATGGTCTTGAACCGGGCGATGTGCTACCAACCGTTAGTTACGATGTCATATGGGATGGATAGGGGAGGACTACATCGGGATCGAGATTCTTGGTCGCCATCTGGAAGACCTCCCTGGTGTTCTTCGTCCAGTGCGGCCGGCACGGGAACTCCTCGATCAGCGTTTTCGCCAGTTTCGCATCTACCCTATTAGCCATGCTCACATTATCCATGGAGGCAGATAGGGGATCAAGCGGAAGGGCTTACAGAATGGCTCATTAAACCTGGATCCATCCCCAAGGTCCGGCCGATAGCTCGGAAAATCCAACATAATCACCCCCTTTGTCCAATCCGCCCCATCCGCCGTATCATACGTCACTTGCCCCAGCAGATCAAAATACGGCCGTCCGAATTTAATATTGATCCCCGTGCGATACGTCGAGGTCATCACCAACGCCTTCTTCAACTCCGCATCGAACAGCTCCCTCACCCTCTTCAACATCTTATTCGCCAACGGCACTGGAAACGCCAACTCAAGCGTATACCCATGCAATCCATACTCCCACACCGGCTTTTGATCAGGGTATAGTCCGCCAATAAGGACGTCATAGTTCCACCCGTACACTGGCCAGGCAGTGATCTCCTCGTTTGTGGTTTTCTCCCGGAAATTGGGCTTTTCCCACAGGCCGAAGAGGATTTCCTCCGCGAGCATGTTGGAGGTGGCGAGGATGCGGCCGCTTTCCCAGAGGGCTTTTATGGCGCCGGCTTCGAGCTGGGTCACAGAGAAGGTGTTTTGGAAGCCCTGCTGTGTGCTGCTGTTCGTGGGGATCACGTCGTAGTAGCGCCAGTGGAACTTTCTTTTATACGGCCACCACTACTTCAATTAGCCCTGGCTTTTTTGGATAGGAGTTGGAAGAAGGGAAGGAGGGGGTACCCAGAAGTTGGCGGTGGCGTAGGGGGCGATCATGCCGTAGATGTCCCCGTTGAGCACTTCATCATCATCGAGCCTGCCCTATATCAGTCCCCAACACAACCCCAGAAACAAGGGTAAAAGTATAGGAATGAAGGGGGAGTACGTCTTCTGATCCGCGTAGACCTTAAAATCCGGATAAACCTTGAACTTCATCCTCACAATCACCCCCAACAACCCCAACGACGTCGACGCCGCCAACCACTCATCACTCTCATCATCCCGCTCCAGATGCCTCAGCTTCCCACCCCCATCAATAATATCCAGCGACAACACCCCCGCCGCAACCATACTATCCTCGCGAATCGACGACCGATGCGCCCCCATCGCCACGCACCCAGCAAGGGTAATATTCCAGTTGACAAGCGTGTACCCCGCGCTCGCGCCCCTGGCATGCAGATACTCCGCTAGCTGCAGGAACGTCACACCCGCCTCGATCATGACTGTGCCGGCTTCCAGATCCAGATCGTAGATGTTGTTCACCTCCTCGGTACGGATGATCACGGTGTTGGGGTCGTCGGAGCACATGGTATCGTACCACATGTGGCCCTTACCCGAAGCGCGGACTTTCTGCCCCGCGGAGATCGCGTCGGACACCATAGATTGGATTTCGGGGACGGAGGTTGGGTTCCGGATGGCGGCGACGTCGTTGCAGGCGGGGAAACCTGGTCCGTCGAAGGTGTTGTAGGGGTCGCCGAGAGCACCACTGAAGCACAGCCCGAGGGCCGTGATACTGAGGAGGGCCTTCATCTTCACAAATTCACTCGGGTACCACACCTCTCTCTTTCTTTCTTGATCTTGATCTTTCCGAGTAAAAGGTGCGAGAGGGGAGGTTGTTTTATATTTATTTCCGACATTCACGTTCCTGTTCCTGCGTACGTCAGCCGAGGTTGGTCAGCTTCACTTTTCGTCGCGGTGATGCAGTGCCCAGACCTGCTAGTGAGATACCAAGACCCTCTAACCAGCATGTTTCTGCTGCCATTTGCGCGGGGTTTGCGGGGAGCCAATTGCGATCGACAGCCAATATAGCCAGACAGGGGGGTGATAGGACGGGGTTTATGAGGTGGACGGCACGCCGAGGGCAGTCGACTCGATCAGTTGCGCTTTTCATGAGTTGGTTTCTGCAGAGGGGCCGGCTTCTCCGCACGCAGTTGCTTGGCTCAGGTATATCAGGGTTGGCATATAGGGAGGGTGTGTTCAGGGGGGGGGATACAGCTGGATGGTGCGTGTGACAATTAAGCCTTTGTCGTGGGCTTGATTTTTCGGTGAGTTCTGGCTCATTTCTGGATGATTCTTTCTTTCTCACTGATTCTGATGGTGTGCGGGAGTGTCTACCGGAATAGGGGCGTCGGGTATCACGACACGGTTGGGGGGGAGTAGTACGAGGGCGGATATTGTGTACTGAGGGAAATGATGGTATTTCTCATCGGTTGGATTTTCGCATTATTTATTACTTAAACAAGCCTCTAGCGAAAGAATAAAAAGCTATGTGGAGACCAACCGGGTTTGGGCAGCAGATATATATCTCCGTTCTCACCCAACCTTTATCCCTGGATTGCAACACCACCCTTGAGTGCCTTTCCAAATATATTGATCAGGTAGTATATCTGATTAATGTAGGACGGACCGTAAAATATCCCTAGCTATGCAGTCATCACCTGCAAGACGTGACTGGAGTCGAGACACGTCCACCCTTTCACCGCACACTGCACGCACAGGTCGAAGTTATCCGACTTGCACCCGCAACAGTCTGCCATCGTCAGTTCAAGTATACCTGCTAAAAAGAAGGAAATGCACCTGGGCATACGCAAAAAGGTCCCATCCAAATACCGCCCACACCGATCACACGGAATCCGGTACCGTGTCCACGGCGGAAATCGGGCTCGACCACACTTCCCCGCCTCGGTTCCCATGAGATTCCGTCGCGCGAAGCCCGTGTGCTCTTTCTTCCGGCATCGATGCCCCAGCTCCCAGCAGGTAGAGCACGTATCAGCATCGGGGCAGCTAGTGCACGCTTTTCCACCCCCCGTGTCTGTCAGCGAAGCCGAAGTCAAGTACAGACGGAATAGGCAACCTACAATAAGAGATCTGAACCGGCAACTGCCGAAAACAAAAGTCACACTGGCGGCGCATCGACAGCCCGTCAAACCACCCCCGACTCATCAGAACGCGACATGTACCGGCCTTTCGAGCGCTTTCAAGGAGGCCGATTTGACCGTAGATCTGTTTCCATCGCAGCTGGAGTTTCTGACGGGCCTGTTCTTCTTCCTCCTTCCGCTGCTCTTGCTCCTCTTTTAGTTTTAACCGTTCCAGCTCGGCTTTCATCCGCTCCATGTCGAGGAGTGTTCGCCGATTCGACTCTTCATGTTCCTTGAGCGCTTTCTGTTGCCGCTCCTGGGCTTGTTTATGTAGTGCCTCATGAGCGCGCAGTGACTCCTGCAACGCCTCCTGGTATTGCTTTAGCTGAGCCTCGAAAATATCCTGCTGCTGCTGTTGGATTTTGGCAAACTCCTCCCGCTGCCGATCTAACGCTGCTTGCTTTTCGGAGGTGAGAAGGGCTAGCCTTTGTGAGAATATCTGGCGAAGTTCCTCGAGAGCGCCTGAGTCGTTTGCGATCGCACCGGCTTCGGTCTGTGCGATTTGCAGGCCCTGATCGACCAATTCTTCCTGGATCTGGAGGGCTGTTTGCCGCTTTCCGCAGAGGTGTAAAAGGAGAGTGATACATTCCGCTCGTTCATCTGGAAGCCGTGTCATCTGGGAGCCCTGGGCGAGCATCCCGCCCCAGAAGTCCTCCTGTTCTCGGAGTTGTGTTTCGCGCCGTTGCCCAGTAGAGTGATCGACTTTGCTCCAGAAGCTGGTGGCGAGCATGATGTTGGAGTAGAACTGGGAGCCGCAGAGTTTCCGGAACATGCGGAGGTTATCGAGGGCGGAGCCTTCTAACCTGGCATTTATGATGGGGTGGAGGTAGATGATAGCGGTTAGTTTGACACTGGCTCTGTAACTGGATTCCATGAACGCGGCTAGTTGGGCGAGGATCGCTGCGTCGTCGAGGTAAGTGTCGTTGAATCCGGGCGTGTCGACGAGAGAGAAGGAGACACCATCCTCTTGGAAGCGATATGCCTCGCACTCGATAGTTTCTAGAAGTTTGTTTTAGAGTGATATCTTGGGTTGTTTACTCAGGTGTCTGACCTGATGTTAATCCATGACCAATCTGGATATCGTCGCGGCCGGTGACGGTCTTGATGAATGTGCTTTTGCCCGAGCCCGTCACGCCCATGAGGGCTATTACTACGTCATCTGCAATTTCCTTGTTAGCCTGGCCTCTAGAAAGTATAAAATCGGGTCTTCAGAAGGGGTATTCACCCGTAGACGGAGTATCCTCAAATACACCTTCGTGCTCCTGATTGGCGGAAGAGGGTGCGGTATCGTACTGTCCATCAGAGTTGGGAGGAGATGTACTAATGGCGAGACCAACTTCATGTAGACTCGAGGTGGCTCTTTGTGTCAGTGGCCACATTTTCTACCTCCTAACCCGTATGTTAGCGGTCCTGGAATTATCACCTACGATCCTTGGTTCATGAAAGGGAGAGCGGGGAGAATTGGCCAAGTGACGCGAGCTGGCGCCAAAATTGACATTTCATATAAACTGGGATATATTGAGCCTCATTGGAGTATCGTTTCAATAATGTCTGGGCATGAGATGTTCGATGTTGGTTGCGATTCGGGCCACTCTGGAGTCTGACGGGTGCGAAATCGGCCCGTTGGGGCTGTGTTGGAGGAGACGTGATCATGGAAAAAACACCCCGCGAGGCTGAGCACAGCCGCAATCCTTCATGGGATGATACTAATGGTGGAGGAGGTCGTGTTATAAGTCCTCTAATTCGTGGTGCAGTTCCTAGTGGTTATTTTGACGGTGTTCGTGTGGCTGTGCCGTTGTTCGTGCCCGTATCACACCAAAGGCCAAGGGTGAAGTCGAGTCGAGAGTTGGCTGTGATATTCAACCACCTCTTCAGTTCATGAATGCATATCCCAAATTATCCAGGCAGATAGAGACAAGATGCCTGCACGGGGAACGTTAACCTTTAGCGACAACGGCTTCCTGCTCGAGACAGAGCAGGGCTATCGATGGTGAGTTTCCTCCTCTCTCCTTTCTCCCTTAACTCCCCCACTGAACTAGACAGGCAAAATCTCCCTCCTCGAGCCAAGACAAACCTCGAGGCTGCAAAAAGGCCATATATCTTCAGCGCCGCGTTCGGACCACAAGACGGCTGCTTTTGTTACTGGAGCGAAGGCGGGGCCCGATACTGGGGTACGTCTCACCTCGACAATCATTGATAGGGAAAGAAAGGGACGTGAACTAACGAATCTGCTGCACAGTGAGAGAACTGCAAAACTACCCCGGCCTGCAAGAATTCTTCGAAGACCGAGAAAAGACAAAGCATGCCGAGTGGGAGACGCTCAATCTCTCGCTGGGCCCCATGGGCTCTTACTGGCTTCACCTGAAAGGGAGCGGCCAGAAATACTACGGCCTGGACCTGCGATTGGCCACCGAAATCAAGAGGAGGCTGCATCCGGACGGGGGCTGGATCGGGGACCCGGTTCATGTTTCCTTGGGGGTTGATGGGAGCTATGTGCTCATTGGCAGCAAGGGGGATATCTTCTGGGATCTGAAGGGGAAATACGAGGTTCTTGATGAGCTGCTTCTGAAAGTGCAGACCGGAGTCAAGGTAAATGCTGTCCCTCTAACCACAAAGGGTATTCTATGCTGACGTATGAGAATATAGAATATCGTCTTGTCGCCCTTTGATGGCCGCATTTTCTACATCGTCTTGATAGATGGGCAGGAGCGCTATCGTGGGCCGAGGGAGTGGATTCTCTCAACCAAAAAGTAACATAAATGTCAATTTAAACTGTGATTTAACCCTAATGCCCAATTTGAAGTGTTTTGGATTTTCCTCCCCTCCGTAAAAGGGTTTAACGTATCAGATGCTCAAGATCCGAAAAGATCGGGATGCGGTCGGCAGAAATTGCCAGGGTTGACATGATTATTACCAGGATGTGACAAGCTCTGACAAGCTCGTCAGCCTTTGCTTGTTGGAACTTAGGACCCATTTACCCCTCAGTGGCTGAGCTCCACCGGCTTCATATGCCATCCAATAATGGTGCTAATCTGTGGTACAGCCTGGCTGATGTTGTGTTGGCATTCTTGGCTTGTCACTCTCCAAGAGCCTCGTTGATGGGGTCGCACGAGAGCCTGTTCGGCGACTTCGGAACGGGGTATCACTTGAGTCCAAAAAGAAGACTTCTGCTCTTCTAGAGGCATTTTACCTCGATAAATATTTGGTGGAACGGCGACAGGAATAAGATAATTTCCGCGGGTATTGCAGCATGGCGACGACGACATCCCAACCCCCACGCCCCGACATGACGAGCCCTAACTCGATCCTATCCCAGGTCGCACTGGGAGTGAAATATGAGTAAGTTATTCACTCAATCCAGTGTCAAAGGTATCCAAAGCTAATAGCAACAGTCTCAATGACGCCTTCATCGCCGTAATGGGCGTAACCGGCTCCGGCAAGAGCACCTTCATCTCCCACCTCGTCGGCGGTGCAGCCAAAGTTGGCCACGACTTGATCTCTTGTACGCCCACACAACTCACTCAACTTCATCCTTTGTCTTCAAGGGCAATGGAAAGAATGGGATCATTAACGGACGGCTAGGCACAAGCGAAATCGAAATCTTCACGCTCCAAACCGCCAACAAAACCATCCACCTAATCGACACCCCGGGGTTCGACGATACGTACCGCACGGACTCCGACGTGCTCAAAGACATCGTCTACTGGCTGAACAAAACCTACCAGGCGGACATCACCCTCAGCGGAATCGTATACCTGCACCCGATCAACCAGAACCGGATGACGGGGTCAGCGCACAAGAATCTACGTATGTTCAACAAACTGTGCGGGAACGAGAGTTTGCATTCTGTTGTTTTGGCATCGACAATGTGGAAACTGGTTGATGAGGAGGAGGGGGAGCGGCGACAGGAACAACTGAAAGCGCATCCGGAGTTTTGGGGGGATATGTGTGCGCGGGGGAGTTCTGTGGTTCGGCATGAGGATAGCAGGGCGAGTGCGATGAATATTGTTACGTATATTGTGGATCAGAGGAGGAAGACGGTGTTGGCGATACAGAGGGAGATGGTGGATGATGGGAAGAGGTTGGATGAGACCAGTGCGGGGCAGGAGTTGGATCGGGGGTTGAAGAAGCAGAGGGAGGCGTTTGAGAGGCGGATCGCGGAAGCGCAGGAGGAGATGAGGGAGGCGATGGAGGAGGGGAATAAGAGGGCGATCGAGGAGGCGATGGCGCAGCAGGAGCGGTTCCAGAAGAAGTTGGATGAGGCGTTGAAGGGGAGTAGTGAGTTGAAGGTGGGCATGGAGAAGTTGCTGGAGCAGAAGGATGAGGAGTATAATCGGGCGCTGGCGCGGCTGCAGGCGGAGAAGCAGCGGAATGTGGACGATTTGAAGGATATGACGCGCCAGGTCGAGAAGATGAAGCTGAAGATCAGGGAGAAGGATGGGAAAACGGACGATCAGCAACGGCGGCATGAGTACGAGATGGCGGCACTCACCGCGCGTCTGTCCGCCCAGCATTCGAGTGATTTGAATGCGTTGAAAGATGCTCTGGCACAGAAGAACAGCAATGTGACTCCGTACAGCCCTCCACCGATATATGATGGATATCTGCCAGCACAGGCGAGCAACCCTCTGTCTCCCTACGCGCCTCCGCCTCCGCCTCCGCCTGCGTATCCTGCATATGACAACTACTCTGGACAGGGACCAGGGGCAGTTGGAGGCACCGGTCAGGCTCTTGGAGTCGCCGCAGCTTCTTCGGTGGCTGGCGCACTCACTACCGCCGCATTCCAAAACCAACCGGACCAGGCCGTATACTACGTACAGGAGCCGATCATGCAAATGGCGGGCTCAGATGGCTTCTCCTTCGACACTGGAATGGCTATCGCAGGGACGATGCTGGCCTCCTCGTGTGTTATCATGTAGCTTACTTCCAGTCCCCTTGGTTGAGGAAATGCAATTTTGAGAGTTTAGTTGGGGTCATCCAGGATATACCGCGTTGAATACCAATTATTTCGTTATTTAATATTGCACCAGGTACAATCATATCCCATGGCCGACTGGAGACATTGAAAATATGACGGGAACTCTGGAATGATAAGATGTGAATATGGTAAAGACACAGGGGCATAGAGGCTATGTCGTCGCACCCTTGGAGACAAGAAACTGCCGAATCTCCTGCGAAACCCAACTATGTGCATACGCCAATGCCAGGGGCGTCTTCCCATCCTCTGCCCTGAAATTTATATGCGCGCCCTTTGCAACAAGCTGCCTGATAATATCCTCTTCTGGAGACCACATGGCTCGATGTAGCGGTGTGTGCTTCTCAAGATAGGCACTACTACTGACAAAGGCACCCTTATCAAGCAATAACTCCACCAGTGCCTTATTTTTGTTCCCCACGGCAATATGGAGTGCCGTTCCATACTCATACTTTCTCCCGTACGAAGTTTCCTCCAAGGCGTAGTTGATTTGCGCCCCTTTTTGAAGCAGAAGGCGCGTCATCGGCTCGTGGTTGTTCCCGACCGCGAGAAGCAGGGGAGTAGCTTCCTTGTACGCTTTCATATTCACCAGAGCCCCTTTGTTCAGAAGAGTCTCCGCCAGACTCGTCCTACCAGCTTGCGCGGCAAGATGCAAGGGAGTGTAGCGGAGGTTATCCTGGCTGTTTATATTCGCGCCCTTTTCAAGGAGATACCTCATCAGGTACGCATGGTCATTCGCGACAGTACCGTGGAGGGGTGAGCGGCCTAGAAAGCCGTTGCTGTTGATATTCGCCCCTTTCGCCAGAAGAGTATCAATCCCGGTCGTGACGTAGTCTCGCTCTACTGCGGAATGGATAGGGAGATCATCCCGGTCGTTCTTGATGTTGATATCCGCTCTTTTCTCGCATAGGAGGTTCATGAGCCCTTCATAGCCCTTGCGAGCTGCCAAATGGAGTGCTGTGTTGCCTTCATGGTTCTTGCCATTGACGTCCGCGCCCTTCTCTAGCAGTGGCCGCATCGTATCTTCGCAGCATGCGGCCGTCGCCAGATATAACGGTGTATTTCCCTCGTTATTTTTGCTATCGACCTTGGCCTCCTTGTCAAGAAGCAGCTGGACCACGGATTTTATTCCACTTTTTACCGCTCCGTGAAGGGGAAGATTGCCGTCGTTGTTGTCTCGCTTCATATCCGCCTTCTTTGCGATCAGCAGACTCACAATCTTTTCGTGTCCGAAGGAAGCCGCCAGATACAGCGACGTATCGCCGGCGTTGTTTTGACTATTCACATAGGCGCCCTTTGCCAGTACAAGGTTGAACATGGCCTCGTCACCATTCTTCGCCGCTACATGGATTGGCATATTTCCATCCTTGTCTGCGCCATCGGGGGCTGCTTTGAGCTCAAGGAGGAAGTTTACCATTTGCTCCTTGCGATTCAGAATTGCCACACCGAGCGGAGTCCCGTCATTGCAGCTGGCTTCAATATCCGCTCCCTTGTCTAGGAGCAATCGTATCACGGCCTCCTTTCCCTCTTGAACGGCAAGGTGGAGGGGGGTGTAATTCTTCGCGTTCACGGTCTTCAGATCCGCCCCATTTTCGATCAGTAGCCGTACCGCAGGCTTATTGCCAGCCATGGCCGCCAGATGAAGTGGCGAATTCCCGTCGGCATTCTGGACGTTGAGGTCAAGATACTGAAGGAGGGATTTCAAGTCTGTACCCCCAGCCTTATCGCCATTACCCGTGCCCTCTCTTTTGCTTTTGTCATTATCCTGGGCCTTGGAATCCGCTTGACCCTCTTTCCTATCTCCACCCGGTGTGCCGTTCCCATCGTCCTTTCCATCTCCCTCTTTTGGCCGCGACGTCTCCGCAGGTTCACCACCCATGGAAATCGGGATTCCATGCGGTCGGTGGATGTCCGATGGCATGAGCCGGGGCTTAGGGCTATCTTCAACCGGGACCTGAGCCATGTCAATCCCCCGTCGCCTCCAGTGATAAAACACACAGATCGGTGACCGCTGTAACGTTCCCACGCCCGTACTTCTACACGCCGCAATATCCGAGTCTTCCCCGAATGGAATTTCAGGCATGGGCGTGATCTTCCACGTCCGGTTCGAGTACGCAATCTGTGCAACACGACCCTCGTTTGCGGAAAGGACTGTGTAAACACGTATCTCGGAAGTGAAGTTCGTTGTGCCTTTCGTGAGTTTGGCCCATGCCACGGCTGTTATCGGGGCATCGGCGAGGAGTTGCGTTTTTACCGTGTTGGCTACATGAGTGTCAGAACTCCCGTTCAAAAAGAAATAAGGGCAACCTACCGGAGTGCATCCATTTGTCTGTCGCGGCCACCCAACAAACCTCACGGAGCATCATATGGTGGTCCTGGTAATAGAGGCGGACCAACTGTTTGGCACTGTCCCAAACGGCCGACATTCGACTGCCCATCATGGAATCCTGGACGATCTTGTCCGGTCGCGACTGCCATCTATCCGCCGTGGTGTCGTATCTGAGTTCCCGCAGGGGTGCCTTCATGTGAGAAATGGGCGGCCCCTGATAAAAAAGATGGAGGAATTTCCCATCGCCGGATTGGACGACGGACAGCTGCGAGCTCTGTCCAATGGGTAATCCCCCTATATTGTCAGCGGGGGTGGACTTCCATTTAGTGGTCAGCTCGTGGTCGCCTTGCGCCTGGTCTAGTCAGTATCCCCCATGTTAAACGTTGGGTTGGTGATGGAGAGTATACCCTGCAGATGTTATTGTTCGCGTCTATATAGAAAACACCTATCTTGCAGGGGCGTCAGCTCTGGCTAGGGATGGTCATCAGAGGGTCAGAAGTGACTTACCTGCGCAGCGCCGCTGGCATCCTCCCAGCATGCGGCAGCGATGGAAGAGCCCTCCTGGGCATCGGTCGTGATCACCCCGTCTCCTCGGATAAACCAGCCATAGTCCTTCCGGTAGCAGGACTCCCGCAATACCTTCTCCTCATTATATTGATAGAACACCCTGGCATGTCTGATCCCAAGATGGCTGAATTCGATCGCGATGAGGCTGGAAACGGCCATTGTTCCAGGTGAGGGTACACGGAAGGTGCTACGGTGTTCGAGGCGCAAATGCTCTATACGGCATTGCAGGCCTTCTATCGATGGGAAATGACGGAGAGTCTTAGAAGTAATTTCGGGGGGAAGGTCTGGACACCATTCAGCCTCAACACGGCTCAGGTGACATTTTACACGTAACGAGGGATGGCTTCAGGCGAGGCTATCTCCCGTACACCTGCTGCATGCATACGAACACCAAGGGCTAGCTCCTGTTTAGATGAGGGTAAGTCTCCTTCCAACTGCCTTAAGGCTTATCACGGAAAATAACGCCACGAACTGCATGGGCCGCTGTCTTATCAGATTGGCTGCTTCCACTTTCCACCCCGGATGTTTGCTCTCTCAGCACCGGCTGTCCTAGCTCAGATGATTGGACGACTGAGAGTCTGACAGGTTCAGGATCCGAGCCACAATGCACACACGAAATCTGCAGATCATTATCCACAGCCTGTCAGACTGCTACCATTGGGCCCGGCGTTAGCCACACCCGAGTGTCACTCAGCCAGCCTCCGCAAGGACGGAAGCCGTCGGATGGTAGGCCCAGTTTGACTGGACGGGAGAAATAAACCTCGACAGTAATTTACCAGGGGGGATAACCCGGGCAGAGCCTAGACTCCGGACCGGCTGCATGATATGCATGTTCCTCCGGAAGGATGGGAGCACTGCAGAATGGAAAGTTGACCCCGCGGGGGACCTGTGCCGTCGATGGAGCCTCATTATGGACACAGCTCCTTAGTTGCTAGTTATTGAGGCTCCAAGGGAACTGACCAGCGATTCACACCCCCTTCTCGCAACATCCTTCGACCTCCCCCCCCTTATATATCTCTGCGACGTCCATTCCGTACTGCGCAAAGCCACGCCCCCAAGCAATTAAGAATATACCAGAGCAAGATGTCCAACGATACGAGAGTACGTAAAGCCCGTCAGCTGTAAGCCTCTTCTTCCAGCACTAAAAGACCACTGCAGTCGTATGGTTCCATCGCCAGCGTCACCCGAGTAGCCACCGTCGGCACGCAAACCATCAACGACCTCTACGTATTTTATTACCACGCCATCACCCGGGAATTACGCTTCATCATTTTCACCCTCGGTAACGACAGCCCGATGCGACGCGAGAGCCACGGCACCGTCAAAGAAGCAAATGGCGATATCATCCTAGCCAACTACAACGAGAGCATGTCCCCTCTAGCGGCCACGTACGACCCTTTTACCGATACGGTGAGTTCGTCTCTTCTATGTGGTTATTCGCCCTCGAGTGGATATCACGACCTCGCTAACTCTAGAAAAGATCACCGTGTTCTATAGCGACGAGCAATCGGTCTTTCGGGATGTCTTTTCAGGGGACGGGGGAGCGAACTGGCGCCCTGGCACCCTGGCGAACATGTCACTGCACGCGATCGATAATCATGTGCTGACGGCAACTTTCGACGCGTCTTCGAATGTTACCAGGCTCGTGGTGGTGGATGATAATATGCTACTGCATGAGATTAAATATGACGGGTCATGGAGTCAAAATGTCGTGATTCCTTAGGAAGGGGGTTCTTTCTCGCGTTCCTCTATAACCAGGAACGAAAAGAATTGAAATACCATCGCATATGGCAATTGCTTGTGGTCCAGTTGGCTACCTTTCTCATATCAACTTAAAATTAAGCTAGTTATCTTTTCTATCCGGATGGAATATTTCCGGGAGGCCGTCCGCCTGCCGTTCTTCACGGTAGCTCCACGCACACCACAGGATATTTTGTGCGATAAATGGCTGTTTGTACAAGGCAGTTTCACCGGGTGTCTCATATGACGGTAAAGGTGCTTGAAAAGATCTATACTTTCGAGTCGTAGCTAATGTGTAAAAGACATAGCTATGCGTCTGACCGGTAGCAGATCCGCTAGAAGCTGCTCGCAGCTATGTAAAAAATAGAAGGTTACTTATTTTTACATATCTATACTGTTCACCTTCTGTTGTTTCTATTTCACCTCAGCTGTTATTTTAAGATCCAAGGCTTCATGAAGCTGGTGGGGAATTTGATTGCAATTAGAAGCTCTGATTGAATCTCGCGGCTCGTATTTCTCCAGAAGATCAAGCAGTCTGACCACTCACTGGCATTCAGCTATGTTGATCATGAACATCAGCTACTCATTAAGGTTAAAACCAACAGAGCTCAGCCTCGGAGGTGCCAAATCAAGAACCCTGCTCAGAAAAAAAAAAAAATTCAAAAGGAAGGAATCAAGAGCCTCACCTGACAAATGCATCAGGCCTCCCTTTCGGCTGAGGGGGCCCCCATTTGCGACCGCACCTAGATACCCCTTTCTACCCAGGAGCCAGCCCAAAACCCACTGAAATTAACGTTTTCACAAAAGTCCAAAAATGGATGGGGCCGATCTATCCAGCACCGGGGCGGCAGGAGAAACACCGACTCTCTGTCCGGGCGGCGGGGACTATTGTGGAGGTGAGTCTTGACAAATGACACGCACCCTCGACAGGAATCTTCAGGACGTGTTGTGCAGCTAATGCTATATGGTGTGTAGGCGGTGCGTGCTGCGATGCGGGCTCCACCTGCTGCGGCGTTGGATGCTGCATGGCCGGATACGCCTGCTACAGTAATGGTTGTGTTCCCTCTGATAGTCTCGCGTCAATAGGGGTCTCGTCAACCACCACGTCATCAACCCGGGCTACCACAACCACATCGGACACGCAGACCATCACCACCGGGCCGACACCGTCGTCTTCGCCAACTTCGGCTTCGGGATCCACGGGGGCTGGCTCGAATAATCTGGGTGGGGGTGCGATCGCCGGAATTGTGGTCGGGTCGATGGTGTTTGGGGTGCTAGTTGCGCTGGGGGTGTTTTTCTTCTTGCGACGGAAGAAAACCAAACAAGACGCGGGAGATACGGGGAATGATAGTGATGACTTTGTGCCGGTGGGGGGGCGGCATGAGCTGGGTTCTGACAAGAGGGAAGGACAAGGTGATGGAGCTGGGACGGGTACAAGATTCATGGCAGAATTGGACGCTAATAACGAGAGGAAGGTGGCGGAAGTTGGCGGAGGAGGGCTCCAGGAGTTGGCGGCGAATGCGACGCCACAAGAGCTGGGATCAACAGATGTGAAGGCAAAGGGTGAGGGTCTGAGGGATGGTCTGCGCGAGTTACCAGATCAGAAGGGCTAAACGGCCAGATTGATTCCCATCCCTCATTTAAGTGGATATGCCCAGGTTCCGAAACCAAAAAGGCGACTCGTCCGAATCGGGGTGGTTGATATCACCCCCAGTGCGGTGGCCTGACGCTTCCCGGTTGAATTGCATTTTCAGTGATGAGAAAGATATCCCAGAGAGTGGCAAACCAACCCTTGCTATCACGCAGTTGCAGTCGGAATCTCCCTTCCGTTGAGGGTGCCAGTCGCTGCTGTTTGATTAGATGTCGTATAATCATCATGCAACACAATATCGGCGAGGTAGATAAACCAACAAAAAAGACTTATCGTTATCTCATATTTACAAAGCGCAGACAGACATGTACCTAGCAGTCATTCACCACGTCCAACAAGACAACGATCCATATCCAACAGGTGGTGACGCTTTTTGTATCTTTTCATCGATGCCAAATTCCAAACATAAGCTTCATCATTTTCATCTTTCATCACATCATCAAACAAGAACCATCCACACTCCATAACCAAAGTTAAAACGGCTTCTGCGCACTGATAATATGATAATCAAAGATGGGATGAATATCGTTGCGCATCGACTCCGCCCTCACCCCCGCATTCAACGCCTCAATCTCCTCCCGCTTCCACCCCAACACCTCCCCAAACAACGCCGCCGTGAAGCCCTCCACTCCCTCTATAAAATTCACCCTCAGCAGCGCCCCGCACTCCTTCAACCTCGGATCCCTCGGCCATACCCCAACCGGCAACTTCACCTTCTGCACCAACACCTTCTCAAACCCGGCCTTCCGCACCCAACTCTCCATCGACGGCGCTGGATCCATCGTCCTCCCGATCTTCTCGCACGCCTCAATCAACCCCTCCATCATCTTCACCATATAACTATCCTCCCGCAAACTCCCATCCTCCGAATACAACCGATTCACCGTCTCCTGCAACTCCAACCAGCCCCCCGGCTTCAAATTCTCAAAACAGCGCCGGATCAACCCCTCCCAATCCTTAATCGACCCCGCCATATACCGGCAGTGAATCATATCATACCCTTCCCCCTCCACCCACGGCTTCTCCACATCGTCTATCAAGAACCGTACATTGGGAGGTACCCAAGCCGGCTGGATCGGGCTCAGATCGTTGCCCAAGATCTCTTTTGCGAGAGGGTACTGGTCCCCCATCGCGATTGCCCAGATTCCTGTGCCTGTCCCGATATCCAAAATGCGTTTTCCGGCCGGCTCGAAGGGCGCCAGGAAGAGTTTCTGGTTCAGCGCGAGGCAGTAGACGTGGTGCACCATGTCGAGACGGTCTTGCTCGGGTTGGTCGTTGGGGAAGGCGTAGCTGCCGGCTTGGTAGCCGTGGTAGCGCCGGCCGTATTTGAATTCGTATTGCAGGACGGTGGAGGAGAGGGAGGTGGAGGAGGTGGTGGTGCCGTCGGTGAGGGAGGCGACATCGATGTCCTCGTCCACTTCGATCTGGAGCGCGACTTCCGCCATGTTGTCTGGTGATTTGTGTGCCCGTCTGCACTCCTGCTGGTGTTGACGTGGTTGCGGAGTGCGGGCGGGAGAGGGAGGGGGGGAGAGGGAGGGACGGGGCGGTGGAGAACGGAGGTCGAAAAAAAAAAAGAGACAAAGAAATGTTGAGAAGACAAATGCGGGGACTGCATGCTGGCGAGGCTCCAGGATTGGCGCTAACGGGGACCGAGCTCTTGTTTCCGGAGCGCTTTCTTTCCAATTGATCAGTGGCCGCGATTGACTGGCGAACTGGGTGGAGCGGAGGGGCCTCGGTTGGTGCCGCGGTGGTGGTGGGCAGGGGCTGCAGGCCAATCATCGTGCCCTTTTCTCGGGCTCCTTCTTTCCGTCACACCAGCTGATGATTGTCGTTGGGGGATTCGCCAAGAGACGGCCCGCTCACGGTGTCATTGGGCCTGGGGATCTTCAAATGATTGAATCATGGTGAAAACGAGACAAAGAAAGCTGAAGCATGGAGCATCTTGTTAACTGAGAATAGAAATCCAAAGCACCTTCATCTCGACGATCTATTTGGCCGGAGATATTCAACGGCGTACAAATGTCGAGCCCTGATCAGTGAGGCTGCGGATGGGGAAGGCTATGTCCGCAGAGATTCTACAGGCATATTCTTGATAGTGCACTGATGAGACATTTAGTCCATCTGCCCGAGTTGGATCTCCGAAGAAATTTCTTGCAGTCGTGTTTTGTGGTATTACCGGGTTGGGTTACCTTATATCAAATTTTCTTTTTCGCCAGATTATTTGCATTCTCATAATATATCATCACGGGTATCTTTACATTAACTTATCTATATTCACAGCAATAAATCCCCACGGCAGCAAGAATTCATCGCTTCTCCGCTGCGTCCATCTCCATGCCCACCGGCTCTCTGGCTGGCAACTCTGCAATATCCCCTGCTCCTTTTTTCGTATAAATTTCAGCCACCGGGGGAGTCCCATCGAGTTCCGGCCTGAACTCATCCGCATGTAATTGTGCCTTGTCCGGAATATCCTTCTTGTCGTCATCCGGCCGTGTCTCATCTGTTCCTTGCCGTTCTCGTCGTCGCCGTCGCATGAAGATAAACCCAAAGATAAAGGCTATTATCACCACAACCGGTACAACCACCGCGGGGACAATCACTCCCACTTTTGGACCGCTACCCGAATCGCCTCCCGGTGTGCCAGTGTCGGTGCCCGTGCGCGTAATGGTGGGTGTAGTATAAATCGTAGTCACCGTAACAGGCAACGTCGCACCCGTTGCCGTCGTCGTGCTCGTCGTCGTCGCATCCGTCGACACCGGCGTCTTCGAAGCAGTACCCGTATACCCCATCGAACTAAGACTATTCTGCAGGGTCGAGATCTGCGCAAGGATCGAGTTAATGGTCGCATCACTTTGGTCGCAGTAATCGAGGTATTGCGCAAACTCGGAGAGGAACTGCTCGCCGTTGGTAGAGTTGTCTGACAGGAGACCCGGAGCCCATTCATTGATGCACGTTCTGCAGGTGTCTAGGCCTTGCATGAAGGCGGAGTTGGGCGCACACAGCTCGGGGCTTTTGCCGATTTGCTGGGCTAGCATCATGGGTTCGTCTAACGGGTAGGTTATGCTTGTTAGAATATAGTTTTGCGATCGGAGGAAGTCGAGGAATGAAGAGAAAGGAGGCTCGCACTGCATACATCGTAGCAGACTGCTGGGACCGTGCCCCCAGAAGGACTGCTACTGCCCCCATCATCGCCGTCAGCACTGTGGTGTGAATTTTGTCGGCGGACCCGGCTCATCGCGATATCTGAATAATCTCTGGTGGAGGGTTTGGCACAGAAAATAGCGAAACATTCCAGGCTGAGCTCCCTGCAGAGCTGACCACGAGCTCTTTTAAAGGGTTTCCTCACACCCGCACAAGCAATGGAGCAAAGGTGCTGGTGGGTGGGGTAATACGAGTTCAGGGATCGTGGGGGCGAGGCGAAAGACGCAGTTCAGGCCGAAGGGTCGACTCGTTATCCAACCTGGGGGCATGGTGCTTCACGCGAAAGGCTGGACAACAGGAATACTCGAACCTGGTTGGCCTGGTCTTTGCAGTGCCGCTGCAGGATTCTTTCCGAACGATGCGATTTGTTGGCGCTGATTTGGCCCCCGAAAAAGGGTCAGCACAGCCGGGATGCTCATGCAGAACCGTGTTGATCTGGCTGCCTGTGTCAAATCGCTCTATCAATTCTGCATGGGTGGACTTGATTTCTCTCGACCCTCCGGCGGGAATATCCAGACTCTCGTCATGATCTCGAAAAGTCGATCAGTGGCGATGTAGTTACTTCACGATGAATTCAGAGCCTCGTCAACTCGCTAAGTGCTTCCATCAGTCTTCTGCGGTTTGGAACCCTCGCCACCACAGTATTCAGCTGACTATCTGAAGCACCTTCAATCGAGTCACCATCTTGACCAATTTGTCCCTGTGCGCTTGGTAAAGGGGAAATGCCCCGAATGGAAATCCAGTATCAGTTGGCTTAGCTAGTATAAGCATAGATCCCCACAAAGTAGACGAAAGCACCCGATTCAATGAACCAATTGGACCCAACACCCCATGAATAAGGACAGCATCTTCAGAAAATAGGCAGCAGACTAAAAAGCTTGTACCTGACGGCCACGATATGATTCACGGCGGGTTGCCTCCCGACCAATCACAGCCCACAGAGCGGAATGTATAAGGGAGAGACCCGGACCCTTAAATTTGCTTAACTTTGCTCCGGTGCTGAATATCCGGTAATAATTACATGATCATGTCCCTTCAACGGCATCATAATGATAGCCATATGTGCTCTTATGACTCACAACGAGTGTATATATTCCCCTTCAACGAGGCTCTTCCTCGTCATCTTCCTTCCTTCTTCCACCATCTTCATCTTCTACAACTTCGTCTTCTACAGACTTCATATTGCGATATATCAAGACTCAGACACTTAAATCTTTCAAAGAAACATATCTCAAGCGGAGATCAACAAGTTCAAGACATAAGAACATGTCGTTGGAGTCTAGTAATACGATATTCGACATACTCAGAGCTAGCGGAGAAGTGGAGGCCAGAAGCCCACGTACTCCCAGGCTAAACTTCCGACAACTAGAAGGCCCCTCCGATAGCCCGAGTGATCTTCTGTCGGGTCAAAATATGTACAATCATACTATGAATATGATGCGCCTACCCAATACCAGCCAACAACCAGAGCGCACAAACTCCCTTCGTGCCATGGCAAGCATCCCAGAACTGGAAGGCCCCAACGACGTCCCTAGCCAGACTACATTCGATCATCCCATGTCGTGGCAACTTCCAACCAGACAACAAGAGGAGGGAAGCGCCCTCACCACCATGGCGAGAGCACTCGCCGGATACCGACAACCAGCAGACTCCTTCGAGATCTGCAGTGGTACTACTACTACTTCGTCCGGGGCATCCCAAGGCACCGGACTGCGCGAGGCCTGGTGGACCAGCGATGCCATCGCAAGGTTCATCAACACCAGCCCAGACGATTCCGGCGAACCACTCAACCCCACCGGAGAGCCAGACGCCTGGCACCACCACGATACCCTAGCAGGGTTCCTCGACACCATGCAACCTGCCACTAGCAGCCTCCTCGACGATTCCAGCGAAATTGCCACCAGGCCACTCGCTACCTTCGGACCCGCCTGCTCCCGATGCAGATTCCTCACCAACCCAGAAATCGCACCCCCCTGCGGTCGCTGCGACTTCAGCGACAGAATGTCCAACGAACACCTTCAAAACCTCCTCATTGGCACCGAAGAAGATGCCAAGACCATCCGCGAGGCACTCGCCGATACCAAGAAGTTGGGAACTCAAAACGATCAGCTCGAGAGCGACAACGGACGACTATATACCGAGAATAGCCGATTACAAACAGCGAATGAAACACTGAATACCGACATTGACGAACTGCAAGCTGAGAATGACCGACTAAGGGGGATAAATGTGCGGCTTCAGCAAGCGCTGTTTAAGGAACAAACTCCTGCGATCAAGAAACGAAAGCAGAACAAGCCTAATGTCGAGAGGGATCTGTCATTGTATCTCTCGCTTGGAGAACGGCACGAGGGGGTTTTCTTGAATTACTACGGACTTTCACTAGACGAGGCTCGGATACTCGGTAAAGAGAACAACACCCTCTCCTCATTCAGCAAGAGAGAAGGACGCACTAACGGTTAAACAGTGAAACGAAAAGCCAACTACGAAGCATACAACGAGGCAATCGCCGCCATAAATCTCGGCTCTCAGCTCTACCATCTCGGAGCCGGAGCACCACCCCCAGCAATAGACTGGGCCTACCAAGACGTCGTGAAGACCGTGAAAATGTGTTTGGGCGAAGAGGCCGCAGCGGAGGAAATGGGGGGAGAAGTGAGCTATTATACTGGGATATTTAGCCAGTTGGACAGGGCCTGTTCGGCCTTTTGGTACAACTGGCATTCTTAGGTAGTGGTTTTTTGTTTTTTTTTTTCTTCCTGTATGGGTTTCCCTCGTGTTATCCCGCTTTGTTTTGTATTATCATTTTTTTTTCTTTTTTACCCCTACAAGTACGATTGAATCGGAATGGGAGGAAATGATTCGGTGTGGACCGGGTGGAAGGTCTGCCATTCCCACAACTTGAAACATATCCATACATACATCGTAGAGTTCGTAATCTCATTGCCCAACAAATTGTATCGTACAAAGAAGCCCTAAAAGAAAAGAAAAGAAAGCTAACACCACCTCCAAACCTGCCAATATCTTTTCCTCTTCCTCTTCACCCCCTCCCTAACCGCTACCATAACCGCCCGATCCCCCGTCCTCCTCGCCTCCTTTAGCAACTCCCGATTCGAATGTCCATATACCGCCTTCTCAAAAAACAGCCTAATAACATCAACCCTTCTCTGTCTAATCGCCTCGGAGAAACAATAGTTAATCCACGGTTTCCTTTCCAAAATCCGCTCAATCACCTCAACCGGCTGGTAAAGCACCGCATTCCCAATCGGTCCGACGGCCCCCAGACCCCCGGCAGAGAGATCAACCCCCTGCTCTAAGAGGTAGTAAATGAGGGGGATGCTTTCTGGACCCCCGCGGCAGGCCTCGGTGATGAATGTGCGCATGTAGTCGTTCCACTCGAAGTGGACGAGGGAGGGGGAGCGTTTGTGTAGGAGGTAGACGATGTTCATGTTTGGGTTTGCGAGGATGGCATTGATGATGGCCTGGCATTCAATGGGGCCGGAGATGTAGATGGAGATTAGGTAGGAGATTATGGGGAGGTGGTTGTGGGTTATTGCGGTGGCGAGGAGGGATTGTGTGTCGGGGACGCCATAGTATTCGTCTTCTAGGTAGAGGATTTCGCTTCCAGGGGTGATGTCGAGGGCTTTGAATAGATGCTGGAGGGCTGGGAGGTCGCCGGATGAGCAGGCGGAGAGGATTGCTTGTTTTGTTGTTTGTCTGGGGGAGATGTTTCCTGAGTGTTGGGCCATGATGGTTCGATGGAGGGTTGGTGAAGTTTTAGACGTGAATGTGGTTAGAAAGAGGGTATATTGAAGAGTAAATATAAAGATAAAGTATGGGCAAGTACGGCTGACAAGGTGCCCTGGCCGTCTTGTCCGGTGCTCAGGCTGTGAGGTTGTCAAGTGCTGCGCCACAGCCCTGGGCGTGGGGAAGCCGAAGCTCCGAATGTTGGTTGGACGATTGACGCTCAATTAGCGCCAGCCTGGCATCTCAGACAAGACTTTCTGGAAGATATAGGAAGGGTCTGACTCCGAGCCTGGGCCCTTCCCCTCTGCCACCGTGGCTATGTGTTCCTGAAACCCTGATTCGTGCCACATGCCTTCGCACCGCCCTATCTCTCGTGCGGTATAAATAAATTGTTAGCCTCCCTACCACATACCAACACCTTAATGTTATTTTTGGTAGACGAAGGACAATATAGATAACCGTCGGCGGGCTGTGCTTCCTCGTCTTCACCAACACCAACACCAACAGCCACGTGTTGGGATATAAACAACGGACTTATTCCAGCTGGCTCTTATCCTCCGTGGTAGAATAAAGTACTTCTCTACCCAACGGCAACTAGACATATAAGAGGATCTGAATGGTGTCGCAGATTCGTTAATTCTGCCTTGACCACGTCATGATCCTCTACCTCCCTAGTCTGCCTCCTGAGAGTCGATATCTACAATCCGAAAGTGAAAGGTGGCCGTTCCTTTTCCGGGGTTCCCGATTGCTAGCTATAATATTTCCCAGAAGCTATTCCATGTCAGCTTATATGCCTCTTATTCTATCCCTAATGTGGTAGACTATGATAACAATGATGCTCTGGGTATCACGGCGGGGCAGGTGGGACAACGGTACACGCATTCCCACCAATTCCACCACCAAAACCGACGTGCCTCCTACACCAGGAAATGTAACCCTTTACTACCATAACTGTGCCGGAAATTACCTCAATCGATCCACTACTCTACATGAACTATGACTCTTGTGACTAGCTATCTATTAATCGAAATGAATCGGATACGACAGAGGGTCCGGATTCTTTCTCCGTCCTCCTCCCCGGCATTCCCCCAGCCCGGTTCTCCCCGTGAGGCTAAACTCCCCCAGCCAAGCTATAATAAGGCGGGGTACGACCAGTCCAGCAGCTCTAGTTCACATTCCAGAGTAAAAAGCAGGAACGCAAATCTAACATGACGCACCTTCAGATCCATCCCCCACTCCTTGAGTCCCTAAAGGACAAGGTCGTGGTCCTCACTGGTAGCTCCACCGGAATCGGCCGTTCAGCCATCGAGCAATTCCACGGTACTACCCACACTCTTCCTAGAGCGTAAAGAAATACTTACAAGTCTCCAGCCCACGGCGCCCGAGTGATCTTTGGAGACATATCCGCAAACGCCGGCAGGGAATTCGCCTCCCAATTCACTCAAGGCGTCCATTTCGTCCCCTGCGACGTCGCCAACTACTCTGACCAACTAAAGCTATTTCGAACAGCGGTTCAGCTATACGGCCGGGTGGATATAGCCGTCGCGAATGCCGGAATCGCGAACCACAGAGATATCTTCGCCGCCGACGCAGATATCGAGATCGAGCCATCGATGAAAGAGATCGACGTGAATTTGAAGGGGTCGCTGTTCACTGCGAGGATCGGGCTGCATTATCTGCGACATAGCGGGGGTGGGGATATCGTGCTGGTGAGTAGTATTGCGGGATTCAAGGAGTGTGGTGGGTTGGGGACGTATACGGCGAGTAAGCATGGGGTTGTTGGGTTGGTGAGGGGGTTGCATTTGACGGCGACGAAGGAGAGTGTGCGGGTTAACGTTGTTTGTCCGTGGATGACAAGTATGCTTTTCTTTCCCAGCTCAAGTTTTAAATTTGATGGCTTTGCTAATCTATGCTGTAGAGACACGGATGGTGGAGGGGATCGAGAACGGCTGGTACGAGAAGAAGCTTCCCACGAACGAACCAGCCGATGTGGCCCGCGCGATTGTACTCTGTGCGACGGCGAATCGATCCCATGGTCAATCTCATACCGGCACTCGACTCCCATTTGCCGGTAAAATTATTTATGTCGCTGGAGGACAGAGCTACGAGATTGAGGATAACATCCAGGCGCTCGAACCCGACTGGCTCGGGAAGGAAAACAGCGCCATTCTTCGCGTCGGACAGGAGTATTTAGCATCGGAAGGTACCAGTTGGGATGCGACAAAGGGAAGTAATAAATAAATAGAATCACGCCAGATTGACCATTTCGTTTCTCTCCTGATCATCTGCCGTAAAGATGCACCTCGTAAGCATCCATCCTCTTGGCAACGGCGATCTGGCGGCATCCCGACACGATCTTCGTATTCGCTTGCACCCCAGACACAGTGTGAGTCAGAGCTCCCAGATTGACGTTTCCCTCCTGTCATTATTATAAAATCCCGATCCCCAAACCCCGGAGTTGGAGTTGGATCTCGATCATCTCCCATCTCCGCTCCAGCTTACGTGAAGCAATCCCCGCCCAATCCGGCAATGTCTTCGCCCGCCTTTACTGGCTCGTGCCTGTGTGGCGCCGTCAAGTACGAGATTGCTGGTCCACCCATGAAATGTGTGGCTTGTCACTGCAATAGCTGCCAGAAAGTCACGGGGTCAGTCCTGGCTGCTAACTGCTGGTTTAACGAAAAGGTGGGCAGTTCTTTCCCTCCCTACACATAGCGGGTGCGGCCCAAACTAACGAAGGGTAGGACCTGAACATCCTACAGGGACAAGACTCGGTAAAAATATACTCGGAAGAAGGAACTCTGAGCGGAAACCCCATGCGACGATCGTTCTGCGGCACCTGCGGTTCGAGCCTGTTTCTCCAGAATGACCGCTTAAAAGATGCAGGCCGCATCTCCGTCACCAGTGGCACCATCGACCAGCGCGACACCTTGCAACCCCAGGCGGAATACTGGTGTCGGAACCGACGGAAGTGGCTTGGGCAGGGGATTGAAGGAGCCGAGCATCTGGACACTCAGTAAATCTTGAACATTCGATCAATGAGGGTGGTGGGAAGATGTCGTGTTCTGTCATTATTTTTTTCATGTTGTGTTGGATCATACGATGTCTGCAGCTGTCCTTCTCCGCGGCCCACCAATGGATCAATCACATTGCACAAGCTAAACCACCCGTAAATTCATCGCATCATGTACCTCACTCTGGCTGGTACTTTTTCCCTCGTGTTAGAATTTTCTGTTGCGCGATTGGGCGATGAAACGGTGGATTGGGTTTTGTGCGGGGTTTTCCAGGGTGGATGACATCACCTGCTTCCTTAACTATATACCACCCTCCTCCAACTCTACCTTTTACTCGTTTTTTCCTCATCACAGCTTCACAACTCCCAATTCCAACCTCTGTAAGTGATAGAGCAAACCAGAAATAAGGAGTCAAAATGCTACGCACCTTCCTCCGGCGCTCCGCCCCCAGCGCCTTCCTCCCCCGCACCACACTTGCTACAAGACGCTATGCCTCCGCGCTCACCCCCCAGCAAATCGACATCGTCAAAGCCACCATCCCGGCCCTAGAGCAGCACGGCGTCGAAATCACCACCCTCTTCTACAAAAACATGCTCAACGCGCACCCCGAGCTCAGAAACATCTTCAACAACGCCCACCAGGTCACCGGCGAACAACCCGCCGCGCTAGCCCACTCCGTCTGGGCCTACGCCACCAACATCGAGCACCCGGAGAACCTGGCCGCTGCCGTCTCCCGCATCGGGCACAAGCACGCCTCCCTAGGTGTGACGGCCGACCAGTACCCGATCGTGGGGCAGCATCTCCTCGAAGCCATCAAGGCTGTGTTGGGCGATGCCGTTACGCCCCCCGTTCTCGATGCATGGACGGCAGCGTACGGCCAACTCGCGGACATCTTTATCCAGTTCGAGGGCGATCTATACAAACACGCCATCGAGACACCGGGCGGATGGAGAGGATGGCGCAAGTTCGCGATCAAGGATAAAGTGCACGAGAGCGATGAGATCCTCTCGTTCCATCTTGCGCCAGTGGATGGAAAGGCACTACCAGAATTCAAGCCCGGGCAGTTCGTTAGTGTGCGGGTCTTCGTACCTGAGATCCAAGTCTATCAGCCACGCCAGTATAGTTTGTCCGACGTGCCAAATCGGGAGTTCTTCCAGATCAGCGTGAAGAAGGAGTTTGCGGGTCGGGAGAAGCCCGCCGGAAGAATCTCGAATGTGTTACATGAGTTGTTGCCGGAGGGGGCGGAGGTGGAGATCTCGATGCCGTTTGGGGATTTTGTCTTGGATGAAAATTGTACGACTCCCGTGGTGTTGATGAGTGGGGGGGTGGGATTGACGCCGATGATGGCGATGTTGAAGGCTGTTACGGGTCGGACGAAGCATCGGGATGTGGCGTTTGTGCATGCGGTTAGGAATGGGCATGTGCATGCGATGAAGGAGACGTTGGCGGGCATTCAGAGGGAGAATCCGCAGGTGTCGAGGGCAGTGTTTTATGAGGAGGCGACGGCGGAGGATAAGCAGGGGGTGGATTATGATTTTGTGGGCAGGGTGGATCTGGGCAAGATTAAGGATCAGGTGTTGCTTCCGGAGGCGGATTATTATATCTGTGGGCCGCAGCCGTTTATGAAGGCGCAGAGCGAGGGATTGCAGAAGTTAGGCGTGGCTCCGGAGAAGATCCATATGGAGGTCTTTGGGTCTCCGTCTTAAGCCGGTACTTTATGAACACTTGCCGATTGATATCTCCCCTAATCTAATATGTATTTCTTTCATCCAATGGCTGCAGCCAAGCCAGACCGTAGGCTTGGGTTATGTATAGGACGGAAGGGAGGCAGGAGATGGCGAGGTATCCTTTCGGCGATAGGGAAGGGTGGGGGGAAAGGGTAAATGTGGTGGAGATGTGGGCTGAAACGACTGGGGGGGGGGGGGGGATTGGGAGTTTTGTCTTGATGATGTTGAGATTGAGGTGCTGGGGGTGACTTCTTGGGGATTGTGTGGTTGGGGGAGAAAATGGTGTGTAGATAATGGAATGGGTGTTTTTACAAACGATCTTGGGTGTATAGGCTTTCATGTACAGAAAGTCTCTCTTCTGAACAATGCAAAGCCAATGATGGTACCATGATTCCAGAATATCGCTTTTGGTGTGTTGGGAGAGCTGATCGACTCAATAAAGATGGCTCGATGCGACGGAAGTGCATTGTTCCGCTCCGGTCCCATCGAGGCCACGGAGGAAATTCCGTCTCCGGTTGGTGGGCACAATGTATAATCTGGATTACTCAGCATTGCACAGTCAGTTCACTACTCTTATGCACTCAGCGCCTCTGTGGACTCGATCCAGCCATCATCGCGCTCAGAATTCATCGATCCAATCACACACAACGTACGAAAATCATTATCGTTATTCTCATATGCCCCTCAGTGTTGATTGTCGCCGCGTTCTGAGGCTACCTCCATCTTCATGCAGCTCAATCGTTGCCGATACCCCGATATATATTTGGGGGCGGAATTCTTGTGGTGGGGGAGCTGGGCCAAGGATACCTTTTGTGGAAGGTTTCCTGAATGCCGACCATTGAACAACATGCTACAGAAGCTCAAACAAAATAACTTCTCTATTCACCCTTCTTCCAGACCTCACGAATAACATGTCGAGTTGACGAGCCTGGCATTTGTCTGACCTTCACCGGCGCCACTCCCTGCCGATACGAGAGCGGTGGTGCATGACTCGAATCGGTGCCTAAAACCATCAACTCTTCCAACCATCTTGTTCAGTCAATCAGGATGGCCGAAACTACGGATTCCCCAGCTATGTCAATCTTATTGAAAGTACCCAACGAGATCATCCTTTCCATCGCTGCATATCTGAACCACCGCTGGCTCAACTCCCTCTCACAGACTTGCCGGCAGCTGCACCAACTCCTGGACGCCAACCTCTACACCTCCTCTCTGGACGCAACTCGAGATGGCCTCACTGTTCTATCATGGGCCGCGCGAAAAGGCTCCTTGCCACTTATGAAAAGGTTGCTCGCACACGTGCCCACAGGCTACCTGAACAGCATGCGCAAAGAGGCCTGCCTGATCGAAGCCACGGGCGGAGGTCACGAGGACATTGTACGATTTCTGCTGGATCTCGGCGCTGATCCTTTCAGTCGCGAAGTTCACCTCTACTGCTATAAGTTTTCGCGATGGCATCCTAACGCGCTGGACCCGGGGCGGGGGTCGGCATTCTCGTCCGCCGTTTGCGGGTGGAAAGCGGGGGTTGTAAAAATTATGATTGAGTATGACCCTGAGAAGTCTCTCCTGTTTCTGCGAGAGTTGATCCAGAATTGCCCGTGGTGGGAGAGATCGAGCATGCTCGAGTTATTGGTTCCATTCATACCTGACTTACATCTCTCGGAGGAAAATTGGGGTACTATGCTCCGCCGTGTGGCGCACGCAGGGTCTGTTGAGGCGACTAAGGCCCTTTTGGATGCGGGGGGGAGTATCGAGTCGCACGCCCGAGCTCTGAGTATAGCTCTGCAAGAAGCGGCTGAAAATGGAAGATACGACGTTGTCAAGTTGTTGGTTGAACGAGGGGCTCCAATTAACGACGTGAATGGCTATGGCGAGACACCGTTGCACCTCGCGGTTCATTCGGGCGATAGGTCAATCGTCACCTTCTTGTTGGCCACCGGGGCGAATGTCCGGATCCTTGACCCCGAGGGAGAAAGTGCCCTGCATTATGCGGTAACTAAGGACGACCCTGAAATCGTGAAGATGCTTTTAAAGGTTGGGGCCTCACCGACTGTCTGCGTCAGGAGAAGGGATTCGCCATTGTTATTCGCACTCTACGACCGGAAGCGGGAAGAGTACCAAATCCTATTAGAGGCGGAGGGTCGGGACTGGGAGAAGAGGTACCCCCCGGAATACCTGCACATTGCCTTCAATATAAATGACTATGTCCCCGATGAGCGCTTCCAAAATACACTGGGTGCCCAGCCAGGCTGGGCACGGAACCCGGAGATTAGGAGCATGCTGCGCGCTATGTTCATGGGTAGTCGGTGCGACGAGGGAAGGAACCCCGGAAACGCGATGGCCCTATGTAAAGCGGCTCTGCTTGGGGCGACGAAGGTTGTTCGCCTATTGCTAGAGCGCGGGGCAGATGTGAACACCGTGGATAAATTTTCCAGGACCCCGTTAATATACGCGGCCATGTTTGGACACCGAGACACGGTGATGGAATTGCTGGCGATGAAGCCTGCTGCCATAAATCATCAGGACCAAGAACTCCGCTCCGCACTTGGGTGGGCCGTGGAGAACGGAGACATCCGGGTGGTCGAAACCCTGCTCGATGCGGGTGCTAATATCGAAATTGACGGGAAAGTCTATGGCTTATTATCCTTCCGCAGGGCTGTGGAAAAGGGCCACCTGGAGGTGACTGACCTTCTCCTTAGTCGATATATGTCGACAGAGGGTGTAGATATGGACGGGGAATCACCGCTGTTCTGGGCAGTCCGAGGAGCAAACCCCAGCGCTGACATACTACGGCTACTGATCACCAAAGGGGCTGCCATAGAAGCTCGAGGCACCTGGGAGCGAACCCCGTTATTCCAGGCTGTTGCGAACCAGCACGAAGGCATCGTTGATATCTTATTAGAGGCGGGTGCGGACCAAGACGTACGGGACCATCGAGGCATAACGCCTCTCGTTGAATCCGTCCGGTTGGGTAATGCCAAAATTTTGAAGCGACTGCTCGACGCTCCCTCAACGCTCGATACGCGGGCTGAGCTGAATCGGAAAATAATCCCGCAAGAGCAGGATCCTGTTGCGTGGGAGAAAAAGGAAATACATCAAACTCTGTACACTCCACTATTTTGGGCCGCAATGAATGGGTATGAGTATCTGGTTAAGCTTCTTTTGGATAGGGGGATTGCAGACCCCACGGTGGACAAGTTTGGTCGAACTCCGCTGATGATTGCGGCTGTGCGCGGCCATGCCGATGTGGCTGATGCTTTGTTGGAAAGGTCTGCGGAGGTTAATTGCGTTGATTTCCTCCAACGCACCCCTCTATCCGTGGCCGCTGAGACGGGCAATGTTGAGATGGTAGAGCTGTTGCTCGCACACCAGGCTGATGTCGATCGTGCGGATGTTACGGGTCGTACACCTCTGTCCTGGGCTGCCCAGATGGGAAATAAAGAGGTTGCCTCGATGCTGGTGGAAGCAGGCGCGGAAGTTACGAAGGGAGACCGACGAGGCCGGACCCCGTTGTGGTGGGCGTTGGAGTATGGCCATGAGCGGTTGATTAAGAGCTTGACTTTCGAAGTAAGGGTTACCTAGTCCCCGAAGCCTTTATTTTTCCCTTGAGCCTTGGCCCAATTGCTTGAGACAGGTGCGATTCAATGTATCAAAACCTGGGCCCCCGCCCATCTGTGCTTTGGCCACTCGACTACGGGATATTTAGTAAGCATTGGGTAGTACAGAGGTGTATATAACCATCATATATGAAACCCGAGGCCGTGCCCTCCTCTTTGTTGATTGAATCGAGGTTCACTAGCATTCCCGGCGTTTTGGGTCTTATTCTCGCTTTCAGGGTTATGCCGATTCGGGCTTCTGGCAGCTTCTGAGAGTATGAATGTTGATTTCCTTCCTGGGATATCCTGACCGTGGTGTAATTGCGGTCTATTTGAACGGCCTTTTGACCTTTCGGCCCCCAGCACTCAAGAGGCTACTTTCCTTACCTGTGCGGTTTGTCTTACCATTGGCCTACACCTCTTTTAGTGGAACCAATTTAGGAGTTGGGAAATGGCAATTGAGCGATAAATCAACCCCTCCAAGCCAAAATGGTACCGGACTGGATTTTAATTGAAACCAAGATAGATGTCTTTAACTCAACGAAATCTCCACGGTATTATTTCCTCATATGAATCCAACGACTCTGCATCATTTGTGTGACCCGTGACCTCTCTGTAGATTGCCCTAGCCTGCTCCAAATACGACCCTGCCAAACCTGCTTCCTGTATATCAGTGTATAATAGGAATAGTTGATAATATGCTCTTGGCATATAACGTCGCGCCTCAGCAATTGTTACAAAATGGATTGCCCCTTCCCGGAGTAGGTTCCTACAAAGGTGGGAAGTTAGTAACATGGCGCGGAGATTAGATGATGAAGCCGACACCTGACGCAAACCCGACGTTCAGCCAGATTCCAACTAATAAAGGGTCAATTTACATTAAAGAAACGGCTAAAGAGATTTATATTCCCTCCCCATTCCATACTCGACCTAGGCTGTAATCTGTTCACTGCCTGACCAATCATAGATTGCTTTCCGAAAAGGGTAACCAATTCGTGATTGGCCAGCCGGGGTTAGGGCGGATATACCACCAACGCCAACATCTACCAACACGCATATAAAAATGGGCCAGAGGACATCCCTAGAAGTAAAGACTTTTTCTCCTTTTTATTACATCGTGTCATCAAAAAATAACGACTTTCCCGAGGTTTCAGGGGTGGCATACTCCATATTCCTCCGCAGGACTACACAGCTCGATAGCATCCCATTTGTAGAAATACACACCCAAACCACGACCCAACATGGTGATGCTCCGGTTGACCTGCGAGCAGTACGAGAAGCTGCCTCTTCTAGTCGACGATGATACATGCATCGGCAAGACCTACATCATCACAGGTGGCAATTCCGGTCTAGGTCTCGAGACGGCCCGACACCTTGTCGCCGCATCAGCCAAGTGCGTTGTGCTAGCCGTACGGAATCTAAAGGCAGGAGAAGCTGCCAAGACCGAGATAGAAAGGACGACCAGTCGCAAGGGAGTCGTCCAGGTACGTCACCGCGAGCTACCCATGACTATCGCAAAGACTAACCGCTCTGAAGGTCCGGCATTTGGACATGTCGACCTATCCGTCCGTCCAGAGCTTTGTGAAGTAGATATCAGACGAGCTCGATAGGATCGACGGCTTTATATGTAATGCGGGGGTCATGATCGACTCCTGGTCGCAGTCTGAGGGCATGGAGACGAGCATGTTCGTTAATGTTATCAACACGGTCTTCCTGGGTGTTCTTATGATGCCTAAACTCAAAGAGAGTGCGCAGAGGTTTAACATTAAACCGACTTTAATCTTCATCGTTAGTGTGCTGGGTTACACGGTCAAGAACGAGATGGATAAGAGTCGTAGCGGGGTCATCTTTGACGGGCTCAATGATCAGAAGCGTGTCAATATGGATGCCAGGTGAGAATTACACTCCCGTCCTCGCTTTTAGGCTTGTGGCTAATGTACGGAAAAGATATGCTCTCACCAAACTCGTGGAAGAGTGCGCCGTCCGCCAGTTCGCAGCCCACTGCCCCGTCGAGCGCACCGGTGTCGTCATCACCATGGTTGCGCCTGGTCTCTGCAATACAGGGTTGGGCCGCGACGCTCGCACCTTCACGAAGATCATGCACGAGGCAGTCCGGGCTATGATGGCTCGAAGCGCAGAGGTGGGCAGCCGCACATTCCTACACGGGCTGGTGGTGGGTGTGGAGGGCCACGGGAAGTTGTTATCTGGCTGCAAGATTAAGGAATTCTGGGTTCCGACGTGGCTTACCGATGAGGAGGGCCAGAAGCTGCAAAAGGGGATCTGGGATGAGCTGGTTGCGAGGCTGGAGTCTGTACAACCTGGTTGCATCTCAAAGCTTGGGTAGAATTTCTAAGAGGGCCTTCATGTGAGGAAACACATGGTCTTTTGAGGGAGTTTGGCGTTTTAGACTTAGTATTAATAGATTCCTCGATGGAATATTAATAAATGTTTTATCAAAAGATAGTTATCTTAAACTGGAAATACCCCCCGAACGCTTCCTACTCCCATTCCCCCGCCGCACATCCTCCCACAACCGCCGCCCTGGAGCCTCATGCAAAACAAATATCCAAGGAAACCGGCTCAGCCCCCCCTGGATAGCAGCCCAGTCATCCAACCTCAGGGTCTTACAAGTATCCAAAATCAATGACGATAACCAATAATGCTCCCTTGGGTCCAGCACCGATATCCCCCCAATAAAAAGAATCCATAACAGCGTTGGTTGATCGACCTCTGATTCCGATATGCAAAGACTTCCCACAGCGCTTTCCAGACAATAAGAAAGAAGGGGGCAGGTAGATTGATCACGGGTATATTCGGGTAATAATGTGCTCATAAATGCCAGCATTGCAAAGTGTATCACGTCGCTGTATAGTCCTCCTCTAGGACTGCTAGGGGTATAGGCGCTCTGTAAAGGTGTGACCCCCACCAAGCGGTAAAGGAGGGATAAGTGTGTCTCTGTGTAGTCTAATGCGTCGAGCTTCAGTTTTCGTTTCCGTTCTACCTCGTTGAGCAATTTCGAGAAGCTTAATAGGTCAAGCATGATGGGTGGCATTCTAGGCACGGCATCGGGAAATTGTGCACTGCTGACATCGGGGTTGCAGAGGATCGGGTGGATGGGGACCTCCTCGGCGCGAAATAAGGGTGGTATGCCGGCTTGGATTGCTAATTCTATATCGAGCCTGATGATATGCGATAGAGCCCGCGCAAATGCACCATTCCCGTCGCGGGTTGATGATGCACTTGTTGGTAGATAGCCAGACTAAGTACAGCCGCTATGGCACTATCGGAAGCGGATAAAGGTCTCGATAGTTTAATGTTGACCAAAGCGTACGCTTCCGAAATGTGGTGTAGCGCTTTAGTCGAGATGGCGGGTTTCCGCGCGAAAAAGTCCATATAGGACGCGGATATGGCCAGGGTGATATGGAAGTCTGTCGTCTGGGCTTGTCAACAGTGCGTGTGGGATAGGTAACTTGGCCGGTGGGGGGTTACTCACATGCTTCGTCTGAGAGAATGTAGTCCACCCAAATTGACTTTATGCTGTCGAACTCGGTGCAAAATTGCGGTGGGAATAGCGCATCAGTTACATCGAAGAACCCTATATCCCTCCATTAGATACGAATCAATTTCAATGAGCGGGCGAACGACGGAAGGGACATACACCGGTGCATGAGCGCAGTGGACTCGGAGTCCAGCTCCTGGGGGAACGAAGCGAGGCATAGATCGTTCCAGAGGACCTGTTGAGGCATCACGTATGCCGATCGCTGGGCATCCAAAACGCCCTGTCTCTTACTCGAGGGGCGGAACTTGCCCCGATTCTTCCCCCGCATGACGTGGGAGCGGATGAGGCGTCTGTCAGGGCTGCCTACCCCGCTAGGGGTCTGGTCAATGAACTGCAGCAACATGGCGACGTAGATGGGTTCGTGCTATGCTTCCAGCGGGCTGGGCCATCCATCGGGTCCGTTCTCGTGAACCCTGGAGATCTAAGACCTTGGATGGAGCAAATGATAACCCCAGCGCTGTTGATGGAAGTGATAAACGGGGATTGCCCAGACTCAGCCTCATTATGGGGGTCGCATGCTTAGGGCAGTGATTAGTCATTGGTGCATAACCAGCATTTGTGTCAGATCAAATAGCCACTAAACCAAAAGGGGCCACAGAGGTTATCGGCCGAGGGCATCCAGGTTGACTCTTCATATTGCGCAAGCCGACGAGAGGCGAATGTCCGTTATTTCTTGCGATTTGATGGCAGAGGTGATGGAATCATATTGTCAGCGGGCTGAGGGACCTAGGATGCCGTGGGATCCAACGACTGGAGGGTATGTTTAATCCTTAAAAATGAACCATATGGAAGGAATAGAAACGCTTTCGAAGATATACAAAGTAAAGAATGCAATACACATTCCTTGCTGATAATGCTTTTCACAAGCTACATCCATATAAACCATCATGACCAGAACTACCCACTGGATTTAATCCTCCCTCGCAAAGAGCGCCAGAATCTGCTCCTTCCCATACGCCGCCGCAACATCCAACGCACTAAGACCCTTCTTATTCTCCTGCTTCGGATCCAATCCCATCTCCAGCAGGATCTCAAAAAGCATGAGTCCATCGCCAGCCGTGCCTCCACCCTCACGATCCTCCTGCCTTGCCGCAATAGCATGTAAAAGTGTGTCTCCATTATGGTTGACAGCAAAGATATCATGGTCGCTGAACATCTTCCGAACTTCATTTTCTTCTGGCGCTGGGATATTGATGTAGTCACTCCTACCCTTGACTTTCCGGACGTAGAGGAACAGAGGTGTATTTCCATTGTTATCCTTGGCGTTGCGGTCCCAGCCAGCCTCGATGAAGCGTTCATACACAGCCTGATATTCGCGCTGAAGTTCCTGGCTCTCTTTTTTATTTTCAAGGGGGAGAATCATGAGAAAGGGTGCGAGGAAATGTAATGGGGTCGAATTATCTGGGCTACTGAGATCGAGCAGCCCTCCTGCTGATAAGAGCGTGTTGATTAACTGGATGTGCTTTGGGGAGGAATAGTGTTCGCTCAGGGCGTAGTACAGTGGGCTGGCGCCCTTGTTATCAACCACGGACATGGATGCACCATGTTCAAGGAGTAGTGCAACCGTGTCCCGCAGCCCGGACTGGACGGCTAGATGAAGGGGAGTTGACTGATCGGCGTTTCGAGCGTGGATATTTGCCCCAGCACGGATCAGTTGCTGTGATGGACCCGCAGCTGTCGTGTCCTTGTAGCGCCCTTTTGGCCAACAGGCGTAGTGCAACGGGGTACAGCCCTTCGAATCAACGACGTCGAGATCAATCCCGCCTTTGCTAAGAATGGGACCGATGGTACCAGAGTGCTGACAGATCTCATGAAAAACGGTTGTGCCGGCGTCAGATAGCTCCTGGAGCGGATCTGCGCCGCGTTCAAGAAGGAGAGACATCACCGCCTCGTTAGTTTTGTTGTTCTTTTCATCGAACCAATTGCTGTCATGTACGGCGCCGACCAACAGCGGCGTTTCCACCTGGGGCCCTGTTCCATTTCTCATTGGATTTTCCGGTCTGTATTCTGTATTGGTAACAGCCCCAGCATCAAGGACCGCAGCCACAACTTCGCAGTCCCGGCGCTTGACGGCGTCGATTATAGCGCGGGCAGTGATATCGGCACCGTGCTCGAGGAGCTTCTTAATGACCTTGGCCCCGCGCCCCCCACGTAAGGCGACGTCGAACGGCTTGTATTCATCGTCTGTATTTAGCTTTGCTCCATACCTCAGGATGACATCCAAGGTCTCATCCCTCCAGAGGGCGCAAAATCTGCGCTCGCATCTCATGCCGTTTAGTGCGCACCGCAAAGCGGTGTTTCCGCTTTTGTTCTGCAGCTCGAGATCCACCCCTGCTTCACATAAAGACTCTAGGGCAGCCGTATGCCACCAATATTCTCCAATTGCGAGTATATGAACAGCGGAATATGAAGCGGGCGGGGTTGTAGAGTGGTCGTTCCGTGCCTTACACTCCTGGAAGACAGCATTCAAATCAACTCCCTGTTTAATAAGTAGACGCACCATTGCGAGGTTCGACTCCTGCCGACTTGCCGCTACATTAAGGAGAGGAGGTTTGAATGCATTCCAATCTTTTATGTAGGGAATCAGGCTCTCCATCATAGACATACATCCCAAGTGCGCGACGTAGTGCACCGGTGTCAAGCCATCCGGCCCCGGAATATTTGGATCGGCTCCGGCGGTCAGTAATGAACTGAGAAGAGCTTGACTTCCCAAGATAATTGCGGTTTGAAGCTGTGCGTATGAATCTTTGGGCTCGACTCGCCTTTCATGTGGAACTTTATGGTCACCAGCGCTCCTCGACGCGAACCATTGCTCCACCCAGGACAGCTCCTCGCCAGCGCCTTGGTGAAGGGTCAGAAGCACGTTAATTACTTCCTCTTGTTTCAGAAGCACCGCTAGATCGTAGGCTGTCTGCTTCGACTTATCGCGAATGCAAGGATTGGAGCCAGCGTGGACAAGCAACCGGACTACATCCTGAATCATCGCAGGCTCTAGCGTATGTTCGGGAGCACGATTATTTTTCGCCCAGTACCCCAGTTGCTCCCAATCCACAAATTGATCCAGAGAAACTAGCCTGACAAAAAGCCCTTTTGATAGCTCGGACGGGATGGAGTCGTACTTCTTCGGTCTGTAGCGAGCATCCCAAGCAGGGGCTTGATATTCTACCGATGAATGGAGAGGGGTTCTGCCAGCGTTGTCTTGAGCATCTGGATCTGCCCCATGCGATAGGAGATACATGACACTCTCGGGTGAGCCGACGAGAGCGGCATAATGCAAAGGAGTCCGACCTTCTTCGTCCTTTTGGTCAACTGGTAACGATCGCTCACCATACAGCTTGCAAAGCAGTCCAACAGTATTGCTCTGGCCTCCCTTTGCAGCGTAATGAAGAACCCCCTTGCCGTCATCCGACTTCGCGGTAATGTCTGCCCCAGCCAGGAGCAGTTTCCAGGTGTCCTCCAGTGATGTTTGTGCGATATAGTGAATACTCATGAGGCCTTCGTTATCCCGAGCGTGGATGTCGATCCCCATCTTCGGCTGGAGCAGAAACTTCATCCGTTCGAATATCCCATATACGTTATGCTTTAAGGATTCCTTTAAAGCGGCTACCTTGTGCAACGCTGTGTGTCCGTGGTGGTTTCTTGTATTCGCCACGCCCCCACAATCCAAAATGGCCTTTGCCTTGCCCTTGTAATCAGATGCAGACGCTAGTGCATCATGAAATGGAGTATTCCCGCCGTTGTCGGTACTGGTAACACTGAGACCAGTGCTTATGAGCTGCTGGAAGATATTCGCCCAGCCCTGTTGAGGCTTGCCCCGGTTATGCCAGTAACCAGCCCCCGCTATCAAATGCAGACCTATAAAGGAATAGAAGTTAACAAAGCTGATCAAGGGTAATCCTGATTGCGGTGTCACTTACAGTTCTTATTTTCAAAGTCCCTAGCTCCCGCATTGGCACCGTTCTGTAGTAGCCCGACAATAAACGCAGGCTCCCCATTGCTGCAAGCGGCCAGAAGGGCTGTCCTTCCCCGTCGATCTCGAGACTCCAAATCTAACCCCTTCTCAACGAACAGCGGAAGGGATGCTACCCTAGTTTCCCCTCCATTTCCCTCCCTCAGGTTATATATACAAGTCTCACCGGCCTTGTTCTTGATAGTCGGATCAGCGAAGGTTAGCCACTGTTGAACATGGCGCTCTTCCAAACACCACGACTTGCAAATATGATGCAGGGCGGTATTTCCGTCGCAGTCCTGGAGGTTGGGGTCTGCCCCATTCTCAATCAGTGCGGTGACATTCATCCACTGCCCTTTTGCGAGCAGAATCAGTGGCGTAACGAGGTCGTCACCCTGGCCGTGGTTGATATCAGCTCCCGCAGCCACGAGGGCACGTATCGCTTCCGCACTCGGAGGTCTCGACATAGCGTGAAGCGGCGTGTATCCATTGTGATCAGTAGCTCGCGGGTTTGCGCCGCTTTTCAAGAGCAGCGACACAAAGCGTACCTTCCCACGATCCTGATCCCAGAAGCGTCCACCGACTTCGCCCCACGAAAATAACACCGTCCTGCCATGGCGGTCTCTGGCCTCCACATCGGATCCTGATGCAATTAGCAGGGCCCCGGTTTGTTCAAAGTCGTCAACACTGGTATTGGACGTCAACCACTGCGACTTTGCCCATCCTTGAAGCGGGGTCCATGGGCCGAAATAAACACTGTCGGAACGCCTCTCAGAAGCCACCAACGGATTTCCTCGGCCATCCAAACCCGCGGACTTTATGTGTACGTCAGCCCCATGTTGTAAAAGTAATCGTACTGTCTCTGAAAAGCTGCCGTAAGCGGCAAGGAAGAGTGCGGTGTTTTCCCCGCGATCCTTTGCGTTGATGTTATCTACGATCTCAGGGTGGCTGAGGAGCACGCTTAGGGCCTCTACTCGCCCATTGACCGCAGCCCAATGGGGTAGAACCAATCGTTTTATATCGGGCGTCAAACGGTCCAGCAGAACGGATACTATCTCCGTGTTCCCCAGTTCACAGGCATACTCCAGAGCTGTCTTCCCCACGGCGATTCCTGCCCCGCCATACGGGGACTTGGCTTGTGGTTGCATCGCGTCCGCACCGGCGCTCAGTAGACACTGCAAAGCATCCAAGTGGTTTCCCTTTGCCGCGTGATGTATAGGGGCGAGGCCATATCGATCCTCTACCGTGCAGCTCCCTCCGTGCGCAATCAGAGCGGCTAAGGTGGCCGCCTGGCCGTTCATACACGCATAGGTAACCGCCGTCCGGCCGTTAGCGTCAGCGAGGTCATGGCTATGACCACGTTTTAGAAGGTGGTTAGTATAAACAGTAAGACCCGCTTGTGCCGCGATGTGGAGCGGGTGAAGTTCAGGAGTCTTATGGACTTTGTTGCTTGCAGACCAGAAGTCTTTCCAGGTCTCAAAATCGGGATTGTCGTCCTTGAAGAAAAGATCGAACTTCTGGATCAGACCTGAATCTCGGCAGTCATACTTTGCCGCGTGGTATAGAACATGTTGCAATGCGTACTGCATAAAAGGAAACTGAGCCATCCTTGCCATGTGGCTATGGTCAAAGCCCTCGTCGTAGTCCCAGTCGTCATCCCCCTCCCAAGACTCAAAGCAGCCAGCCGAAAGGTAATCTATACAGCGGGAAGCTAATACTCCATGAGCCGTATTCGGGACTATCGCGGGAAACCACCGTGAATCGCCAGAGCACCCTGCAGTGGCGGTGCTGCGCGACGCGTCCAGGAGACATTCGGTAAAAGAATGGTGGATAATCTGCACCGTTTCATCGTCCAGTATCTCCAGGAGGGGACCACACGCGGTTCGAACCATGAGCTTTGCATCTTGGGTGCTTCCCAGTCCACACCGATCAGCGTCAGAGTCAACCATCGCCGCCAGCTCAGTGACTCGCAGTGGGCGGCTCGCATGTGTGACCCAAGTCAACAACAAGTGCTGGAAATGCTGACTGGCTCCGGATCGTGCAGAGTTTTCATGCAATAAGTCAACGTACATGTCCTCGAGAGAGCCGGGCAGGGAGTCCAACTGGATCGGGGCTGTTGACTGTTGCAGAATTTCATCCAGCATCAAGCGCGCATAGAGAAACAAGCCCCGGGATTTCTGGCAGAGAACCTCCTTTAGCTCATCCCGGTTGATCGCTGATAAATCCTTGACGGTTTGCTCATTCAGTCGATGAGTTACGTAGGTTGCAATGTCCTCCCCCACGAGACGGTTCGTCAGCCGAATTACAGCGGTTGAGGGGTGTGTCAATCTCTGTTGCAGGTGAGCCTCCGGACGACTCGTCATAATCAGCTTAGTGGACCGGCCAAGCTCAACGAGCAACGGAAGAAAGTTGTCCTTCTCGACGGCCAGCTCATCCAGCGCGTCAAAAACCACATACACTGTTGGGAGTGCAGCCAGGCCCAAACGAAACACCCGCCAGAGATCCTGAAATGGAACTTCATCAACATCGGAGTATTTCTGGAGCGTCTCCTTCAGTTTCTCCTGAACATTAACCCCATGATCCAGAAGCTGGTAGAGGCAGTCCCGAACAAGATGTCGAGGTTCACTGTTGGATTTGATGATGCGTCGTGCGAAGAAAAGTGCGACCGGCGCACTTTCCTTCCGCAGTGTTTCCACCAAATTGGCAGCGACGACGGACTTTCCGCTGCCGGGAATTCCCTGGATCCATAACGCTCCGACCGCACCTCTATCGGCCTCGTGCCATTTCTGGTATTGTTCGGTGTGGAGTAACCAGTCGCCAGTGCCGTTCACCCGTGCGTTGAGGTGCTTGTGGTATTCGCTGCCTTCTGCCTCGAAGTTGGTGGGGGAGAGCCAATTCCGGATTCTTTCGAGATCCTTGGGTGTGATTTCCACTGGAGGCTCCCCATCCTTTCGCTCGACAATGATAAAATCTTCAGTCTCCATCGTCGATAAACGTTGTCGGAGATGAAGAAGGTGAGAAAAGCATCGAGATGGAAGACGTTGGAGGGGTTGGAGTTGCAGGGGGGCGCAGATCCTCCACGGTCGAACGTGTTATTATTGGCAGATGAGGCTGAGACAGGCATCCACGGCCCCCACTGCTGCCTGGGGGGAGTCATTCACCACAAAGCCACCACCCCAGGCATGGCTTTCCCAGCCAGCAGTTCATGAGTAAATCTCCGAGATGGTCGAGGCTCTTCTGATGATAATATTTTATACATGGGGTCCAAGTTTAGTAGGATTTATATTACTAATTCTTATCCCCCGCATAAACAAATTCCACCTCAAAACTCAACTCCGATGCGTTGGAGACATTGATATAATTGGCCTCATTATTCGCCCCACAATGATCCCCGATGGACAAATCCCCCCGTAGACCCTCCCCTACGGTTCCGATGTAATTGTGCCCCCCAGACCTTCTCCCCCGAATATAAATATCTCCCCCGTTGCCGCCGGATATGGCATCAACGCGTATGCCGCGCAGAAGGCCCGATACCCCCGCAACTACGAGGTCGTCTCCTCTACCCAGATCGGCGTGGAGCCCAAGGACAACGTCACTCCGCCAAAACTTGTCGGTGATGAAGAACCGGCTGCTCATATCGGCTAGGGCAGCGAGAATCAGCCCAGAGGTGAAAGTGACGTAGTCGCACCAGAGATAGCGGCCATCGAGTGGGAGGCGGATGTTGTAATAGCAGCCGTCTTGGACTGGGTAGCCGTCGGTGTCGCGGAGGTAGGCGTCCTGAGGTAGTTCAGTTAATCGTAGGACTAGCCGGATAAGGGGTTGTGGGACATACGGATGTGCCAGCGTCGCCGCGTCGCGATGGGCCTGGGATTTGTTCGTCGACCATTGTGATATCTGGCGTTGTGGGTATTTGAGACTGCGAGGGCGAGGTACTGATAAACTGCGAAGCGCAATGTCAGATAGTATTGGGGGAGCTGCACTTTATATCGATTGCATTTCATGGGTGAAATATAAAACAACCCCTCTTATTCAGCTAGCCACACTCATTAGATAGATAGCCATGAACAGGCCCAGGCTGCAGTTTGCACGAATCAGACGAACTAGGGGGGTTGAGCCATTTGAGCGTTGTGTAAATGAAGCCGCCATGGTTGCTGAACGGAAGTTAATTTTCACCTTCCTCAGCCCCTCAAGAAGGCGCCTTGACGCTCAAGAAGGATCTTTCCCGACAAAATGTAGCTTTCTCAAACACTATTAGTCCTACGGTGGCTACCTGCGAAAGCCACTAGCATGATGGCGTCCAGTGGTCTTGAATGTTCAGCCAGCCACCAATGGGGTTATTTCACAAGGAGCCGGGGAAAGACGATGCCCTTCCCCAAGGATGGAAAACACTTATTTGGAGTGATTTCCAGCCATATGAACCCCCAGATGAAGAATTTCAGCTTTAGCTTGAAGGCTGGGCATCGAGGCTGAACCAAAAGGGTGCGGCTTGATTTTCATCCCGACGTGTTCTACTTCATCGTTTCCGCCTCGTGGGCGGTTTAAGCGGAACCAGTGCAAGAATATCGGGTCACAGGCGCCACGCAACCAAGTTGTTACTGTATCCCCAAAGTCTCTTCAGTCTTTAATCGTCCGGGTCCAACCATCTGCACAGACGCTTAGCCATAGAATCCTTGGGTGATGCAGGTGTGCGTTGGCGGTACTTCTGCCGCTCTTTTTTTATATCCTCGAAAGTGGTAAAGATCCCGCAGAATTCCATCATTTTAGGCTCACCGCGATGCCGTGGGACCGACTTGTCATCGGACCGAGGGGAATAGATTTGCCTTTTGAAACTTGAGCCTCGAGAGCGGCGACTGCTTCTTGTACGACAAGCTCTCCCCGTCATACTTTTTCGCACTTTCCTTCTCCTCCTCCCTGTGCCGCTCCTCCTCATCCCTTTCCCATTGCCATTCCTTTACAGGGTCAGCTGAGTCGTCGCCATCAGAATCGTCTGAATCCTGTTCTTCCCGTTCCTCTTCAGATTCATCCTCGTTCACCGTTGGTTCATCAGAATGGTCTTCACTACTTGAGGAAATATCGGTCAACTTCTGATCATCTTGACCACGTCTCGGGTTGTAAGCACGGGATCTCATTTTCCTGTCGCCGTTTGAAAAAGGCATCCTTAGCTCTATTTTGCGATGAAGCGGAAAAATTGGGAAAGGGACTTGGCGTGGATGTTTGTTTGTTCTCCTCTTCTTGCTCGAGACAACGATTAAAGCAGCATTAGATGCATTAGTTTTTAATAAATCTATTCAAGACTTAGGGGCATTTATATGTTTTTTAAAATAATATAGAAAATAATAAGAGGCATAAATTTGATATAATATTTTTATAAAAATACTATTGAAAGTATATTTAATCATAAAGAGCCTAATCTACCTCGGGATGTCGGGGTTATATATCCCTCAGACAAGGCAACTTAGAAAGTTCACATGGAGACTTGGAGGGTAAGTAATTGCTAGTTCGATAGATCACCATTTAATCCCCGAGAGTTCAGTTATATGTCCAGTAACTACTATTATAATAATAGATAGATTTAGCGAACGGGATGCTGTCCACCACGCCATTCCCCTAAACGAGGTGAAGCCAACGTGTAGGTCTCTTGACCAACGCGATGAAACTGATCATGCCAAAGACTCCCCCTTCTCTTTGAGTCGAGTCCCCCAGGAACCATTGTTCCCCTGCTCCCCCTTTGGGAAATCCAGACTCCCCTGCATCCGAGACAATATCATAGCCTGTCCGACGGCGAAGATCAAGCTATTGACAACAATGAAACCACCACGAAAATGCCATTCCCCGAGGTACTGCCCGAGCCCCTCGTAAGGTTGCGATATCTCAAAACCAAACATCCAAAGGATCGCGTCAAGGCTGAAAATCACGGCCTGGCATGCCAACGTGCGGACATCGAGGGCGGAGGTTGCGGTGGGGTACCCGGGCTCAGTTACTTTCAACTGCAACCTGATGGAAAGAATCCAGAACACCTCGGTGAGTGGGAGGAGAAGCAGGTGGGGTATTACAACAAACCATCGGGGAATGCTGGCTAGGCTGTTGGGGGTGTACCCGATAGCCAAGACTAAGAAGATGACGGGGAAGGGTGAGAGGAAGAAATAGAAACCGTAGATGAGTTTTGCTGGCCCGGGATGGTCATCGCCACAATAATGGAGGTTTAGGGCAAATCTGACCCGGTGTAGTTAGTATTTGGTAGGATTGGAAATGGAGTAGAACATACAGGGCATTAAAAAGGAACCAGATTATAGTAACATGAATTATGTTCGGCCAGTGTGGATGCTCACCATCATCGTCAAGGCCCGCGGTGCCGAGGACAGCGACGAAATGTTCGGTCGCCCCGATGAGTTGATAGAGGACGGAGGACATCCGGATCTCGGTCGTGTCCTTTCTAACTAGGATCCGTTGCAGTTGAGGGACAAAGCTCGCGGCACATAGTAGGGTGAATAGACTAACAATGTAGTTAGTAGGATGTTGGTTACCCACCTGAGAGGAAGTCAAAATTTACAGTCTCAGGAAATTGTACATGATTGAAAGAGGAGAGCCGCGCTCTTTCTCGATTCAGAGCCCCAGGCAAGCCTTTCGAGGATGAAAAGGGAGGGGATGGCCGATAAATAACAAATTGTGTGTTGGCAAGGCTGAATTTGACACGATTGGGCGGTCCAACAAGATCGCCAACAGAGCCAACAGAGCCGCCTGTTGGTGTTGGTGGGGGCTGTGATCGCTGCCTACTGCCTGTGCCGCATGTACTTTTGATCTATTTCAAATTTTCTAACCTGGTTATCTCATTACTTTCAGATCTACAGACCACCCGAAGCTTTGAATGGTAATAATGGTGTATAGAGCGGGTGGGAGAAGGCTACCTATGGAGGGCATAATGCTGATCACCACGTCATTCATTTCCGATGAGCTACCTCTGTCATTTAAAAATTATCATTGGCTAACCTCTTCAATATCGAATATCATGACGCCCTCATCTCAAGCCTCGAAATAAATGAAACCAACGGTCTCAACTCTCCAAGCAAAACATATATCCGCCACAACCAAATAATAACACGCGTATCAAGCCAACCCCATTAACCCCTCCCACTCATCTCGATTTTCCACCGTCGAAGGCGGCATCGGCTTTAATAATGATACGTGGATTGCGCTAGTGGATAGTTATAGAACCTGGGTTTGATCTTGAAGAGAAAATTCAAATTGGATGAAAGATAATATTAGTATATCAAAATAAAACCCATCTATCCAGTCCCCACCTGCTCAAATAACTCGTTACGCGTACAATTTGCCCTCTATCAAAGGGGATACCTCGTCTGCAGCGAAAGTCACGTGTCCGATACCGTTCCCACCCTCGCCCGGTTCCTCCACGACCCCGCATGCGAGCTTCAGATGCGCGAGATCAGGATCAAACTCCCGAGGTGGAGCCTCCTCCTCCT
The DNA here is from genome assembly GCA_027569045.1 of Aspergillus biplanus. Taxonomy (NCBI): domain Eukaryota; kingdom Fungi; phylum Ascomycota; class Eurotiomycetes; order Eurotiales; family Aspergillaceae; genus Aspergillus; species Aspergillus biplanus. Next base: position 349,842 of record JAPDEJ010000047.1, read on the forward strand.
CATCATAATCATCAATATTATTGTCATCATTAACATGATCATCAGTATCAGCATTGATCTCATCGTCATTATTAGGAGGTAAATATCTCGACGGGTGACACGCAGCCGCAATACTGGCACTGCAGTAACCCGATAGAGGGACGTTGGCGGGATATTTTCTCGTAAAAGCCACCAGGACAAGCCAAGAGAGCCAGCAATGATCCCCCCAAGAGGGGACATATAGACGTACCTGTTAGGCTCTGGGCCGATCGTCTCTCCAGTAGCCTGCAGACGATACATATCTAGGTCCGCGAAGAAGAAGGCTTGCGAGACGAGCCAGTGGAGGATCGTCAGGGCGAGGGTTGTTGGGATGGCGGTCCATTCCATCAGCGATCCCTGGCCCGAGGATGCACTATTCTCCCAGTCTGGCGGAGGGAGCCTCCACGGCGCTCGCTTAAATACTAGTTGATGAGAGTAAGTTCCGCCTGGCTTTCAGGTCACCCCACATTCGGCTAACTAACCCAGATCTAATATAGTACCTGGTGTTACAGTATCTACCAGCGTGAAGACTGAACACCCAGAACAGCCCAATGCTTCTCAGACACCGCGCTATACAGAGAGATGGGTGCTAATGTGGGCGTTATCCATGATTGGCATTTTTATAATGAAGGTATACTTAACCCCGGCTATGCCTTACTCCTCATACTCTCCATCCTCAGCAGCCGATCCCCCGCCACATCCCGCCCAATCATCCCCGGGTGCCAATATCCCCAGATCACCATAACCCCCACCATCAACACAGCATCAAAGACAAACATCGGCCACTCATTCGAAAGCAAGTACCCCTTCTGCCCCATCGCATACTCCACCACCCGAAACACCGAACGCACCATGATCAGCCCACTCACCACATAAAGCGGATACAGATGCTTCTTCCACCCCCCTCCCCTCTCAGCCATAACCACAGACATGGTCGACACCATACGCATCCTCCTCTCAAAAACAACCCCCGTAACAATAAACAACCCAAAAGTGAAAATCTGAAGCACCAGCCCCGCAAGCACGATCCCCTTTGCTATATCTGCCATCCCGTCCATGGCCATCATACCGGCCCCGTTACCCTGCACGAGGAAAGAGATGATGTCACCAATCACAAAGGTTCTCGTTACCCAGTCGATGCGGATGAGGGAGTACTTTTCGGCGCCGACGCTGCGGATTAGTCGGGCGAGGACCATGTACACCGATGCGGCGAAGAGGACGGGGCCCAGTAGGATGAAGACGCTTTGGATTATGTAGGGGAGGAGTTCGCCGGTGAGGTTTGTGCAGGCGGCGCGGGCGGCGAAGCCTGTTACTTCAACTGGGTGAGGATTTAGCAATTTTCTTCTTCTTTTTTTTTGGTGAAAGGAGAAAGAAAGGAACTTACACCAGCCTCCGATGCAAAAGGGGAAGCAGAAGCGGGCGCGGGTCTTCCAGGCCTTCCAGGTGTGGAAGACGGTGAGAATCAGGAAGAGGAGGAGGAAGATGATCGAGGCGGCGAGGGAGGGGATGTACTCCCAGAGGTAGTAGTCGCCCACGTAGGGTTCGAGTTTGGCCATTTCCGAGTATCTCAAATTAGGTTGTTCTTGTTGGTAGAGGTCAAGGGCTGCATGCTGCCCTTTATATATGCAAAATCTCTCTAAAAATCTATACCGATCTATACGCGTATAGAAGTGGAGATGGCAGTGGAGAACCGGAAATGAGCCACCCGATGTGGTCCGTGCATCCGCGGATTTTTCTGCCTCCCATTTGCCCCTTCGCTCCACTCCTGCCCGGCATTCCATGGAGGATTCCATGGCGGATGGTTATTTTTACGCACTGCAGGTCGAAATGGTGTGACTCCGGGCTGCACTGGTATCACTTCTTGCAGGAATACGCGGAGTGAAAAATGCCTCGACAAAGACATAAGAAATCGCGGGGCGGCTGTCTCGAGTGTAAACGGCGTCATATCAAGGTACGTCGCGGATGGTGTCTACTATGATCGAGACTAACCTTTACAGTGCGATGAGAGACAGCCCATCTGCTCCAATTGCACCGCCTCGGAGCGAAGATGCGAATATGGCACGCGCGTGCTCAGTGTCACTCCAAGATCGCCCTTCCCAGGCCGTGTAGAGCAGGCTCAACTCTCCCCGGACACCCCTATCCAGAGCCCCTCCGGTGCCTCATTCCCCGACCAACCCGCCAACATGCTGCACGTCTCCCTCTTCCACAACCTATACACCCAAACCCGCCACACCTTCGACCCTACCGGCTCCCTCACCTGGCTCACCGATCTGATCAACAATTCCATCACCACCCCTTATCTCGCCAATGCGATGCTGGCATTTAGCGCCTTACACATGAGCACCACCTCCCCGCAGCGCGAATTCTACCGCTACCACGCAGCCCAACTCCAAACCCACGCCCTCTCTATCTTCAAAGAAAGCAACCCACCCGTGAGTAGGGAGACCTGCGTCCCGCTCTTCCTCTTCGCCACCGTTGTCGGCATCCACACTCTCTGCGACACCCTCATCTACCGCGACGGTACCCTCCCCCCCTTCCTCCACCGCTTCGTCCACTTCTTCCGCCTCTACCACGGCATCCGCGCCATCCTCACCTCAGCCTGGGATCTAATCGAATCTTCCCCGCTCGCCCCCGCTCTGAATATGGGAAAAGATCTATACACCTTCACCGGCCACCTGGGACCCCAGTGCACAACTCTCCTCGACCTTATCAAAAACGCAAAGCTAGGCAAAGAGACAACGGATATCTACAGACAGGCCATCGAAAGTCTGCAATCATGCTTTAATGCTGCGGAGGGTGCGGAGGGGCGACACGCGGGCATTAACGCGGTGACGACGTGGTCGATTCTGCTGCGGGTGGAGTTTGGGGATCTGTTGGAGCAAGGAAGGCCCGAGGCGTTGGTGGCTCTGGCGTATTGGGCGACGTTGCTGCATCGGTTTCGGGATTCGTGGGTGTTTGGGGATTCGGGGAGGTTTATTATCGAGGGTGTTGGTGGGTATTTGGGTGGGGAGTGGGAGGAGTGGATGAGGTGGCCGAATGAGGTTTTGCGGGGTGACCAGTAGATATTAGATATATAGGACCGAGGCAGACTCGGATATAATAGCAGTTGGAGCGGGGGTTCTCGACGCGATATTCGTTAGCTATCCTGATCTAATCCGTGGCATGTTGCAAGTCCCTTTTATGCGAGAAATACACAAAGGTCTCGACACGATTTGGCGGACAAAGCCGCTGCGCCCAGGCAAAGGTTAATTGAATTGAAATGACACACTTCTTGGCAGCCAAGACGTGAACCACGGAGGGGCCAGCCGTCATGCGGGTAGCGTGAAGCTATCCCCAGCGCTATAGATGAATCCCAAGCCACCCCAAGCAGTTCCTGGCAGAGCTTGGTTCGCTTGCGGCTCCACTGGGCGCGATCCGCTTCCGGGCCTGCCGTTCTGGCCATTCACCTTGACGCGCTTGATTATGCCTCGAGGGAACCGTCATCTTAACCAAAAGTATCAACTCTTGGCGTTTAGTACCCCTCAGTGGGTGATGTGAAAAAGAACAGGCCTGCTCGGCTGTTTGTTATCCTATATAGAGTGATGCCAGGGTAGAGTCTTTCCGATCCGCTCAAGCAATCATTCCCATTCAGCCCTGGGGTTCCATTTGTCAGCCACAGGTGACCCTGGAGGTACCGAATGGATGACATCAATATCCCGAAGTATGTTTCCACCATCTGCGACCTCGTCATCCAGACAGTGGTTCCAAAGGAAGCCTGACTACCTGTCCAGCCTAAAGGGTCCAGTTGCCGGGAATATTGTATCCATGCGCGATAATTTCCCCTCCTATAGCTCCAATTCCAGCCTTACTTTAGCATTTGCTGTTCTCAGTTCAGTGACTTCCACTTCCAGCCTACTGAGCCTTGCATTGATTTTGTCCAGAATCGAGGCCCGTCGCGATTTCCGTTGGTTTGCTTGTGAGGGTCGTCCATGGCTAGCGGGATAGGGGAAAAGGTTTGCTGATCCAGGTTATGGCCACTACGGGGACCTTTATGTGAAACTCGTCTGGCTCTATTGACAAATCGAAAATCAGTGGCTATTATCCGTTTTCGTTCCAGACTAGGCTTACCAGTAAGGGGCTCCAGGACGTTAAGGAGCGAGGGGATGGAAGTGGGGCGGGAAACACAGATTATGCGAGGGAAGGCAGAGAGGTATATAAGGCTCCTGCTGGACGCACAAAAACTCACTTAAAAATCATGGTTGGTGCCTGGAGGACTTAGTCACGGCACGCGGCTTGCTTCTCCGCATCACGTCACCAATGTGTCAAGTAAGGTGAGTATGAAAGGGCCAATAGATTCTGTCGGGTCCCACTTCCGATGCGATGGATTTGAGGTTGAAGAGAAGGCAAGGCTAGGACATCTGTTGAAAAGCTGATACAAGAATGGATAAGGCATTTGAATCAAGAATTGCCAGATCTCTCGCGTGGTCGAGTATGGGACATATAAAAGACACTAGTCTTTCCCTGATAGAGGACGTGCGAGGTGCGAGATACTTTACGAAGCTTTTCTTTACCGATCGTAGCTCTAAGTTGATCTTTCGAAAAATATATATTTCTATCAGATCGCATTGTCAATATTTCTTGATACCCTCCTGCTTCATTACACTCGATTTACGAGAATTAGTGGAAATTAAACTGCTCCTGCCCAAAACCACACAAGTTGGCCAGATCCCACTCAAAGTATTCCGACGTGAACGGTGGGAAGGGAGGGGCGTCCGGATATAGATCCGAAAGCATGGGTATATTGGACATAGCAAATAGATCGCCGTCGATGGGATCGGAGGGATAAAAAGAATATTGGGGATTAAAGCCTGGTTGCTGGACGATGTCTCCGGAGAGATGCGCATCAAGGGGGGGTGTTGGATCCTCCCCGTTACTTGTGGCCTTGGCAATGTGTGACTAAGTAGACAACGAGTGTTAATTGTATAACTGGGCCCTTTTTGTGTAGATTAGATGTTCAATGAGAAGAGAGTTTTACCATAGAGTCGGTTCGCTGTCCCTCGTTTTCCAATTCCGGTAAGCTCTCGGATGTATGAGACTCTTGTGTGAAAGTGGGAGAATCATCTTGTGTAACATCATCTTCATCTCGACTGCGCTTCGTGGGCTTTGTTCCGTTGGATTTTGTCTTTTCGACTAGTTTCCTAGCCACATTGTGCAACTCTACAAATAGTTGAGCTGCATTGGCTGTAGGTACGTTAACATGGAACGCTGGCTCCGAAAGTAAAGAAATCACGAGTTCCATGAGCTTGAGATCTTGAACGGCCTGTGTATCTTGTGGATTCTGAAGGGTATTGGCGAACAGAGTCAAGAAGTTGGAGAGGGGGTGGTAGAGGAGCATCCTATTATCGGTAAGCACACTTTGTTCTCACAAGTACAAGGAAAGGGGATTCACGTACCAGAGACCACTTTTCTCCACCGCTCGATTTTCAAAGTCAACTAAGGTCAGCAGTTGAATAGACTGTCTAGCAGCTGTTAAACAAATCGCCGGACTTGCATACACGCGTGGGTTGAGGAGCCGGTCATCTAGCAGAGAATTCTGGTCCTGGCCGTGACGAGTAGTGGTCCAAGAGCGATGATGAATAGAAACGTGATGAACAATCGTAAGGCAATTAAAATATGCGAAATGGATCAAAACAATAGGCAAGACCGTGTCTCCGTGACACTGGATAGGTCTTTCCGGTTGTATTTCCACAGGCAACGCTTCTTTCCATTCTATGAGGGCCTTGTCCAGTTCCTCCACAATCCTTAGCCGTTCCAACGGCGACCTATTTTGACCTCGAGCTGAGTATAGCCCTGAGTAGATGCGGCTCTCAAGTCTTGCTAGTTGGACGTGATATCGAAACATGCCTGCTTTGGTACTTGTCTCACCAGGCTGCACTTCAGGTGGCAGGTCAATACCGATATCATCGTCATTCATGACGGAGGGCTGTCCTAGTCGTAAGGAAATACTCTTGTCCATGGCGTAGACCATCCAAAACACGTTTTTTCTTTGCGCAATTTCGGCTTCGCTCATGCTAGGGTCATTTATGTTCCGATGGAGCCCGATTCCGTAGGCCAAGCGTCCTGTCGCTGCTACGAGTGTATAAACGGCCTGCGGTTCTAGTTGTACTTGTTGGACAACAGCCTAGCAATCCATCAGCATAGCTGCGAGGTTTCCAAACATAAATTTGCGGTGTCTTACCATTCCAACTAATGCTTGTATCGCGTCTAAGCTGGGTTCTTCGAATAATAAGTCGAGAAAGCAACCACTGGCATTGCGAAGGTACTTTTTCCAGATTTTATCGTTTGGGCTGTCTGGCTGGCTGTTCCTCGCGTTCACCTGGAGGAGTACACATCCCAGACAGAGGACCATATTTAGGGAGGCGTACCAAGCAAGACCACTCGGTGGACGTCCAGAGTACTGAAGATCGTAGCTTCGGTCGAAAGACGTCCTATCGAATAATGGAAAAAGGCTGTTGTATGCCTCAAAGAAATCTGCCCAGTTGGTTTAGCAGGCATATAAAGAAGCCAAGTTGAGCCACGTACAATCAACGTAGAGGTCAGCAATATGCTTGGGTGGCAGGGGCTCCCTCTCCGAAGCAAAAAGGGGTCGGTGGAGTTCAGTAGTCCCCCTGTCGGAATGGGTGTGTGCGTTCGTTGCTAGGGTGCGTATGAAGCGTGATAGGCCATCGGAGCCGGTTTGCTCGGTGATCCATTCAAGTCCCTGCGGCGAAAACAGAGACAATCCAGATGAGCCGCCTGAAACAGATAATCAGTACCATTGTCCAAGACGGTGACCTTAAGAAAGTTACCAAGAAAGCGACTCTTTCCTTCTTCGTTGATCATGAGAGTTGACAATCGGTCAGTCAAGTTGCTAGGAGTTGGGACAGAATCGGATGTTGCTGGTGAGACCCCCGCACCCGAATTCAGTTGGGTGGTCAAACCAGCGGCAGTGATAACCGATTCCATGCGCTTGATGCGATTCTCCATCTCGACAAGGGAGTTGGACCTGCGAATTGTCAGTATTTCTTTTGCACAGGCTCCGGGGGGGGGGGTCAAGGCGGACTTATTTGGTTGCCTCTTCTTGCGCTTGGTCAACGTCGTGACACATTCTGCCCCGCGATTAACGCACTGGATGCAGCTATCGCCTTGCTTTTCGCATTTTATCTATTCAGATGACTATGAGACCTACTATCCTATCCCCTAAACCAGGGCGATGGTACCTTTAACCGTTTGCACAAGTCACATGAGGTGCGAATGTATGAATTGGAGGAGTGCGGGGGAGCTCCAGCGGGCGAGGCGCTGGAGCTCGACCCGCTGCGTGAACTGGCCTCGGTCTCCGGGTCCATGCTCCGCGAGATTTAACGGTCCCTGTCGCTACTGGATGGACGATTTTAGTCGAGATCGGGAGACAGAGCCCCGTTTGGCCTAGGGGAGTTGCAGAATTCAGGATATTTGGCCTTCTGGCGCCAGCGCGACGTTGTTTCAGCCCAGCTCCTGCACATGACGTCCCGATCGGGACTAGTTCGGATATCGTCCACAAAGCATGTGAGGCAATTCGAGACACCAAGCTGTAGTTTAAAACATGAGCATTTACGAGTAGATTCTATCTCTAATAACATCGGACAGTATGGATATAGTGCACTCCACCAACGAGAAACTAAGGATGAGGGGAAGAAGGGGAAAACAGCCAAAACACAATCTGCCTGTCTCCCTTCTTGATGCTGCGCAACCTATTTCCGCCCTAAACCATAAAAAGCGTGGCGCTGTATACGCCATGAATTCTGTTGACAGGATGCCCAATGACGCGGCTGACATCGATCAAGTCAACTGTAAGATGATACTAAAAATACCGACCAAAGCGACTTAAATTATGCATATAACCGGATAATTTATGCGGCACTGTTTTGGAAACCGGAGGGTCGATCACCTCCGCCCCGAATGAGATCATTCCCGGTCACTCCTTCCCTCTCGGGTATTGCCGTATCTATATATCGCGAACACTTATAAACAACATGCCCCGATATCATTTCCAGTACCCCCCCACTAGCTGCATTTCTACTCACGAGAAAATTTATTTATTCAGAATCGCAGTTAATAAATCGACATGACCCTCCTCGGCTCCATCCTGCGCCAATGGGCCTCCATCCCCTCCCTCCCCTCCACCCTCAGCCTCCACGGCCAAACCGTCTTCATCACCGGCGCCAACACCGGCCTCGGGCTAGCCACCGCCCGGGAATGCGTCGGGCGGGGCGCCGCAAAAGTCATCCTCGCCGTCCGCACACACAGCAAAGGCGACGCCGCCAAACGATCCATCCAGCAATCGCACCCATCGTCTGCCACGAAGATCGACGTCTGGGACGTGGACCTCCTCTCCTTCGACTCGGTGCTGGCGATCGGGAAACGCGCTGCCCAGCTTCCGCGGTTGGACGTTGCGCTGCTGAACGCGGGTGTGTTTAAGTTCGCCTGGTCTACCTCTGCTGATGGGTTTGAGACGGGGTTGCAGGTGAATCATCTTGCTACGGCGTTGTTGGCGTATATGCTATTGCCGACGTTGAGGAAGACGGCGAGGGAGGTTGGAGCGCCGGCAAGGTTGACGTTTACCTCGGCGGAGACGCATATGTTTACGAAGTTTGCGGAGGGGGCGGCGGATAAACCGATCGATCAGCTGAATCGGAAGGAGTTGTTTAAGGATGCGATGGATCGGTATTGTGTGACGAAGCTGCTGAATGTGTTTTGGGCGAGGGAGCTGGCGGCTCGGACGTCGAGGGAGGACGTTATTGTGAATTACTTTAATCCGGGGGCTGTGGATACCGGGTGGGTGTTTTTTCTTCGCGGTTCATAAGATGAAGGGGAAAGGCTAACAGGACTAGAATCCACCGCGACGGAAACCTGCTCATTCGCAAATTCGACGAGTATGTCGGTCGGAGTGTCGAGGAAGGCGCCAGTCTCGTGTTGGATGCTGCCGTGGTGAAGGGGCCTGAGAGCCATGGGGAGTACATGAGTGAGGGGAAGATCAAGCCGTATGTTGTCCATTATTTTGACAGTTGACGGGTCGCTAATGGAAAACCTAGACCGGGAGATCTCGTGCTTAGCGATAAAGGCGCGAAGCTGCAGAAGAAGCTCTGGGACGAGACCGGGGCAGTGCTCAAGAAGCAGGTTCCCTCGATCGCAGGACTGGGTGATATTTTCAACGTGTAATTCGGTTAGAGGGCGTAGACAGCGGAGTAAGGAAGTAGCTCATTTCCAAATCCCTTTATTTGTTCGCCTTTGAGGCAGGGAAGATCGTTTTACAGATCCACCATATTCTTTAATGCCAGTTCCTGGTCTTGCAAGTTGTAGCTCTTGTGCCATATCTGAGGGGGAACGCAAGGGCAATAATATGATATTCTATGTTATCGGCAACCACCATCTATAAAAAAAAAACATGGTGTATTCCTTGCTTTAAGGGATGAAAATGTAAAACGCTGACTTTCCCCTCATTCCCCGTCCCACTCTCCCGTCTAGCCATCCCCTGGTACTCTCCACCCCGATCCTCGATGACATCTATATTCGGATAGGTAGTTAGACAGCCCCCACCCCCGTCCCCTTTCCCTTCAAATTCGTCCTCTGAGCCCCGAGAGTCGTCAGTGCGGCGACACCCGCACACGCAATCGCCAGCGCAAACGCCACATGCACCCCATCCATCTCCGCCCGAATAATCCCCGGCATCTGCTCCGCCGTAAAGACATCCTTGAGCTCTGTCGCACCCACACTGACCACCGTCTTCGGATCGACAGTAGGCGCATACAGCGGCAACTTCCTCAGCAACGTATTTATATACGCTGCCTGTGCCGCTCCCACCGCGAGGGCCCCACCAATCGTCTGAGCAAACAACATCAGGGCCGTCGAGGTCGTAAGATCCCCAGGTTCACTGAGCGCTTGGCCTACGATAATGGGCAACTGTACGCCCGCGCCAAAACCAACCCCGGCCACAACCTGGTATCCGATCCAGTGGCCGGACGATGAGCCGATGTCCAGGGTGTAGAGTAGGCCTGAGCCGACGGTGCTGAGAACGCCGGAGAGGAGGAGCCAGGAGATATAGTGGCCGTTAACGGAGATGAGGCCTCCGGATACGATGGTCGTGATGACGAGTGCAATGATGAGGGGTAGGTTCCGCACACCACTTGCAGATGCTGAGACACCAGCAACAACCTGGAAGTAGATGGGAAGATAGTATAGAACGACAAACCAGGCGCCACCAAAGAAAAACATGAATGCCATCCCGCTCCAGATGTATTGTTTCTTGAAGAGTCGGGGTGGGACGATACTGCGCTCGCCTTGGAATGCGGCGAGGACAACGAAGAGGATGATAATGAGGATGCCCCCGATGAGGGTGCCGATGACGGCGGAGTTTTTCCACGATTTGGTCTGTCCGCCCCATTGGAAGGCGAGGACGTAGCAGACGATCGCGGCCATGATGGCGAATGTGCCCGGGAGATCCATCTGGAGGAGTTTTTGCTTGAGGGTGGCTTTCTGCGGTTTGGCGCTGGCGGGGGCCTTGAAGGTGAGGAGGATAATTGCCGCGGAGACCCCTAAGCCATTAGCAGGAGTTAGGTTTGGATGTATCTAGGGAACGTACCGCCAATGGGAAGATTGATGTAGAAGCACCATCTCCAGGAGACCTTTTCGGCAAATACACCGCCGAGGAGCGGGCCGACGACCGACGCGATGCCGTACGACGCTCCTAACAACCCAGTGTAGGCCGCACGCTTGTTTGGGGGCGCACAGAAGGCAATGATGGTGTATGCGCCCGAGCCTAGGCCCGCAGCACCCATGCCGGCAATGGCACGTCCGAAGATCAGGGCGGTGCTATTGGGCGCGACACCGCATAGCAGACTGCCAACCTCGAACACCACAATTGCCACCAGGAATCCTGCCTTGAGAGGGAAAAATTTGTAGATCTTGCCAAAAGTGGATTGGAAGCTGCCGATGGTGATGAAGAAGCCACTTGCGTACCAGCCGACCAGGTCGAGGCGCTGGAAGTCGTCGGTGATTTTGGGGATGGCGGTCGCGACGATGGTTTGGTCGAGGGAGACCTGGAAGTCAGTATTTTTCTAATAGAGGACTGAAAATTCAGGACTTACGAGGAAGACACAGAGAATGAGGGCAGCGAGGATGAAGAACATCCCGAGAAACGAGTAGCCTTCCTCGGTCGCATCCTGGCTTTCAACCAGGGAGGTGTCGCTCTCGGACGGGACTTCCTTCTCCATAGAGGGCAGCAATTGCGAGAGATTCTTCTGCTCCATTGTGGGTGGACTGGGATCGGCCATGATGGATGGGTAGAGCGAAAATGAAGGAGAGTCTGCCTGTTAGTAGAGAAAGGTAGGCTAGGCATTTCACTTTGACCCCAAGATGAAAAGAACCCCATTAAACAACTCCCATTTTCTCTACACCACGGAGGTGCCATTTTTCTCCTTCCGTTCCCCAAAGTCGAGTGTCAGATAGCTAAGCCGAGAAGGTTTTAGCGGAGATCGCGGAGGTGAGATCACCTCCGGATCAGCGCCGCGCACGGAGGTCAGCCAAGCTTCCGGCCAGATCTTCCTCGGACTTTGATCCACCGGAGGTCCGGAGGTGAACGACCATCCGTTGCGCCGTGCCATGACGCTAAAAAGCCTCAGAGGAGTCCGGCTGAGCTTATGCACGCCACCCCTGCTAGCGTGGTGTAATCAGCGTATTCAACGGTTTTGGCCCCCGTGCTAGGTCTCTCGGGCCGATATTTACATACCGTATGGGGGGCCTTGCAGATGAGGTTGGAAGAGGAAGCTAAGGTACATCATTGTCTTGAAGACGAGCTAAGCGTTGCCTTCTGGGGAGGTGCCCGAGACCCGAGACTCGGCGATTATCTTTGTGGCGTCTGCAAGAAATGTGAGCGGTCCATTCTCCCCATCTTCAGCTGGATTGGGCTATGGGTTCGGATCCCGGGGCTGAAGGGACCTCCGTTGCTTATTCTGGTTAATGGTCTCATCAAGGGTAGTCTTGGTCCCCATGGGGATTGCGAGGACTCACGCTTCTCTGGAAACCAGTTATGTACATAGCTGCTCGGATTACTACTCGTGCATGTCGAGATGCCTTGAGTGTGGATGAAGCGACCTCGCAAGCCACCACTCTCGTGGTGCACATATTGAGATTTGATGCCATTTGGGAATACGTAGAATATCTAGCCCATATTTGATCTGCTATATAATCATACGAGTAGTCTGATCCGCCATATTCTGTGCCTCGAAGGTCTGTCTTCCCCGATCATAGCTCGGCAATGCACCTCTATGGCCTCGGTACCCGATTGAAGGTATATCAGCAGGATTCCTGCTGCTGTCTCAAGTAGATTTTCGCTCCTCTGAATAGATCTAAACATATCTGAATAACCCAATGTCCAACATCGATCTCGTTACGATCCCCGCCCTTGTCCAGCTCCGGCCGTTCGCCATCGGCGGGGGTTTAGTCCTGGCACTCCTTTACGCGGTATACCTGCGCGCGCTGCCCAAACCACTTCCGGGCATTCCCTATGATGTGGAATCCTCGCATCGCCTGTTAGGCGATATCCCCCATTTCTTTGCCCTCGAAAAGGCTGGACGCCGCATTATGGAATTCTGGGCGGACGTTGCGCGCCGCCAGCAGTCCCCCATCACCCAGTATTTCGCAGGGCCCTTCACCAAGCCCGTCGTGATCATCTCAGACTTCCGCGAAACCAAGGACCTCCTCATGCGCCGGGGGAAGCTGCTGGACCATGGATCGCTGAACACAGGGCTATGGTTCGGTGCCATCCCGCATCACTTTGTGGGTATGCCATCGAGCGACCCGCGCTATGCAAAAGCCAAGAGTCTGTCAAATGACCTGATGACACCAAGCTTCCTGCATAATGTGTCCCTCCCGGCTTCATATCAGAAGACCCTCAACTTCGTCCAATTGTGGCAGCTCAAGGCGCGCATCGCCAATGAACAGCCGTTCAACGCACTCGAGGACTTCAACTTTCTGACGGGAGACATCATCTGCGCCGCGGCCCTGGGGATCCGCGATGACGAAAGCGACACAGTCAAGCACTATAATCGCTTGAAAACCGGCAACCTTCGTCTCGGTAATCCAAGTACCCAGAGAGGCCAACCCTACCCGTTTCCCGAGTACAAAGCGACCGGAATCCTCGAGGCAACGCACACCATCGCAGACAGCATCACAGGCGCCCGTACCGCCTCCATGCCGAAGCTATACTGGTTCTTCACCAATCTGCAGCCATCCGTCGCGAAAGCCCAGAAAACCCGCACCCGCATCCTGCAAACCTACATCGACCGGGCCCGCGACACCATCACTGAAAATGGTGCTGGGACATCATACCGCGCCGCCGTGGACTACATCGTCTCCCGTGAACTCGCTGCCGCTAAAAAAGAATCCCGCCCGCCAGCCCTCGCATCACCTGAAATCCACGACTCGCTATTCGGATACGTCCTCGGCGGCCAAAGCACCACCCACAGCGTCCTGTCATTCATGATCCGTCGTATGGCCGTGCGACAAGACGTACAGACCAAACTTCGAAGGGAGTTGTATACCCTCTACGCAGCTGCTGCAAGTGAAAAGCGTAACCCGACCATTCATGAGTTCCTGGCTATGCGTGCTCCGTACCTTGATGCCGTAATCGAAGAGACGATGCGGTTGAACAGCACCGCTCCCGTACTTATACGGGAAGCCATGGAAGATCTCGACTTCCTGGGCCATACAATCCCCAAAGGAACGAATATATTCTGTACACTCTGGGGGCCGTCATATACCGAGACTGCGTTCGAAGTGGATGAGAAGAAACGGAGTAAGAGTTCGCAGATTCATCAGGATGAGACGCCCACCGATTGGACGAAGAGCGGCTTTGCACCGGGGGAGTATCATCCGGAACGCTGGTTGAGGAAGGACGAGGATGGGAAGGTAGTGTTTGATATTAAGAATGGGCCGACGCTGGGTTTTGGGGCGGGGACGAGGGAGTGTTGGGGCAAGAGGCTGGCGTATCATGAGTTGAAGCTGATCAGTACGCTGCTGATCTGGAACTTTGACTTCTTGCCGCTGGAGAAGGAGTTGGTGGATGAGGATGTTGTGGATTTCTTTGTGGCCAAGCCGAAGCGGTGTTTTGTGCGGTTGCGCAATCGGGTGCCGGAGGTGCAGTAGAGTTGATATTCATATTTTTACAGGTTCGGAAGAATGAGGTAAACAGAGAGCGAACAATATACAGTTGATCAAAAGCAGCCAGGTACTTAGAAAGTAAGTGCATTGTAGATTCAGATATATTCAACCACGACCTAATACGATGCATTCCCCCTCTCTATCCTGTCTATCCCTGTCCGCTATTCTAGCCACCAAAAATCAATAGAAATCTGTATCAGCACATGTTGAATCGATATCTATACTTAGTTGCTCTCCCACGAAAGCACCGCCTTCAGTTCACCCCTAGTCGCGTAGACCCGAGATTTAAGAAAATGCTCCAACGCTCCGTGAAACACATCACCGCTATACCGCTTCCTAAACGCCTCCACTAACCGCTCCACTCGACGCAGCTCGCTGAGGAGAAGGTGAAGGATCAGCCGGTGTTCGTCCTCCCCGCGGATAGTATACACCCCAATGGTGATCGGAGTGTCAAGGACCATATTTTGCCCCCCCTGGGAAAAGGTCGGTAGCGGGCTAGATGATTTGGGGTCCGTGACATTTTGCCCCAGATTGTCCTCCGCCAGGCTCTTGCTGTGGGTAGTGGTGCTGGAGAGGTCCGATGGAGGAGCGGAGGAAGAGGAGGCGGGAGACGAGGAACGTGCAACGGCACCATACGAGTCCAGCACCTTGAGAATGATGAGTGCAATCGACAAACCCGAACTACCACTTTGGGCACACGAGCACTGCAGTAACGTGTTTAGGGCGGCCATTGCCTGGCGGCTGGTGTCGAGCACGCGGTCGATGGTGACGGGCGGTACGACGCTGGGGGATGTGCTGCAGAAGTCGAAGGGGAGAGAGAGGCTGTGTAGAGTGGATGACGTGAGCTGCACGCAGGGGGCCTTCTCGTGGATATGTTCCGATTCGGATGAGGGGGGGCATGGGGGATCCGCCATGTGGTTGATGGTCCCCTGGAAATTGGGGTCGAGATTCCACTCCCCCAGTCCCCCATTCAGCGAGGAGAGCATGTCCGTATCGAGCCCATGAGCTTGTGCTAGGTGGTTGAGGCTTTCGTGATAGTTTGATGACAGGGCGTCAAAGCCCAGGTCGTCCTCCAGCGACGTGAGGAAGTCAGAAGATAGTGGCTCCGCGTCAGGCATGCCACAGTCCGGTAGGCAGTCAAGTGTGCTGTCAGCGGCCCGAGGGAAGGGAGATGTGGGTGCAGTTGAGGCAATCGATGTTGAAGTCGAAGTTGAGTTCGTGGATGGGGGAGATGACGTGACGGCCGCACGTTCAGTTTGTACGGCAATCGAGCTTGAAGTGCTCTTGGCTGTGGTGTGCGTCTTGGCCTTGACAACCTCTCCATCGCTGCTCTTCCCCGGTTTGGACGGCTTCCCAATTCTCCGCGACACGCTGTACACGCAGCGGATACCAGCATGGCTGCAACGCTGGCACGATGGCCGCTCATGATCGCACCGCACCTTGGCTTGAGAGCAAGCATCACACGACAATCGGAACTTGGGAGTATAGCCCTTCTTCTGCCTGTTTGCGGGCGGAGGCTGCCAGGTCTTGATCGTCATCTCCATCTCGGGGACTTTAGTTGCTGCCTGATCGCCAGGGATATAGTTTCCGGTATATATTATGTCTTTCTTCACTTTCTCCGCTCTCTTCGGTCGGGGACGGGCAGATTAAGTAAAACCTGCTGGACTTTGTCATTAGTAACATTACGACTATTATTATCAATCCGCAATAGCTCTATACCTGACCGTTGGTGTGACAAACACGTGGGTTACCAGACGTTGGCCCCCAATCTTCACCATTCTCAAAGCCACCCAAGCAGTGTAACTAGCCAATGCCTCACCTGTGCCCCGAACCACCTGGAAGTTCATGGCAGCTACGGGCTGCATATTACCAACATCTTGGTCAATCCCGGCTCAGCTGCAGGAATCCCGGAAACATCGGTGTTTAATTGGCCGACGATACCCCTGTCTGGTGTGGTACTTCTGGTAGGTAATACTTTCGCTGTCCCGCGTCGTATACGCTGACGCTGCATGGTCTCAAACAAGGGATTGCAGGGCTGGCAAGAACAGTCATTGTCGTCCTCCAGTGGCGAGGGCTAGATCGACCGGGCCAGGTAGCTAGCAAGGCGTCCTGAACCTACACAAGGGGATGTACGGACGTACCCATGATCACCTCATCGACGGTCGAAATCGACGGTCCTGAGTTACCGACTAGCGGTGTATGGTTAGGCGACGGCGTATATGCTAGTGCTGACGGCTGACGCTGCATGGTTTATTGGCAGCTGTCAACCACACAATCATTCCGAAGTGTTGGTTCGTCTTCGTATCATTGGATCTGCAACCCTGGAAGCTGGAAAACCTCCGGTTTCTACAGGATTCCGGGTCGTTTTACCTTACACACAGGAGCTAGATTGCTTATCATCTCCAATATATTTGACTTTCGACTTATAATAGGATTGAAACCAGCAAGACATTTCATTCTTCATCCAAAGAGCCAAAAATTCAAAAATAATCTAACTCAAGCAACGCCACACGAAAACAATCCAATCCATATTTAGCAGTGCCCGAAACTACGCGCCGCCCGCCGTCACCAAAGGATTCACCTCGGGAATCGTCCCGTTCAGCTTGGTGGCTGGGACACTAGCCTCCACTAGATCCATCACATTGACTTTGATCATGAAGCCCACCTCGTTCAAAAAGTACCGCGATGTCGTGCGGATATGCCAGCCGATGTACGCAGCCAGGTAATCATTCGCGTGGGCTAGGAGATCGGGATATGGCGCCAGAATACGGCGTACCTCAGCTACTCTGCCTTCCACGGCGTTGACCGTCTCCTTCAAGCACTCTAAGGCGCTTGAGCCCGTGGTGTTGGCGACATTGCAGATGTAGTTGATGCGCTCGGTGCCGCGGATGGTCTCTTTGTAGAAGGAGAGGATGTCGTTGGTGAAATCGATGATGTCGCACATTGGGGACAGCGCGGGGAGGTAGAGTTTGCGGTACTCATGCTCTGGGAAGGTCTCGTTGGGGAAGATGGCGTGGGCGTATGTCTCTGCGAACCCGGTCTTGACGCGCAAATACCGTGGGAAACGGACGGCGTCGAGTGGCACCGCCTCGTTGAAGTCGTTTTCCACGTTGGTGCCTTCGACGAACTCTATGGTGGTCTTGATGACCATGGATGAGCCGTAGGGACCCAAGTACCGGTCGGTGTTTTGCAGGAAGCTGAATGCCTGGTCAGTGGTGGTACAGCCTGGGGACTGTATGCAGGACTCACCTCGCCAAGGAGTCGAGAAAGGGCGCCTTCTGCGGCAGTCCGCGCACCAGCCGGAGGGAAAACTCGGTCCCTGCATCCCCAAAGGTCATGTACTCCTCATCATAGATGATAACCAGGAGCGTGATTACGACGCAGCTGAAACGGCATGCGAACGGTGCTCGGGGATACCACGATGCAATGCCAACGGCCTGCTTGGCGTACTTGATCGCGCGTATCTTCAGGTCCTCTGACCATGGCTGCTCTTTGATGTACTGGGCGAGCGCTGGCTCGATACTGGGGTCGTAGTACGCCTTGGGCATGTGGAAGTCGATCTTGTCGAAGAACCGCGAGAGGATGGTCCCGTATTCGGACAGAGACACCATAAATCGAACGTCCTCAGGCGCGATGCTGCCCATGATGATATTGGTTTATATTGGAGATGTTTGATTTGATTGAGGGGGGGTTTGTTGGTGTACGTTTGGCGAGAAGCAAAGTAGAACCGCGTGGCCTAGCTTGAAGTAAATCCCCTGCCTATATATAATGATAGCTACTTTTTTACACCCCCTGACATAGGTGATGAAGAGAAGAATGGGAATATGTTATGACTAATTTCCTTCCATGCTCAAAGGGGTAGTTCGATGCCGATGACCCTGAAAGGTTTGAGAGATGCCTCCACGGAATATCATCGGGTTTGACCCTTAAACGGATCCCGAACTCGACCGGAACAGGCAATGAAAGATGAGAGTACAAAGCTTATTTCGTAATACGCTCACGAGCTACGAATCCCACGGAAGTTGCCGCGCTCCGCGCTGACCAGGCACTAGCCACGGGGACTCCATGCCCCCTCCTTGAGAGCGTGATTCCGGAGCATCCTATTTCTAGATTCTAGGCTTCTGTTGCCCGCGGGCCAGCGGCTCCTGTAAGTGCTCCTAGGGCTGTGCTATCGCGTTCTGCATGGCGATAAGCTAATGCAGTCAGCGGGTTTACTTACGGTATTGGTACCCAGGGGGCAATGTGGTTTGGAATCACGGGTCTCCAGCCCCCGGGAATCTGGTGGATCTGATCGGTCAGCGACGTTCTGCGACTTCCCTTTCTGGTAATGATGCTAGTGGGATGGAAGAATGAACATTTTCGTCTGGCATCGTGACTGTGGTTTACCTCAGATCCCCGTCTTCAGTCAAAGTTAGCCGTATAACTCGACCTTTCCCACCATGCTGGGCGGGATCAAAGTTTCAGCAGACCTATCTTGTCACATTCTTTTCCTTTTCCTTTTCCTTTCGGGCAGAAGCATCGCAGTATGTATCTCAATCTGGCTGCAGTGGCAGTCGTGTCCATTATCGTGGCCGTAGTGATCTCCAGGCTGCGTTCCCGCAATAAGCCTCCACTCCCCCCGGGTCCAAAGGGATGGCCTCTCATCGGACACATGCGTGCGGCAGCGGAAGACAAGCATAAGTACTGGTACCAGATAGGGCAACAGTATGGTCCACTAGCATCAGTCAAGGTAGCCAACTTGACATTCATCATCATCAACTCGCACGATGTCGCCAACGATCTCATCGTCAAGAGGTTCGCCAACTACAGTGGCCGGGCGCGAACACCCTTCATCGAGATACTCGACGAGTCAGCCAATTGGACAAGCAAGTTGATCCTCACGCGGCAATATGGCCCAGAATACCGCCTGCACCGACGCATGCTTGAGTCCGGCATGACGGCCGCGTACGCCGATCGCTTCCACGGCCTCATGGAGCTCGAGACGTGCCAACTCATCAACGACCTACTGAACGATAACGACTCCCGCACCATCGGCATCAACAGCACCCTCCTTTTCAAGCACATCGAGCGCGTCCAGACCAGCTTCATCATAGGAGGCACATACGGCTTCCGCACCCCCCACCGTCTCGATCCCAACCTCCTCACCATCCTCAAAAGCTCCCATGATTCCAACGACATCGCTGTCTCCCAGACTCTCCTCAGCGTCTTCCCGATCCTAAAGTCCCTCCCCAACTACCTCTCTCCCTACTACAAGGCCGCCGCCAAGGTCCGCAATTACACCCAACCCTGGGTCCACGGCCACATGATCACCGCCCTAGAACGCCCCGGCTGGAACCTAGCCAAAATGTCGCACGCCATCGGTATGAAGGAAGGTTCCACTCCGCGCGAGATTGAGGTCAACCTGGAAACAAACGTGTACGGTGGCGTCGAGACATCCCCTCGCGAACTGATGTGGGTTGTTGTCGCCGCTATTACCCAGCGCGACGCAGTTCGCAAGGTCCAAGCCCAGCTAGACGAGGTTGTCGGCCCGGACCGGCTTCCCAACTTCATCGATCGTCCCAAGCTCACCTACATGGATGCCTTCTTGCGGGAAGTCATGCGCTGGCGACCTATCATGGCCGACTCCATCCCTCACCGTGTAGAGAAAGACGATGTCTACAACGGGTTCCTTATCCCGGCTAATGCCCTCATTATGCCGAACGCTTGGGGTATTAATCGGGACACGAAGTACTTTGGGACAGATGTTGAGGATTTCATCCCGGAGCGGTGGTTCACGAACCGGGATCCGGAGAATGGGAGTCTGCGGTATGATCTCCCCACGCCAGTTTTCGGCTATGGGCGACGAACGTGTGCGGGGAAACGTGTCGCGGAGGACGGCATGTATATGCAGATGGCTCGGTTGCTGTGGGCGTTTGACTTTAGGGAGGTGGATGGTGAGCCCGTTGATCCTAATGCTGATCTGCGTCATACCTTCACTGTACCACCAGCACCGTTCAAGGTGAAGTTTATGCCTCGCCGGGCATCAGTACGGGACGTGGTGACGAGGGAATTCCGGGCGTGTGAGACGGATGTGCCGAAGCTGTTGGGGGAGATGGATGAGAAGTATCTGAATATGAAGACTGAGGATGATTAGTTTAGATAGCGTTTTCCGTACGGCTAAGGATTGGAGGGGGCCCGTTTAGAAACTTGTCAGCATTTTGAACATTATTCCTTTGCTCTGATTCACCTATACATGGCCCTAATCCTGGCTCTTTTAGCAGTAAACTTGATCACCTTATGAAATCTGTATACAGAATGCAAGAGTCTTCGCCTTCTTCTTGCTTATTTGGATGAACCCTTGTGTTGCTAGTCATTTATTGGGCTACCCTGGCTCACCGGAATTTGCCTAGCCCCTTTATCTAAACTGCTAATTAGTTTCTCCGACCCTACTCTCGCACCCGGACCATGTATGGAAATCCCTCATCCATCAGACTAAGGGGCGGGATGTTTCATTCCCGGGGACCACATGCACTAATCCACCCCATACAGGCTGTCCTCCACGTGCGATTGCCAGGGAAAGGAGGAGAAGAGTGTACGGTGAACAGCCGTACGTCCTAACCCAGTACCTCATGGAGTAGAAGGTTGTGCCCAATAGGGGGATCGGAACAAATGATAGGGGCCAAAATCTGGTAATTGCTCGCAGTGGCAGCGACACCCCTCCGCGCTTCATCGGGGCACACAGGGCCTTGGAAGGGGTATATCGGCAGAGCTCCCTCTAGCAGACCACGATGCACATCAAGGATAGAGTCATACCCCCGTTGAGCCAGCGCGAAGGTTGACATGGGTGACAACCAAAATCACTGCTGTCGCGAGCCACGCTGAAATCGTAAATCCCGCCCCGGGATCCCGAAATACCGCAGTATAGACAACCCCAATCCCCCCACTGAATACGAAGATCAAAAGCCCCAGCCAGCTAACAGCAGCGACGTTGATTCCTTCGACAATGTGAATTCCCCAGGCTTTTGGTCTGCTGCCAGACTGGTACCGCAGCTCACTTCTCAGCTTCTTAGGGAAAAGCTCAATCCACGCATTGTCGAGAAATGCATGTCCGGGTTCTAGAAGCTGGGATATAAAGGCGTCGTCGATAACGAAATGCTCGATCTCTTGTGGGCAAGGGTGATAGTGCCAATTTTGTTTTTGTATGACTTCCTCCTCGGGTGGAAGTGCCTGTTTAATCCCGTATGGACGGGGGATTTCGCGGACCGGCATCAGAGTGAACTACTTTTGTTAGAGGCTTTGATATTCCTTAATATTTCGAACTTGCATACTCACCGAGATAAAATCCGCCTGTTTCGGTATGAAGAGATACAAGTCTCGCAACAACAAGTAACTCCAAGACACCCAGCGAACCCACTCAGGAAGCTTTGCCGCGGGCAGCCATGACTCTCCTACCCGTAAATTTTGATACTCTGCAGATATGCGTTCGAACAGATACTGGTCATTATCTAGGTTGGTGATGTCGATTTGGCGGAAAGACCTTGATCTCAAAGTGCTGAAACATAGCAGAAGATACCGCCTGTCCACTGGCGGCGAGTCAATGCTCGATTCCACTAGTGTCCCTGACGAGGACGCCTTATCCTCTTGGTTTTCAGAGCCTGCTTTTCTTTCTTTAGGTAGAGGAGGGTTGGATGTAGGCTGTGGGTCTCCCGGTTGGGATATAGAAGGCCGCCCAGATTGCGGCCCGTTCGTATCCGCGGATGCTTTTCTAAAGCGGTCCTGGAGTCTTTGTGCGGCGCCCGGGCTACATCCCTGGACATCAATATACATTGGCCTCCCCTTTGCACTGGTCCATGTTACTCGATCATACCCTTGGCGTATTCGGGGTCGCAAAATTCCATATAACTTTCCAACCACACCTTCAGCGTATTCAGGCCAGCGGTAAGACGAATATGTGTAGATTTCAGCCGAAAGGCCACCCAAGTTTGCCTGGACCTGGATCGTGGAATCCATTCCCGGAGGTGTAGCCATATCCTCAGTCGTATGTGAACTACGAACCTGTTCCCTAGGATCTTCTTGTCGCTGAATAAGCTCCGGCGATTCTTTAGCAGAGCCGGGAGACATCGAGAATCCCATGTCCCCGTTCGTCAACGTCTCGATCTTGGACACCGCAGGGTGATGCACCGGGCGTGCGGGGGCAGTCATCAGCCCAATTCTCCCCTCTACAGCAACGGTTTCATTCCACAGTTCCTCTCTCGCCTGAGAGCCGGATTGTGGCGTCGGGAGGGGTGTAGCTCCTGCAATAGCGGGAGAATTGCCGTGCTCTTTATCATCACCATCATCATCATCATCATCATCATCATCATCATCATCATCATCATCATCATCATCATCACCGTCGTCTCCTCTCATAGTGGTCAGTTGTGCCTGGTGGCTTTCCATGGCCGATTGTGCCCCCTCCGTCATCCCCGGCCGCCCCCCAATTTGGACTCCTTTTGGGATGGTGACGGGGGGACCTGCGCCAAAGTCTATAATGTGCGTCTTCCCAAATTGGGTGACTTGTGGTGTACCTGCAGCGGATGTAGGTGTGTGTCCATTTTCCAGCCACTGCGGTTTTTTCTGTGCGTTGAATGGCAGCCGGCGCGTCTCCTTCTCGGGTATTCCCTTGAGTTTGGTTGGTGTTCCATGGCTCCCTATTCTGGGAACCAGCGGGGAGGATATGTGGTGAGGTTGGTCATGTATGTCCTCAGTGTATGGCGGTGGGGGTGTCCTAGTATCTGAACGCAAGATACTACTGATATTCCTCGGCGGACCGTTATCCATATCGATCGCAGAAAAGGCGCCACCGTTTGTTGCTAGTACTAGCTCAGCCCCATCCTCCTTGTTCCGCATGACGATATTCGGTATCCCCCGGCCCTTAGACCTGGCAAGCTTTGCTATTGCGGTGGGTTCGGAAGTGGCTGCGGGCCCGGAAGCGAATACGGCTGAAATCGGCAATGTGTATAGCGTCTGCCGATCGGGCGCGAGGAAGATCAGGGTTTTATTGTCATTGCTGCAATGCATAGAGACCATCGACTGTTTCAACCAACGGGTCTGGTACCAGTATGTTTTCCGGCTCAGATGAACGGATATGAGATACTGCTCCCGCGTTAATATGGCGAAACCGACGTCTCCATCGCGCACGAAAGCTACACAGGATGTAAAGTTCGGAGCCTCTATGGTATGAGATTCCTAGTATAGTGTGAGCAAACATTATCATTCAAATATAAAGGCACCATACTTGCCCTAAAGGTAATTGGAATGCCTGGGAAGTGGGGGTCACTGCGGGTCTCCCATATTTTGATAACAAACTCTGTCGCGTCTTCTTGGGTCAGGATGACCAAGAATCGGCCGTCGGTAGTGAAATCAAAGAACCGAATGTCCT
Organism: Aspergillus biplanus; assembly: GCA_027569045.1. Classification (NCBI taxonomy): domain Eukaryota; kingdom Fungi; phylum Ascomycota; class Eurotiomycetes; order Eurotiales; family Aspergillaceae; genus Aspergillus; species Aspergillus biplanus. The sequence goes on from JAPDEJ010000047.1 coordinate 373,474, forward strand.
CAGCAGAGCCGATGGCACTGGCGATGATAGATCTGGCGGTTAAGGATCTCAATGAAGGCAATGACATCGCCGAGACTGGCCTGCTGGATGGAAAATGCCCTCTGTTTTGTCCGTTAGAATCCACCTTTCACGGGGGCGTTCAGTCACAAACTCTTACCCGCCATTTACGGAGTGTATCAAGTCTTCTATTTTCCAAAGACACAGCGAGCATTCTCGGTCGGCCTGACTGACTTCCTTGGTAATAACGAACGCCGCCAACGCACCATCCGGTGAGATAGCAGCCATCTTTATATAGCCCAGGGTCGGGATTGATATGCTCCCCGGGTTGCGAGTGGCCACAGAGCGTGGCCTGGGAGAATAGATATAGCACTGCGGTACTATTGTTAGTAGTGAAAAACAGGGTTACCACTGCAAGGAACCCACCTGAAAACTACTTCCCTTCAAGCCGTTGCAAATATAGTTATGGCTGACCGCAATACAACGTACAACTCCTGGAATGCGAACGACTTGAGGTTTCGGGATTTCCAAGTTCCTTCGCATTGCCACTCTCACCTGCGGCACTTGCCAAATTCGGTTTTCAAAGGAAGAGAAAGATACAAGTATCTCGCCCCCAGGTGAGAACCTGAATCCCCGAGTGGAGCCTCTAGCATTCGATAGCTGTATTGTGGAAATTGATTTCTGTTCTCTCCTCGCGGATACCGGTTTGAAAAGCCTGAAGAGCTTGTTACCCTGGAATCGCCGTGTAGGAGCCGCTCCTGGTAGGAACTGTTGACGACCGACGGTATCCCATATTTCGATCAAGTGTCGTTCCAAACTTCGAGCGTCTATCCTTTCGTGTCTCTCAGGGCGCAACACGCTGTCATGTAAATAGTCCAGTGATTCAGCCATGATTCGTTCATATGGGCCGCCCAATGATTCGTCTTTCAGGTAGCCGAACCAGTTCGTCACGGCTGGTGAGATCCGCGCTTTTGCAGGATTGATATAAAATAAATCCCCATCCTGGTGGGGTCGGAATGACGAGAAGTCGTTAATACCACTCGATCCTTTTAACACGTAGGTGAGAACAAGGCTGAAGATGCAACCAAGGGACCACACGTCGCTTAAGGCCCCAACTCTCCCACCACCCAATGCACACTCGGGGGCCAGATATGTTCCCTCTACCCCCGTCAACATTTTGAAGTCTCCATCATGCCCGCGACTTGCATGCACCCTGACTCCCGAAAGAGCAAAGTCTGCGATCTTCCATGTTTCCTGTGATCTGCCCGCATCGTAGATCAAGATATTCCGCGGCTTCAGATCAAGGCCATAACACGACTTGCTAGGAAGTCCATGATGTAGAAATGCAACAGCACCCGCTAGGGCCGCCCCCTGGTGATAGATGGCTCGGGTCTCGTCCACAGTTCGAATCCCCCCTTTATCATCGGCCAGATAAGCCCCGTTGAAATACTGGTTGAGGTCACATGTTGCCAACGGGAAGAACAGGCTGTAGGCGAACTCGTCTTGTAAGATAGCCCGGAGCGGGACCAAATGCTCATGTCCCCACTGCTGGCGCATACTATCCCTCAGCATCCCCAGTTCCTCCTGATAGTCTAGGTGCCCGTCCGCGATGATTCGGATTTCCTTCCGTGCCAGGACCACCGGACCTCTATTCTGGCCGTTCGTAGATTGCAAATGGTGTCGCTCGATTTCGACCTCCCACACTTCGCCAAGGGGCCCATCACCAATGCGTCTCTGCCCCAAGTACGGAAGCGGACACCATCGTCGCTCATGTTCCATATATTCCACCTCCTTCCCTTGTCCTAGCACGATGGCACAAAACCGCCACTGGGTGGCATAGAAGACATCGCCTGTATATCGAAAGAGCCTTCGCGCCTTCTCAGCAGAAATCGGTAGTTCCGAATCAGTTAGGATAGGAACCTCTCTCATAACGTTATCCGGGTGTAGGATAAAATCCAAAAAGCCCTCCAGGCTCAATCCGTCGTTCGGTACTCGGCCCATAATAATAATCGCTAACACATTGGAAACACATTCCAGAACCCTCTCAACAACCGCCGCCAGGAGGCCTTCCTTCCAGAGAACCGCCTTCCCCACATATCGTAGAAGGTGTCTCAAGTCCGGCTCGTGGTCCCGAAAGACCCCCTGTGCCATTCCCTGTGGGAAGAAAGGCTGCAGCCGGTAGTTTATGGACGGCTTATCGCCCAGGCGGACCTTGAATCGCTCGCAGATTAAGTTTATTTCTTCTCTCTCCATGGAGGTGACGGCGACAGAATCGGATAAGTGCTGGGCTGGTAGCTCCTGGAAAATCACGAGCGCCTGGGATCTTGACACTGATGAGAATGGAAAATCGGGACTGGGATAGCTGTGGGGAGGACGAGGCTCTTTGCGGGCGGGGTACGAGGCTGCGAGGCAGAGCTCGGAATGGCTGTGTTTCGCAGCCAAGAGGGTGCAGGAGCGATCGAAGGTGTCACAGCAATAAATTCCCGTCCATTCTGAACTATTATTTGGCTATAACTGAGCCTGATATAAGCTGGCTTGGTAGCTGATCTTGTGACAACAGAATTATAAAATCCCAGCAAGCCACCACTCACAAACCACACTCGGCATCACGTCTACCACCAGCATAGCGGGCCAAGCCAAAGACCCAGATTTCATTATCTCGCCGTGAAATCTGGCCCGCCATGCGACCAGGATGAGGACTGGAGTTTGGAAGATATGCCACTCCCGGTGCCAGAGGTCTTGTGGGATTCTCGGGATGACGCATCATGGGCGAGAGCATTCTCCGATGATACCACTGCTGAATTGCTGAAGCTGATGTATGGGGGGTTTTCAAAAGGAAGTCGTTCACCTACAATTCAAATACGAGAGGAGGGGGCGGATGGGCTTGGCCTAATTGTTATGATGGCGAGCGGATTGCCGAGATGCTCCAGCCATGTTTCCATCATGAGTATCCTTCATCCTACGAATGGTGTTGGGAGAAATCACAGCGCTGGATCTACCGATATTGAGATGTGGGGAATCATAAGTTTCTTTCATCAGACAGGCCATTCTCAGTCCTCGCATGGAAATATTAGCGCCTGAAACACAAGGGTCCGTCCTGCACAGCCCCAACACAGCCGCCTTGCCAGCACCTCAGCTCAAAGCTTATCACCCGCCTCGTCTCATCGGCTTCAAGCTCAACCTTGAACACATCACCACATCACACATCACACATCACGATGAAGGTCATAATCGCTGGCGTGACCGGCTACATCGGCAAAGAAATTCTCTCCCAATGTCTCGCCCATCCCAGCATCACATCCATCGTTGCCCTCTCCCGTCGCGAGCTCGGGATCACCAACAGCAAACTCCGCGTGCACCTCATGAAGGACGAAGACTATGTCTCCTACTCGGACCCGGCATTAATCGAAGAGCTTAAGGGCGCGGGAGCCTGTCTTTGGGCCCTTGGTCTCAGACCATCAAACGCATCGAACGATGAACGTACCCGGCAGGTTTCCGTTGATTATGTAGCCGCTGCGGCACCGGCGTTTCAACGCGCGTTCGTTTCTGATTCCGATCGCTCTTCCGAGAAGAAGTTCCGGTTTGTCTATCTCAGTGGTGCTGGTGTGGAGCGCGATCAGCAAAAAACGCTTTGGTATATGGGGAACTTCCGGCGGCTGAGGGTGAGCTTTTTAAAATATTATAGTCTTTTATCATTTGTTTTTTGCTAATGGGGGATGCAGGGCGAGGTTGAAAATGTTCTCTTACGACATGCGGAGGCAAATGCTGATAGCTTTGAAGCGTATATCATGCAGCCTGGTTTGGTTCCATCGAGGGGAGGGACCTTAAAAGATCGGCTTTGGAGCATGATGACTTCTGTTAAACTGGATGTCTTGGCGAAGGCGACCATCGACATTGCCATTAATGGAAATCAGGAGAATACCATCTCGAATCAGATGATTAATGGGTGGGAGGAGTTATAGCGAGGTGCGAGGTTTAACTAGGGATGGGAAATGCTTAGTTTTTATCCGAAAGGAACGACCGAATTGTGGATTATCTACTTTACTCCTCTCTCCTAACCCTAGCACATAAGAGACTCGCTATGATTTGATACGTAATATAGACATAAGAAAGCTCCAACTATTCGGTCTGGGCATAAAAATAACCGTCGCATCCCAACCCAGTCTCCCGTACGCTGCCTCATAGTCATAGGTCCTTATCCAGAGAAACCATTCAAAACCCTCTACTGACTGTCCGCCGGCTTTGGAAAGAAGCCCGTATAATAGTCTCGCTTACCCAGCGGAACCCCCTCCTTCCTTAGAATGCCATACGCGGTCGTAAGATGGAAGTAAATATTCGGCAAAGCAGCGACATGGGCATAAGCCGAGCCGCTCATCGGGGCCTTCATCTCCGGTCCAAGCTGAGTCATGCTAACTACATCAGCCTGTGAGTTGACGACATCCTTGTCGACCGCGTTAAGTGTGTTGAGCACCGTCTCAATGCGCTCCTGGCATTTGGAAAAAGTCCCGAGGTCGCGGTCAAAGGTCACTGGCTCCCGACCGGTCAGTCTGGCGGCGACATTCTCGGACCATTGGGTCGTGAGGCGGACTTGGTCGGTCATTGGGTACATGTCCTCGTGGAGGCGGGCGTCGAGTAGAGTGCTGCCATTGGGCTGTTGCTCGGCTTGCTGGAGGAGATGGGAGAGGGTTCTGAGGATACCCTGGAGAACCACGATGGTTCCGTCGTAGAAGGTGTGAGACATGCTTGCGGTAAGAGGTTTGGTGTGTGGGATCTGAGAAAAGAGGGGAACCTGCAGATGGTGTATTCGAGGTTTATAAGGTTCGAAACCGCCCCCAAGCAAGTGACTCATAAGCAAGGAGGGGTTGATGGGTCTGACACGGGTTGCTGACGGAAATGGATCCTTCTCCCGCTTGGTGCGGTTAAGAGAGCTTGGAGCTTGATGGATTAATTTCTCACCATGGGCGAGGCGATTGCTCTCATTCGCTAACCCACTATCAAGGTGGGCAAGAAGCACTCGGGCCGGCGTCATGGATCTATCCGCCCCCACCCTTCCACATAAACAAACCTATGCCTCAGCCTCCTCCGTCATAATTTCGGCCTTTCTTTCTCTCCTGAACTGCCTCACATAACTAACCCCAGACCCATCATGACTCACGCCCTTAATCTCCTCCGACGTCAATTCCGAATCTCCGGGTAAAAGAAACAGATCACTGCAGGATATACCCAATCATATCGCAGCATAAGCCCCAAATACCCCACTAAGTGCAACACCCGTCATCATTGTTAGAAAGGTGCCTGAGATAATGATGAAAAATTCAGGATAGGTAAACCTGCCCCGACAGACATACTATGATACTCCTAGAGTACTAACTTTTAGTAACTGATTTTACTACCAGAGAGATGCTCCAGGCTGAATCAAGGAGGCAATTGCCTCCGATTGGCTGGAGCCACACAACATACCATCCTAACTTCTTCAAGCTAGAGGCTCTTGGCAAGTGTACTCTGCGAGTTTGTTTTGTTTTCAAGAAAGAAAATAACGGCCAAGGTCCACAGTGCCCAAGACAATCAGATTTAAAGTATTCAAATAGTTGCACAATTTTATGTGGGTGTTGCTATGTTATGTTGTAAATAAACTCCAATTTTGCTGACGGTACCCAACATCTGGCTGAAGTCGTGTAAAAGACGACCTAAAATCAGCCTTAGTCAAGATATATATCGAAGATGTGTGCGAGGGAGGGCTGGGGAAGTGCACCTCAAGCATCACAAAATGAATTCCAAGATAGTCATAAGAGGATTGCCTTGCCCTGTAACAAGCCTCTCATCAATCCAATTTTTTGTTCAATCGCCCATGTCTTTTGTAGGGTTGAGATGGAGTAGAATTCTGAATTGCAAAATCCAGAGATTTGACTAAGCACACCGGGGCCTCGGCTGTTATTTCCGCATATCCGCCAATTCGAAAGGCCCGACTTGGGGCATGGCTCTACCAGGTGCAAAGACCTCAATTGAAGAAGGAATCCTTGAATAATACATCTCTAAAAAGCTCATGAACCTAGTATACATTGCTAATGCATTGTCTTGCAGATATCACCACTGATAATCACTCGTACTCGGCGGCAGGTCCTGAATCCTTGTGCCCCAGTCGCTCTCCTCAGGCCCAACAGTGATCTCAAGCACACCCCCCTTGGTAAAGAAATCATGCCTGAGCCAGTTCCAGGGGTATACCTTGCCATTACGTTTCGCACTCTGGATGTAAATAGATTTATAGGTGGGATCAAAATTCGTAACGCGAACTGTTGCCGTATTCCCAGTCACACTGTTCCGGATGCTAACTTCTTTGAAGAATGGGGCGGAAATCAGGTAGATATCTTGTCCGTGTACTGGGAACAGGCCGATCATGCTTAAAACTGCAAAGGATCCCATTGCTCCGCTGTCGTCGTTGCCGGGGACACCTCCTGTGGTTGTGTTAAAGAGGGATGGGATGTAGGAGTGCGTGCGTTTGGTCGACAAGGCAGGTCGGCCCGCGTAGTGGTATTGAAAAACGGGCAAAAAGGCCTGCTCGTTTGCCATGTTTACTAGGCCGGAGTCATGGAGAAATGATAGGCGGGAAATGAATTTAGAGCGGCCGCCCAGAGTGGTAATCAATGCGGCCATGTCTTGTGGGACGTAGCTAAGGAAGTTAGAATTGAACCTGGGTATGGAAATGATAGAAAACTTACAATGTATAAAGCCAGGAACTTCCCTCGTAAGTCTCACCAGCATCCTCGTTCATGAGGCACGAATCGGGCTCCAAGAATGGACCACAGTAGTCGGGGTCCTGATAAGCCCACGTACCGTCTGCATTTCGGGGCTGCAGGAAGCCAGTGAAGTCCGTGTCGTGGACTTGATCGGTTTGGTTTGCGTTGAAGAGATTCTTCCAGTTGTTCGCGCGTTCGCTATACTTATTGTGATCACAGCAGTTGCCCATCCGCAGAGCCATTTGAGCAATACAAAAATCATTATAGGCGTATTCGACCGTCCTGGATATGCTGCGATTACGAAGCCCTTTGTGCTTTGGATTGGTTTTGTCGTGGGCTGGGATGTATCCGATGCTCTTCCAGCTCTCGAGACCGCCGCGACCTTCTACATTCCAGTCCTCAGGCTCAATTTCGGCGTCTTTTACCACGGCTTGATAGGCGGTATCCCAGTCCCAATCCTTGGGGAGAATACCCTTGAGATAGGCTTCCACAATCAGGACGTCGGCATTAGAACCCCCTTGCGTCAATCCCTTGCATAATGACATCCGACAGTCGGGTAAATATCCTTCATGGCGGTAGGTATCGACCAAGCTGCGAATCATTCGAGATTGAGAAAGGGGATCGAGGAGTGTGAGCAATTGATGGGCACCACGGAATGAGTCCCAAATACTTTGCGAAGTTAGCACTTGGCTTTGTTCACAAACGAGGGGGGGCTTATACCAATAGAAACTATCATAATAGGGCTCATCGCTCTCCCACAGCGGGTTTTCCCCGGTATAATCCTGTGGACTAATCATTGTGCGGTAAATGCTACTCCAAAACACAGTTTGAAGCTCCTTAGACACACCAGAGGGGTTAATTTCCAGAACATTTAGCCTTTCTCTCCAAGCAGCTTCTGCAGCCTCGAGGGTCCGTTCAAAATCAAAGTCGGGTATCTCCTGCTCTGAGTTCGAGCAGGCTTGCTGCGCACTCATAAAACTAACACCCACTCGTGCGATGATATGACCGTTACCACTAGATCCGGGTTGGTGAAATCGAACAAATGTTCCGCCTGAGTCGCCCTTTTCAAGGGCAATTTTGTTCTTCCCCAGTTTGGGCTCACCACCCTCCCAGGACCCTGTATCCTGTACCTGACGCCCACTGAAGTCCGCACAAAAATGCAATGGATAAGTCCCGATCCCAAAGCTGGGCTCGAAAATCGCCCTTCCCGTGAATCTACCTGTTTCCGGATCCACTGAAATTGTGCCATTGTGCCGTGAATTATGTAGGTCATTCATATCAACCAGAATGACTGGGTTGAACGTTTCATCAGTGGTATCCGCGTCCGGAAAGCTAAACCTGTACAATGCAGTGTGGTTGGTGACTGTCATCTCCGCATGAACCCCACTTTGTAATGAGATGCTGAAGTAACCCGGGCGGGCTTTGGGCGATCCTCGATCCCACGACACACCTCTATCGGATAACTCCCAATCGCAGCCCGTGAGATCGTCTCCGGGACAACTGGGGTGGACGAAAAGAGGGAAGTTTCCTAACGAACCGGGCTGTGGATGACGTGTGTTAGCAGTATTCTCTACGCGAGGAGCAAATTCAAGAAGGGGGTTGTTTGGACGTACACCACCTGTTCCCGAGTCATGCATGTGTGAGAATCCAGAGACGGTGTACCCGTCGGATGCGAACCCCCCTTGGTTTGCGCCGTCCGTATCTGCGGATGCTTTTGCCATACCTGGATTGCAGTTAGAATCCTCGATCCCATTTTTTACGAGAGCAGGAAGACAAACCAAAAGGTAATGTGGCCCCAGGAAAAGCGTGCCCTAAAAGTTCGATTAATACAAAATGTCGCCTGGCCACCTCCAGTTTTCGGCCTACATACCTCCATTTGAAGTCCCAATGAACGGGTCGATATACTCAAAAACATCGAATTCTGGGTTTGTGTCCTCTCCTCGCCCATACCCAGCGAAGGGGAGAAGATAGAGGACTGTGGTAGGTACATAGGAGATCTTCATACTTGGAAATGCGAAAAATATGACGGAGCAGCTCCAAAACGAGAGGAGCTCATTGAGAAAGAGAACAAGCAAATTTTATGGAACTGACGAAATTATTTTCTATTTTTTCGATCTGAACTGGCGGAAGCTTTGAGACTGGGGGAAAGGCTGAATTCCATTGTGCCCTTCTGCCTGTTCAGCGGCCCATATCATTGGGCTCGTTGGATACTCTGTGATCCTGATACGCCAGAATGGAGAGTTGGCTCCTGCACCTTGACTGCGCCGCAAGTTGATCCTTTGTGACGGCGCACTGAGCACAGCGCTAGCCGCCCGCGGAGCGACAGAAATCCCTGGATATGAAATTCGCCATCAGGCGCTTCGAGCTTTAGTGGCGCTAGTCGACGGGCTATGGCAGCCATTGGCTTGTCGATCAAGGGTTCATTAACAGCGGAGAGACCTCGGTTAGTGATCAGCAAATCACCGCACAACTCGAGCCGCTGGTCCTGCATGAGGACGAGAGCTTGGCTACACGAGAGTGGAGAGGACACGGGCATCAATTATCAACTGCCACGCGAGCCGCAGACCCTCTGGTGGATTTCAAATAGGAGTTAGGGTCCCCCGTTCCCTCGTTTTCTTCCCTCCCTGCCAGCCATTCCTCTTCAACGTCCATATTTCCCACGACCTGTGCCACGATGTTGTCTCGAAGTCTTCTACTTGGTCTTCTATCACAGAGTGCCCTGTTTCCAGTGGCACTATGCACACAATGCTACTTTACAAATGGCAGTCCTGGCACAGCGGAGCTCGAGCCCTGCTTTCCCGACCAAGACGAGAGCCTCTGCTGCGGGATTAACAAAACCAACGGGGACCCAGATGACATCTGCCTGTCGAACGGCATGTGCCTTGCTCAGGTCACCCCATATACAGGCCTAGTCCTGCTAAATGGGTGTACCGACTCTACCTGGGATAGTCCAAACTGTCCCAACCCCTGTCCAAACTGTGGGTAGTCCCATCTCAATTTTCATAAACGGCGGTATTTTTACTGACACAGTATCTCCCACAGCCCAAAAAGGAGCCTTTGGAATTCACGTCCTCCCATGTAATTCCATCAGTAACGAGCACTGGTGCTGCAGCGCCTCTGGGGAAGACTGCTGCGATAACGCCTTCAAAATCGAAATGGGCACCGTGTTGCTTCCCAATTCTACGTTTGAAGCCGCCTCGAGAGACCCAACCCCCACCCCCGCGCCGGGAGGCATCTGGAACTTGGATTCTTCAACGAAGACAGTCACCGTCACCGCATCGCCTACAGCAGCGCCAGAAAAGGGGAACACCACACCGGAGGAAATGTGTCATGACGATAGCAAAAAGCTCCTCGGGGTTGGCGTGGGTCTCGGTGTAGGACTGGCGGTATGTTTGGTGACATCGCTGGCAGCATTATGGTTCCAACGACGCATGTACCAGAGGAAATTACAGGAAAGCGCGGGTGGCATGACTGGCTTCTTGGGCGAAAAGCAGTTCCACGGGCACTTTGGCCCTCCGCAAGCTCCACTCACGGAGTTGCCATTGACGAAGCCCGAGACAGTGTTTGAGATGGCAACGGCGCGGGACAGTGTCACGAATCTCAATCAACCGAAGCCTTGAGTAAGGGGCATTATTTGGGGCGTTTTTGACTAGAGTAACTTTAAGCAAAGGCGTTTGGTGGAGTAGACATGTATATATTGACGGGCTTCATATTAAATATCCCGCTCAAAAATCCATAGGTTTTTAATTCATTTGTGCCGAGACAACAGACGGAGAATAGCGTATCAAAAGCAAAGGCCCTGCCGATAGTAGAAGCATGAGATTTGTCCACAGCCTTCCTTGCCTTTGTGATCGCCAACGACGAGGCTGAATTAGCCGCCCGAGAGGGGTAATGCGTTAGCCAAACGCACAAAACAACACCCATCATAACTAATTTTGGAAGAGCAGGATTTGTCGATCCGGACCTATGAGAACTTGAGAAATACGAGCAATACGTTGGTGATCGTCGAAAATCATGGAATCCCACTCAGCGTCTCCAAGCTCAGATTTAGTGAAGTTTCACAAGGCGCTCGACTTGGGGGAGCAAAATATCCCGGGGCCTGAATATCTTTCTCTACCTCCGTACTCCCAATTATGAGATGTGTGGCACCACTTTGACGTTCTGCAGGATATGATAGAGCTGGCAAGTTCTGGCCACCGAAGGAATGACCAACATGTACCAACATTGGTGCAGACACTCACCTTAACGAGGTCAAATCGCTCTTCAAGTGAACCACTCTATAAAGAGGAGACTCAGGCAGTGCAGAAAACACTATGGATACCTTTCTTTCTCAGGAGACGCATTATTGTGGTCTTTCCAGTCATCTTCGTGACGTTCATGAGTATTCTGGCTTGGTTATATGTGAGATCGGAGCAAAACCACGGTCTCGCAAGAGGCGACGAGAGTCAACATTATCTCTGGACTTATGGGCCAACTGCAATCCTCACCATTGTTGCCTCTTTCTGAGGGCAAGTGGACTTCCGGACCAATCAACTTATGCCCTCGAAGGTCATGCTCCAGGGGCCTGAATCCACCAAAAATATAATTGTTGTATCCACCAACATGTTGGTGGTGGAATCGGTGACGCTGCAAGAGCAGGATTTTCCTTTATTCACTCGAGACGGCTTTAACAGACATCATTTGGATATAGCTCTAGTTGATACTCAGCCCTTTTCAATAGTATATGCGGTCAAGCAATACGGAGGTGAATATCCATCTGGTACCACAGATCGATACGTATACCAGACATTTGATACATCGGAGGTGATTGTTTCAGAATCCACCAGCAGTCGACGAAACAACCGCCAGACAAGTTGCATCTTACAACAACTATTCATAGACAGTAAATGTTTACGACGGGTTCCTCCGCCTCATGCCGTCGATTGATATCCCTAACGCCACCCACATAACTACCTACGACGGAATTCTCACCGCGATGGCTTACGGCCTGGGTGGAATCCCTCCTCCCAAACTCGTCGGGGAGGAGAATATTCACGATTTCCAAGAGGCGTATCAACATGTCTCCGGGATTATCGAGGCTCAGCATCCATCTTGGCAGTTTCAACAGCAGGGGAGCTCTACCGCCTCATCCACAGCCCGGCGTGCTCTAAATGGGACACTCCACAATAGCCACCGAGTGCGTCCAATACAGACAGAGATTTCTACCCGTCTCCTAGAAGTATTCCTTGGTACCATGGTATTGTGCCTTGGTTGCTCTTTTTGCCATTGATACTAGACGTACCCTGCCGAAGAATCCGTGCAGTATTGGTGCTCAAATCAGTCTCGTTGCTGGCTCAAAGATGTTGGATCCGAAGGTTACTCCTCCTGGGTCGGAGTGGCGCAGTGATAGCGAGCTGGAAGAGAAGGGGGTTCTCGAGGGGTGGCTTTTTAGTATGGGTTGGTAGAAGGGGTGTAGGTTTAGAATTGGGATTGGGCGTGCAGCTCAGGATGTTGATATACCAGTAGGAGTCTAGTACCATCATGTGTCTCTCTATATGGCTCCCATGGAATTTGTTTTGAGGCACACTAGAATCATATATCATAATCCGTTGCAACTATCAAGAACCAGTGGCAGATTTCCTAATATAACACAAGCATACCTAACGCCAGACCCCAAATTGCTGTAATGCCACCGTATATCCCATTTGGATAGCTCTTGGTCATGGCTTGGAGCACCTTGGCTTCCCGTCATCCCCAACAACAGGCCTGCCGTGGTCACAGGGTATCGTAACATAACGAACACAACCAACATCCCTATAACCACCTGACCCATCATTCCTGCCTAGATATGTTTGTTAGTAGGTGTAGTAATTCAAGGGCTATTATAAACTTACAGTCTATCCAGTTCTCGCTGAACCACCTCTCAGGTTTCCATGTGCGATCGTCATCCGGATTAGGCGCAAAAGTGTTTAGAGCATCCCCGTAGCAGCCTGGCACCCAATATACCATGCCATATAGACCTGGTGGAACCTCTGGATATCTGCTCTGGTCAAAAACGGTGACTTTAGTATCGGGGCCCACAGATTGTGGGAGCGTCCCTGCTGCTTGAGAACCCATGTCAATAAGACCATTCGCTGTTGATGGGAGCACTGGCTTATGATCTGAGCGTTCAAGGCAGTGTAAGGATCCAAGTTCTGAAGGGGTGTAAGGTTCCGGGGTGAAGTCATAACGCAAACACCCAATATTTACGGAGCCACCTGCCCCCCCATTATTGCCTGAGGTGATTTGTTAGTAAAAACTCAGATACTACTATAATAGATAATTTCATAAACTTACATTTTTTCCAGGAATCATAAATTAGGTTTTCGCACGTCACATCCTTAGCGGGCTTTAGGACGTTTTGGCTCTCGCCTGGACAATTCCGAACCCACGAAATCGTACCTGTGAAACCTGGTCTGTTCTTGGCGCGTAGAAAGATTGGCTCACTACCTGAATCCATTCTTGTCTGCTTAATACTTGCACAGGTCTTCGCAACCTCACTTGCATCCTTTTCAGAGGTAGGTTTGTGTTTGGACTGGTCGTAGCAACTGTGTTTGGGCTGCACGGGTTGATCAGTCGGCTTATCCTTTATCGGACACGTCTTCAGGTCTAGGGTAACGAGCATATCGGGGAAACTTGATCCATGCCCCTTGGCCTGCCTCTGGGCCATCTTATTCAGGACGTAGTTTGCAATGATGGTATGTGCGATAGGTTTCGGGTGGAACCACTTCAGAACGTGGTCGAAAGGCACATCGGCATCCTGCGCCCATTTGTAGAGCTGCTGTCCCAACAATTTCAGAGCGACGTCCTTGAGATCCATGTCAGTGGTGGGGGCTTCTGCTCGAGCCACAGCCACCTCAGCCCCACCCCCCTGCTCGCCACGGTGAAGCTCTTGCCTCGGCCTCTCGCCAAAGATATACTGGAAAAACATGGAGTCCCAGGGCTGTTGCCAGTATTCGTGTGGACTATCGGGAGAAACTTCCTGCGTTTCATCAGTGCCCGGACCACAGAGCTTGCCCAGGGCTGCACTTGTGACGTCCTCGTAGTCCACCCAAATGATTTCTTTGTCTCCCTTTTTCTTAAGCTCCTTGTTGTACGCCGTAATGATACCGCCTAGTTTGGCATTGGCAGCGCGAACCAAGCCATTGATCTTGTTCCGAAATTTCTGTGTAAGTAGTTCCGGGTCGGGACCTTTCGGCCACTTCCCAATCACGCCAATATTAACTTCATCGCATGCCGTCGTCGTATTGTCGAAGAAGGTAGCGTAGCCCGTCCAGTACGCGGTCCCTTTATCATTCAATCTCAGTTTTACTGCGTCAAGGAGATCCCGGATGTGCGCGTCAAAACTGCCCTCACCCGTTTTCTTTAAATTGGCTACCGCATCCTCTTGAGCCTGCGCACAGTCACCCCATCCAACATATATGCAATCCATAACAATTTTGCTGAATCCAAGATCATTCCCTGCATTCAAAACATCAGCCTTCGTCGGGGATCCCAAAAACAAAGGAGGTCGATTTAGGGCAACGCAGAATAATTCGCATACCGCCAGCAGAAACAAGGATCACATCGTATTGGGTGTCCTTGGGCAGGTCGTCCTCTGCCTGCTTTTTAATCTCGGGAGCAGTGGCCCCGCTACAGGAAACGTAATCGAATTGGGGAGAGTCAGGGCCACCCAGGCGATAGTCCTGATGGATTAGATAGGGATATGCCTGGTCGCATCGATAGCAGTGTTCATTACCCGGGGTAGCGAGGTTTTTGCCCGAACCAATCCCAGCTGAGTACGAGTCCCCGATAGCAGCAATCTTCTTAATGCCGCGGATAACGGCTGGATCATTATCGACCGTAATGGGAGACCCCACGACCAATGTTGCCAGGAGAACATTAAGCGCAAGAAGAACCGAACTAAAATGAGACATGATAGAGAAAGGGGGAACAGAAGATATGGAGGGATAGGAGAGTGAGCGGGTCTGAGTATGGAAGATTTCTCACGAGGTCCATCTTCGAGGGCACCTATAAGTATAAGTCAATGGTCATTCGTGTTCTCTTCATCGGGTGCTCTTCGTCGTGTTGTCTTCTTCGTGGCCTCTTCGTCGTGACTTGACCTCATGATCATGCATCGCCTACTCCTTTACTTCCACCCAACCAACAAAGCTACAGGATAACTAGCATCAGAGTAAATATTTTTCTGGCTCCCAACCCCAGATATCGCCGGCATCACATATAGTTCTGCCAGTTTAGGGGCGGGAACCCAACAAACTATGAACCCATTTTCGGTTTACCACCACGTATTTGATTGGCTAAGCTGGAAGTAGAGCCAACGACCAGGATTGGCTGTGACCCCAGCTTCCGAGCAAGGCTGACTGCCACGATAACATAATAACTTTGTTTCCAACAAGGTTATTGTGGTTATATCTGTTGGTCCTAAAATTTGGATAATCATGTTAAATCCGTAATCGTGACGGTGCGGATTATGAGAAAATTGTTGGTTCGCACATCCTGGCATTGATAGGGTCACAGTTTCTTATGAGTTTTGCTTCCCCCACGAGGCGATGGCATCCTGGCGCTTAAGCAGGTTGTCTCAACAATCGAAAGGAGACATTAACAGAGGGTTGGTGCAAGGCATTTTCAAGCCAACTGTTAGACAACAAGGCAGTTTCTCAGCAAACTACGTGATAACATCGCAATTTTGAAACTCTCCACTGTTGGATAACTACAATGCACCCATATGAGTTGACATTTGCTATGTGCCAGCTCCGCCCCCGGTAGTTTTGTTTCATCGGCGACAGCTCCACCCGTGTATATTCCACGGCTTCACCCAACAGGACATCTGTCCCGGAGGTGGTATCTGATAAAAGCCTTGAATGTGGTGTTTATACTCCCTTTGATAAGCTTTAAATGCTTGGTTTTCCCTTTATTAAAAGTCAATGTGATGCCAATCATATCAAGTACAATTTACTCTTTTACAACTCCAGTCGCCCCATTACCCTCAAGGACCCCCTACTAGTACTTCTTTACTTTATTTCTCTCCTGCTACTTGATTACCGCGATCAATTCCGATCTTCTGTGCATTGCATCATCTACGTATACGACCTATTCCTATTCCTTCACCATGCGGCAAGCGTATTACTTTATTCTTCTCCTGCTGTCCCTCGCCCTCTACACGGTTAAGGCAGTAGAACTCGAAGTCTGGAAGGAGAATCCATACTGGAATGAAGTTCGCTGGGGTGCGCATGTCCAGTTGAATAAACCACCAACTAATGGACAAGTTATCAAATTAGCCAAAGATGCGCACAAATCCATGATAGCCAAAGGCAACTACGACCAGCGCCATGCTTCTGAAGTTCCAAGGGTTATGAGTGCGTGGGCGGTGGGAAATGAAGTTTGGTTGTCATCGTCTGTAAAGGGCACCCTGCTGATTTACAAGACACCCACGGACGAGGGAGGCAAGGGGGGCATGTACGATGGGAAGGGGGAAGTCCCGGAGTCTTTGCGACATGCAATCGACAATTGCAGAAACAACATCATCTTGAAACAAGCGCAGCATACTAACAATGCACAGTGTGGGGAGCTCTACGCAATATTCTCTTTTTTGAGGACCAGAGGGCACACCATGGATGAGCTCGGCCCTAACAATAAGGCGAAGATTGTGGCGTGGGAACGAGATCCTTACACCAAAGAGAAGGGTATTAAGCCGCCTTGCACTGCGGATCCTGATTACGAATACCCCATGGATTTTGGTTGCCATGAGGTACTGAATGAATTCTCTCCTAAGGAAAATCCGACAATTGACATAATAACAAGCGGAAGTCCAGAGTCCTATGACGAAATTATTGTCGCGTGTAACCCGAAAAGTATATGGTGTGACGATTAATGGATATCACGTTGGCTAGTGGGAAACGTGAGGGACTTGAGCTGTGAATGGTGCCGTCGTTCGATTGGGCTCGGGGGTTGGTTCAATATTCTCATTGCATGTAGTAGCTATCTATCGCCTAATTGCTAAAATGGGATTTATCCTATTTTCAATTTGCTAAATGTCAATTTCCCCTAAATGCCACACCTTTCCCCGCCTTCCTATTAAGATAATGTGCCTTGTTTTGGTGCTGCCATATCGTAAGCACGTTTCTAAAGACCTCTCTTAGGACTTCCTTCTCAAGGACTCCCCTAGGTATCTCTCTAAGTACCCCTCCACGGATCTACTGAGGTGCTCCTTTCAGTAAGGCGCTTTACAAGGGGGGGGGGGGGGGGGGGGGGGGAAGATATTTGGCTACTTTTCTTGTGGTGGTTTGGTGGGTGGCGAGGGCCGTGTTTAATGTTTTGCGGGGAAAAAAAAGAAAAGGGTTACCATAAGGCAATGGGGGCCCCGCCCAGTGGAAATTTAGTGGCATGGAAGGAGTAAAATAATTAATTTTTTACACCCGGAATAACACAAGGAATTTAAGTAAA